>CAUYUJ010015571.1:310297-315297 GCA_963575745.1 Prorocentrum cordatum | reverse complement strand
CTGGAGGCAAGCAGGTTTTTTTTTTTTTTTTTTTTTTTTTTTTTTTTTTTTTTTTTTTGTAAAAAAAAAATAAAATAAAAAAAAAACAAAAAAAAAGCAAGCAGGGTGCTTCTTGGCGTGGGCCTCCACTGGGATGAATGGGGCGCGCAGGGACGCACCCAATACTAGATGTCCTCCTCGGAGGCGCGCGCCCGACCCGAACAGGTGATATACTCATATTGCCGTAGATCGTTTCCCGAGCGGTGTGGCCGGAAAGCGCCCGCCACGACGCACATGCTATGAGATTTCTCGGTGCGCGCGTCGCCCCTGGGAGGGGGCGACGCACACGCAGTAGAAATATGTCGGCGCGGCGCCGAATGAAGGCCGCCCGCCCCGGAGCAGAGCGGCTGCATCGGGTCGTCGGCGAGCCGTCCCCGATCCACTCGAGATCGGACCGCCCCGGCCGACGCCGGGGGGCCGACCCGACTCGGAATCCCGGCTCCAGAGAAGCGACGAAAATAAACGGGTCTTACGCGAGAAGAGGCCCCCAAGAGGCCCCCAGGAAGCCCCAAGAGGCCCCCACGAGGCTCCCAGGCGGCTCCCAAGAGCTTCCCAAGAGGCCCCCGAACTACCCCCAAGAGGCCCCCGAGAACGCTCGTCGTCGTCGTCGTCGTCATTCAGGGTAGGCGGCACGGGCCGTCAGGCCTTCGCAATAAACTGGTCTTACGCGAGAGGGCGTAGCGACCTTACGCGGCGGCTTGCGCGGGCCGCCAGCGCGTCATGCTACATGGGAGACGAAGGCGCTTACGCGCGACTTCACGCGGGCAACTCACGCGCCAATGTCGGCGAAAACAACCCCGTTTTTTGTTGGCGTCGCTCAGTTGGCGCATCGACCACCCGCGTCGAATTGGATCGCAGGCGGCCTCGCATCGGTGCCTGCCAGTGCCAATGTGGGGTGCGCCGAAGAGGGGGTCCAGGTGCACGGTTTCCCCCGGGGCCGTAGGCGACCCGAGGAGGAGGAGGAAGAGAAGGAGGTGGAGGATGAGGAGATGAAAGAGGAGGAGGAGGAGGAGGAGGAGGCGGAGGACGGGTCGCCGAAGCCCTTCGGTCCAGGAGCCCCAATCTCCAACATATTGAAGACATTGAGACAGAGTGGTCCGGAGCTCCGCGGACACCGTAGTGAACAACTCGAGACGTCGGAGGTGAGGCAGGAGAACCCGGAATCGATACGTCGGATCGGCCACCGAAATGAATCAGATCGACGGACATCGGCGACCAGATCGGGGAAGGTCGAATCGGCGGATATCGGCAAGCTCGTGGGACTCCGGTGAGAGAAATCGGAGCCCAGATCGGACTCCGGTGTCGAATCGAATCGGAATCGGAAGCCGTCGAGATCGAAGCGAATCGGAGAACTCGCACCGGGGCCCTCGGTCAGGGGAGGGCGGACAGGACGACGGCGCGCGGCCCGCGGCGTGTGCGCGGACGAGCCGGGGGGTGGGCGGACGTGCCGACATAGGAGGAGAGGGCCATGCAATCTGTGAGACAGCACTGCCCTGGCCATGACATCCACTCCCCGTAGCTCTTACCCCAAGTGGGCGCACCCGACAATGACGGCCGCCCAAATGGGACCCGAGCAGATGGGGTCGGAAGATCTCACCGCATCATCGAGGCATCGTCGATACACCGGCGACGCCAGCGTGGAGAGAATCGGGGTTCCGCATCGACCCACACCGCCGATGCACCGGCGACGCGGCGCGATCCGGCGACCCCATCCATCTGCTTGGTCCCTATTTAAGCGGGCGGCCTGAAGTCAATACAATGGGTTAGTTCCTCCTCCCTTGGCCATGACTTGCCATCGCTCGGACGTCCATTTCCCGTGTTTTCTTTGGTTTCGTGCGTGTTTTTTTTGCTCGATGGTCCAGGATGGTCCTCGCCGAGAACAAATGCACACGTCCGAGCGATGCCAAGATGAAATAAAGTATTCTGAATGAAACTGGTCGTCAAGTGTTGCTCCGTTCTCGGTCTCCCGGGGCCCTCCACGAGCCCTGGGACTGTCACAAGAGAACTCACGACGGACCCGTCGACTTCGGAACCCGTTTCCTTCGCGCCAGTCCCTCTCCCCGCGTTCGTCCCTCACCCCTCCTCCCTCCCCCACCTTCGCGCCCCATATCATCTCAGCACTGGGTGAACTGAATGTGCGAGGCCTGATGCGCTCATGCGGAAAAAAACAGACGCAGTAATGCGTCACACACATTGGGCTGATTGCACGTCCAGGACATGAAAGGCAAACAGGTCGAATAATAATAGAACAACCCTGGTGGGAACAGAATAACGTAGCCGTCAATTGAGGGGGACAATAAAAATACGCCGTGACATAACCATAACATAGCATCGAGGGATACCACTTTATGAGAGAGGTCGGGCTACACGTGCAAGCAATACAAGTTTTCGAGCATGCCTGCTGCCTCTCCGGTGTAAATGTCAAAATCATGCTACTACCACGCGGGTCAATCAAGCAGCTGAACCAACCTCCCCCGCTAATCCCCCCATAATAACCTCCCCCACCACTCAGTAGATAGAACAGACAGTGATGCTGCAATGTAGGCTGGTTCAATTTCATTGGCAAGCATATTGCGCCAAACAAGTGGCAGCGGCTGACGCAAGATGATGGCAGGTGAATTCGTTTGCTCCCAAGATCTTAGATGATGCATGGTCGGGCTGGCCTTGTGTTGGCTGGCCCCTCTTCTGGCGGGCTGTGCCGTCAAAACCTGTAGTCAGATGTAAATTACGCTGCCGAGGAACCCTACATACTTATATTATGGCTGGAGTGATGATAGCTGAAGTGAAGCATGTAAGAATGATGTTGGTGGCCGTTGCCACACCCTGCGCACCCCCTATTTTGTCCAGAAAGTGCCACGCCTGCTATGCCCTGGACGACCGTCGTGCATAGCGGCCGCGGTGAGGGACCACCCCCTGCGCACCCCCTATGGTGTCGAGAAAGTGCCACACCTGCTATGCCCTGGACGACCGTCGTGCATAGCGGCCGCGGTGAGGGACCAACCCCTGCGCACCCCCTATGGTGTCGAGAAAGTGCCACACCTGCTATGCCCTGGACGACCGTCTCGAATAGCGGCCGCGCTCGGGGACCACCCCCTGCGCACCCCCTATGGAATCGAGAAAGTGCCACGCCTACTATGCCCTGGACGACCGTCTCGGATAGCGGCCGCGCTCAGGGACCACCCCCTGCGCACCCCCTATGGAATCGAGAAAGTGCCACGCCTACTATGCCCTGGACGACCGTCTCGGATAGCGGCCGCGCTCAGGGACCACCCCCTGCGCACCCCCTATGGTGTCGAGAAAGTGCCACGCCTGCTATGCCCTGGACGACCGTCTCGGATAGCGGCCGCGCTCAGGGACCACCCCCTGCGCACCCCCTAAGTGTCGAGAAAGTGCCACGCCTGCTCTGCCCTGGACGACCGGCGCGGATAGGGGGACCACCCCGTGCGCACCCCCTATGGTATCGAGAAACTGCCACGCCTGCTACGGCCTGGACGACCGGCGCGGATAGGGGGACCACCCCGTGCGCACCCACTACGGCGTCGAGAAACTGCCACGCCTGCTGCGGCCTGGACGACCGGCGCGGATAGGGGGACCACCCCCTGCGCACCCCCTATGGTATCGAGAAAGTGCCACGCCTGCTACGGCCTGGACGACCGGCGCGGATAGGGGGACCACCCCCTGCGCAGCCCCTATGGTATCGAGAAAGTGCCACGCCTGCTACGGCCTGGACGACGGGCGCGGATAGGGGGACCACCCCGTGCGCACCCACTACGGCGTCGAGAAACTGCCACGCCTGCTACGGCCTGGACGACCGGCGCGGAAGGGGGACCACCCCCTGCGCACCCCCTATGGTATCGAGAAACTGCCACGCCTGCTACGGCCTGGACGACCGGCGCGGATAGGGGGACCACCCCCTGCGCAGCCCCTATGGTATCGAGAAAGTGCCACGCCTGCTACGGCCTGGACGACGGGCGCGGATAGGGGGACCACCCCGTGCGCACCCACTACGGCGTCGAGAAACTGCCACGCCTGCTACGGCCTGGACAACCCGGCGCGGATAGGGGGACCACCCCCTGCGCACCCACTACAGCGTCGAGAAAGTGCCACGCCTGCTGCGGCCTGGACGACCGGCGCGGATAGGGGGACCACCCCGTGCGCACCCACTACGGCGTCGAGAAACTGCCACGCCTGCTACGGCCTGGACGACCTGCGCGGATAGGGGGACCACCCCCTGCGCACCCCTTATGGTGTCGAGAAACTGCTACGCCTGCTACGGCCTGCACGACCGGCGCGGATAGGGGGACCGCCCCGTGCGCACCCCCTATGGTGTCGAGAAAGTGCCACGCCAGCTACGGCCTGGACGACCGGCGCGGATAGGGGGACCACCCCGTGCGCACCCCCTATGGTGTCGAGAAACTGCCACGCCTGCTACGGCCTGGACGACCGGCGCGGATAGGGGGACCACCCCGTGCGCACCCACTATGGCGTCGAGAAACTGCCACGCCTGCTACGGCCTGGACGACCGGCGCGGCCAGGGGGACCACCCCCTGCGCACCCCCTATGGTGTCGAGAAAGGGCCACGCCTGCTACGGCCTGGACGACCGGCGCGGATAGGGGGACCACCCCGTGCGCACCCACTATGGCGTCGAGAAACTGCCACGCCTGCTACGGCCTGGACGACCGGCGCGGATAGGGGGACCACCCCCTGCGCACCCCCTAGGACCACCCCTGCGCACCCCCTATGGTGTCGAGAAAGTGCCACGCCTGCTACGGCCTGGACGACCGGCGCGGATAGGGGGACCACCCCGTGCGCACCCCCTATGGTGTCGAGAAAGTGCCACGCCTGCTATGCCCTGGACGACCGGCGCGGATAGGGAACCACCTCCTGCGCACCCCCTACGGTGTCGAGAAAGTGTGCCCTGCGCGCTAGCCCTGCGTGCTCTGTTGTGCTGAGCTGTGCT
>CAUYUJ010015571.1:236981-310197 GCA_963575745.1 Prorocentrum cordatum | reverse complement strand
CCGCCGCGGCCGGCAGGGGAGCGCTCCGCCCACGGCTGCAGGCGGCGCTGGCGGCCCCGCGGACCTCCCCGGCGACGGCCGCGAGCCCGTCCACGTGCGAGCAGGCTGCCGCAGGTGCTTCGGGCAGGCTCTAGTACTTCGAGGCCTTCGTGGAGTTCGTGGGTCAGCCGGCGGAGACGCTCGACGAGCTCGAGGTGCAGGTGCCGTCGGTGCTGGACGCGTTCCTGCGCGCGGGCTGCGCGAAGGGCGACGCCGACTACCTCGTCGCCTCCGTGAAGGACGCGCTGCCGATGGCGACGGGCCCGAAGACCCTGCCCCGTGCGCAGCGGGCGCTGAAGGGGTACGCCAAGAGAGTGCCTCCTCGGTCGCGGGCCCCAGCGCCCCGCGAGGTCGTGGGCTCGGCGATCTCGGGGCTCCTCTCACTGGGCGAGCGGGACGCCGCGCTCCAGGTGCTCACAATGTTCAGCACGTTCATCCGCCCCGGTGCGCTGAGGAAGGTACTGGTCAGGGATCTCCTGCAGCCAACGCGCGCCGGAGGGGCCATGGCGACGTGGTCGCTCCTCCTGGCGCCGACCCTGGCACGCCCCCTGGCCCCGTTCGCCGAGGGTGCGAAGCCGTCTCGGTTCCTGACAAGGACGGGGGCGTCCGACGAAGCGGTGCCGCTCGACAACCCGCTGTGGCTGGGGCCACTGCTGGCCCTTCACGCTCATGGCCGCCAGGGCCACGAGCTGCTCTTCACCGCGACGGGAGTCGAGATGGCCGTCCTGTTCCGGAGGGTCACCGAGGCGCAGGGGCTGCAGGACGTGGGCCTGTGCCAGCTGCGGCACGGCGGGGCGAGCGAGGACGCGCTGTCGGCGCGTCGGACGCTCGCCGAGGTGAAAACGAGGGGGCACCAGTGTGAAGCGGTATGCAAAGCCTGGCATGGCACAGCAGCTGCTGTCGGCGCTGTCGCCCGCCGCCAGGGCTTACGGCGAGGTCCAGTGGACGAGGCTCCAGGACCTCTTCGGCGGGCGCGCCCGCGCCTCGTGGCCAGTGCGATAGCCAGGCTCGGGCCGCTGGACGACTGGGGCCCGCGTGGCGGGCTGCTGCAGAGGCCTCGAGTCACAGAGCTCGCCAATCAGATCGGGGTCGAGCTCGTGGCGGGCAGCCGTGGACTCTCTGCTGCCTGTGTCCGCGCTGGACTGGCCATGCGCTCTTTCGAGCATGCCGACGCTGAGCTAGAGGACGCGCTGCGTCCTGATGTCTCTCGGCTCCTGCTTGGGCTTGCCGGGCGAGAGCTGAAGTTTGTCTGGATTGGCCTTGTCTGTGCGTCGTGGTCTCGGGCCAGACGAAACCCTCACCCTGGTGGTTGGCCCGGCCCAATTCGTTCTCGTGATTGTATCTTGGGATTACCAGACCTGTCGGATAATGATCAACGTAAGGTACAGCTGGGCACCCGCCAGGCCGACTGGGCTGCTTGTCTTCTCCTCAGTTGGCTGCTCTTGGGGCCCCTGTTATCATCGAGAACCCTCGAGGCTCCATGTTGTGGCTCCATCCTCGTTTTCAGAAGCTTATTGCCCATTATAATGTTGTGGATTGTGACCATTGTGCATTCAAATCATGTTATCGTAAACGTACCCGTTTATTGTATGCTAATTGCGTGCTCGACCCCCTCAGCTTTGACAAGTGCCGCGGTCGTGGCGCGTGTTCGTTTACTGGCCACCCTCATACGGAGATTGCAGGGAAAGATGACAGCGGCACGTTCCATTCGGAAAAGGCTTCCGCCTATCCCGTCGGGTTCTGTGAAAAACATGGCTCATCTTCTTCGTTATTCGTAAAATCGTGTTGTAAGACTGCCGCCTCAGGAGTGACTATATAACGTTTGTTTTTGTAGTTCCCCACCCTCCCTTCCGGTTCATATATATATATATATGGGCTTGGCGCTTGGAGGCGGCTGTTTGAGCAGCGCTGGCCATGTTCGATAGCATGCTTTATCGTTCTTTGTCCTTGTTACTGAGTCTGCTGGCATCGGAAAATAGAGACACGTTTTAAACACATGGCCCTGCGTGCTGGATAATGTGTTATTGAGTGTCTCCGTTCCGCTGCCGTTTTTGGACCAACCCCCAAAACTTTCAGACGGCTGTCCCTCCCTGCCCTCCCTTGTCCAACCTCCTGCTGGCAAGCGTGTCCCCTAGCTCACAGGGGCTTGGAGGCGGCTGCTTGAGCAGCGCCGGTCATGTTCGATAGCATGCTTTATCGTTCGTTGTCCCTGTTATTGAGTCAGCTGGTATCGGAAAATAGAGACACGTTTTAAAAACATGGCCCTGCGTGCTGGATAATGTGTTCTTGAGTGTCTCCGTTCCGCTGCCGTTTTTGGACCAACCCCCAAAACTTTCAGACGGCTGTCCCTCCCTGCCCTCCCTTGTCCAACCTCCTGCTGGCAAGCGTGTCCCCTAGCTCACAGGGGCTTGGAGGCGGCTGTTTGAGCATCGCCGGTCATGTTCGATAGCATTCTTTATCGTTCGTTTTCCTTGTTACTGAGTCTGCTGGCATCGGAAAATAGAGACACGTTTTAAACATACATATATGTCATCTGTCGTCCGTCGTTCTTGCTGTTGTGGGGCAGAAGATGTCTTTGCTTTGCTGCGCGGAATGACGACAGCACACACGTTGGACCAGATTTTTGGCCTTGCAGTATCAAGGTGCCCTTTTGGCCAAGGCGACTGTTCGATTTGCAGATGACCTCTCTTCATCGTCTTACCGAGAAGATTCGTGCTGTTTTCCTGCGCCGTCTCGTTTGCGCACCGTCGTGGGGCTCGAAATTCGCTCCCCCCCCCTTCAGTTATCGCGCGCACGGCTGAGCATGAACACTTTTTCTGTTGCACTGGTAGGGACCCAGCACAAACCAACAGACCAGGACCGCCCCCGCCTCCTGCTTGTTGTGCTGCCAGTCTGCCATCGTGCTTTACTGCTCTTGCTCGCAGCCAGCTGTCGTGTTGCGTGTGTAACGCCATCTTCCTTGCCAAGAAGGCAGCAACGATTGTCAGCACCACCTGGCGCCTGTGCCGGATCACTGCTTGGGTCGCAACCCCATCCATTTACGTTTGGCGAGTTGAGTGCCGATTTTCAACCCGAAAAACCAGCGTGTGAACCAGATGCGCAATCCAAAATCCTCCTCCGTCCTTTTTTTTCTTCCTCCTTCCTCCCTTCTCCCTCCTTCCTCCTCCTGGTCCTGGGCAGTTTCCTCGCCCCCCACCAGAAAAACGTGGCCGCCGGGCAGGAGCTGGCGGCGAGGCTCGGCGCCGCTGTCGGCCCGCCAGTCGACGCCCTTGCGCCCGGCGAGAAGCGCGATCGCTTTGTCGAGGAGCTCCTCCTCCTCCTCCTCCTCCTCCTCCTCCTCGTGCTCGTTGTCGTCATCATCCTCGTACTTTTCGTTTTCTCTTGTTCTCCTCCCCCTCCCCCTCCTTGTGCTCCTCATCTTCCTCTTCCTTCTGGCCGGCATGACCCTCGTCATCTGGGACGAGCTGCACCAGTGGTTCCGTCCGCCCGAACCGACGCGCCATTGAGTCCTGCCCACAGTCGGCGCGACGACGCGCGAGACGATAAGACGAGGACCAAGTGGAATCCTCCTTGTCGTCCTTCTCCTCCTCGTTCGCTCGGTCAAGGAGTTTCTCCTCCTCCATCTCCTCGTCCTCGTCGTCTTCGTCCTCCTCGGCGCCGGCCCCGGATCGGTTTCGGGCAGCTTTCGGATATGTTCGTCGTTTCTCATGGCTGTTATCGCCTCGGGGCGCTTTCTAGCAGTTGCACCTCGCCGAGAGCATTCAGGGGGTTGCAGGAGTCGCCCACATTGGCCGCCAGAGGCTTGAGCTGGCCCGAAAGCTGACATCCTTGTGTTCGTCATATTCCTCCTCCTCCTCCTCCTCCTTTTGCTCCTCGTCCCCCTGCCCCCCCCGCCCCCCCGCCGTCGTCCTCCCCCCCCACACTCTCCTCCTCCCCCACCTCCCCCGCGTCTTTACAAACCTTCTCCTTGTGTTCATCCTCCTGTCTTCCCTTTACCTCCTCATAGTATTCCTCCTACTCCTACTATTCCTCCTTCTTTCTTGTCGTCGTCGTCGTCCACTTCTTCGTCGTCCTCCTCCTCCTCCTCCTCCTCCTACTATTATTCCTACTTCTCCTATTCCTCCTTTTTCGTCGTCGTCGTCCACTTCTCCTCCTCCCCCTCCTCATCCTCCTTCCTCTCCTCTTTCCGTTGTCATTTGGGCTCAAAGCGATGATTGCCATACAGGAACAAGTGGTTACCGCTATCCCGCTGCGGGAAAAACTTCTTCAATTCTTGCAGAGTTCTTCGCACACCAAGCGCACGGCGTTTGGGGCGGCGGGTAAGCGGAGGCATTTCCCGTTCCTGTCGTCTTGAGCCCCACCCTTTCATACCTTCTTGATGCCAAGTAATGAGGCAGGAGAAACACCTTGCACTGACACAGTTGCGAACGCTCGGGATCGACGTGCGCGACAAAGTCGGACAGAGGATTGACACCGTCGTCGTGACCGCGACAGCAGGAGTGACTGCTCGAGCTCGCTCTCAGACAGTAGCAGTGGCTTTCGTATCGCTCGCCCTGGCGATGGCGATCACCGAGCCGTCCGTGCACCCGCCCCTGCGCGTGCTGCTGCTGCTGCTGCTGCTGCTGCTGCTCATAGCGGTGGTCACATGGGCTCTGGCGTTGCAGCAACACCACCTCCAATGTCGCATGCCGAAGCTGCACATGCTTTACGCGACATCAACCTCATGTCCATACAGGCCGACGAGGAGTGGAACTGATTCCCTAGGCCTGATCTTCTGCATGGCGACGGGGATGTTTGGGCTGGTCCTGCTCCGGCTGCACGTCCGCACCCTCTTCATCTACCCCAGGCCGTCGTTCGGAACGCGTTCAAGGTGCAGATGGATCCAGCTACGAACCAAAAACAACACATCACATGTAACGCTCATACAGACATCCTGAGCACAGTGGTCGAGTTGCTTCGCCCACAAGGGTGATGGTTCGACCAAAGTGATGATGGCTTCTGTGCTCTTCAGGATCTGACAGAGAGTGTTGAGGAGCGCCAGATTGCCATGCAGTCGGAGCTTCAGGAATTTCAGCGCTCTTCCTCAGGTCCGTGACGCTGCCGTTGGCGTGGTGGACCTCGCGCGCCTGGCTCAGTATGACTGCCTTGCAGGCCCCAGTATCTTTCGGATCGACTACGCACAGCCCACGGGAGAGGCGGCGATCGAAGAAAACATTGACACATGGCTCTCGGACACGGGCGTCACTGATGATCGCTTCCTAGTCCATGGCCAGAACCCAGGCCGCACCCTCTATTTGCACCTTCGCGGGGGCGCGCCTGGACTTGCTCGGGCTGTTTGTCTTGCCCAGCATTTTCAGCTACCCAGTGGCAACTGGCGGCGATTCAAAGCGGTTCGGGTCAGTGGCGCTGAGGACGCACTGTGCATCAGCCTTGACAAGTCCCCCGGAGAAGTACGACGGGAACTGCAAAGCAAACGTCTTATAGGTATCTTACAGTATTCCAGACCTGAGTGCGATTGGATGTGCTTTCGATCTAGAGGCCTCATCATTGCTGACACTACTCCCGTGGTGGAAGTTGCGCCCCAAGGCGTTGACGAACCTTCTTGCCTGGCAGGGTCGCCCCAGGAAGTGGCCTAGTTCGCACTCGACTATCACGCCCTTTCCGTGTCGTTCCGACAGCAGCTCCAGGGAGTGGACACATCGGCATGGACGTTATCCTAGCAGGTGAACGCCGTGAGAGATTGCGCCCAACTCTGCTCATAAGCTGAAGGCGGTGGCATGGCATGCAGGGGGGTTGCGATGCAGGGAAATCATTTACGTCGTGCCAGAATGTCCAAGCTCAGGGCTTTCCCGAGATCTCGGGCGGTTGTAACTCTCCATCAAAAAGTACAGGGCAATCAACTAACGTGCCGCGCGCGCATCAATCAGTTCACTTTCCAGTCTCGGCTCTTCTTCTCAGCTCTCGCTGTTGAGCGGGGCGGGGGCTTGATGATGAGTCCAGCCCTGATGCTACTCAATCACGTCATGGTGGGTTCGCGACCCTCCTTCTTTGGCATGGCGATGACGCGCTTGCGCATCTTCCTGTCCGTCGTCTCCATCGGCGGTGTCGCCGCGTGCATCTTCCTAGCCGCGCCCGGCGCCTCGGCGCGCTGAACCCCGGTTCGGGCAAGGGGGCGCGGGCCCTCAATTTGCGCAATTGCAACATCCCACGCAGAGCTCGGCCTGGTATCCGACGGCGGTGGGCTCAGAATGTCACATGGGCTCAAGTCGACGAGCGCTCTAGACTCGCTATCGGCGCCGGTGATTTCAGGTGGTGCGGCGCGACGAATCAGTCTCTTCCCTCTCGTGGGTGGCGGCGAGCTCGGCTCGGCCAAGATGGGCGGGCCTCGCAATCTGAACTTTTTTTGTTGCGGGGTCTCACTCAGCGTGGCATGCTCGAGCTTGAGGGCCCCCTGCCCGCGCGCGACTCTCGCGCCGTTGAGGCCTTGGGCGACGTCCTTCGTGCTGTCGGATCGCCAGGCGCGCATTTCGCCATTGAACGCGACTGCGGCGTCGACGTCATCCAAGAAGCTTAGAGGCAATCGGGCCCGGCTCAATCCGGCCCTGATGTTCTCGCGACGCGGCTTGCCCCGCGATGGTCCGACGCCGTCGACCGCGGGGGCCCCCCATACTTCGCGTTCAGGCACGGAGGTGGAGCGACATATTGCAGAGCTGCGTGGAGGCGCGCAGCCTCGACAGCTATGACAGCAATGAGAACTGGATCAGAATCGAGGAGCTGATGGCGATGGCCGCCCGCGTCGCTCGCAATCGGCTACAACGAGGGCTTCGCGATCAAGAGAAGGCCGGCGTGGCGGAGGTGAACAGCGTGACATTGCGCGCCGCGCGGTGCGGCGACAGGGGCGCCGCCTCGCTCAACGGCCCGTGAGCACCGCTTACCTTGGCAGGCGTTGTCTGGGGATCGCTGAAGGGGGCGGGCGTCGGCGACTCCGAGGGCTGCGTCGGCTCTACCGCGCCCGCGTGCCAGCGGCGCTTTGGGGGGGCGGCTCGAGGTGCGAGCGGCGCGCTCATCGTCGCCGACAGGCTGCCCGGGGCGGCGACTCTCCGGCGGGATCCACAGAGGCCGCGGCGCTGCAGGAGACCTTTACGCGGCAGGCAATGGCATGGGACCCAGCGGGGAGAAGGCTCATTCTTAATGGACTCAAGCATAGCCAGCCTGGACATGGTGTCGCGCTGCGTGGACCTGGGGGCGCGGCGGCGGCCGTCGCCGAGTCTTGGCGCCCGACGTTCGAGACCGCGCCCTGCTTTGAACATGCCACCCAGGAATATTTAGATTCCCGGTTGCCCGTCTCTCCATTCTCTGACTCGCCTCTCCCCTCGGACCAGGATCTCGCGAGCCCTGCAGCGCGGCGGCGGGGCCATCTCCCCTGGCCCCCATCGGCCAAGCGAGATCCTGCGCGAAGTCCTTCGGTGGCCGCTCACTGGCGAGGGCCCCGTCGCAGGCCTGAGGAAAGAACAGAGAACCGGACAGCAAGGCCCTCGCACAGGCGGTCAATCTTCAGCTGTCGCCGAGAATCGGGTTCATAGCATCCAGCAGGGGTTCGCAGGGGCCGTCGCCTTGGCGCGAACAGCATTGGCCTGGAAGCTGAAGCCCGTCAGCGTGGCATAGGTGATGACGCTGCGGATCGGCGCGCGTGCTCTATCCACTGTTATACTCGAGCCGCGTTCACTAGCATATATCAGCAATGGTTACAAGATGTCTGGAAACGTATCAGCATTCCCCAATGATAAATGCAATGCTGGCCCTCTCAGCCGACGCCGTCGGACTCGTGGATATGGGTTCTGAACGCCGCAGGCTTCTCGAACTGGCCCGCGGTGCCCCCCATGGGCGCCAACTAAGTGGCGCACTCTGGGCCCTTGGAACGGATCCTTCCGCGGCCGCATCGACGCGGCCCCGCTCGCGTCGCGCGAGCGCCTCGCGCTCCCGAGGCCAGCGCCGCGCTCGATGGAAGAACGCTTGCAAGGTGGTAGTCTCTCCCTCTCGCCCCCGCGAGCTCGCTGCCGGTGCATGCGCTGGCGACGTTGGAGCAGTCTTCCCCGGCCGCTCTTCCTCTCCTTCGCCCGCCGTTCCACGCCGCGTCCGCGCTGGCCTGCCTGGGCCTCCAGCCCGAGAATGCTGCCTGGTTCTGCTCTTGGACATCCTTGTGGGCGACGTCGCGAGGCCGTTGCTGCCCCCGTCTCTGAGCGAATTTTCGTCGCGCGCAGCTTCTGCCGGCGCGTCGGAATCCACTTCGGCCCAGGGGCTAACCTTTCGCACCAGTTTGCTTCAGGTGGCCAAGAATGGTGGTCACTTTCGAGACTGGCGGCAGCGACGCGTTCCGACCGACGCGGCTGTGACATCATATCCCTGCCTGTCTTATGTTGCGCACTTGATTTCTTTTTTCGCGAGGAATTTCTGCGGCGTGAGTCGCGCGCGCCGCGTGAGCTGCTCCGCGTCCCCTTTTCCAGCTTCCGACTCTGCGAGCTTCGCAGTCCCCGCTGGCTTCGTGGTCCGAACCCTTGAAAGCCGCTGGCGTGTCCTCAATAAGGCGCGCATGTTGCCGCGCCTTCTGATCTTGGGGGCGAGCTCTCGAGCGATTGCGCTCCCGAGACTTCGCGGCATGCCCTCTCCGTTTTGCGGCGTTCAGGAGGTGGTGCGCGCGTTGCTGGCGCGTCCAGACTTCAATTGCTCAGCGTTTCGCCGCCTTCTTGACCACGTCCTCTGAGCTCCCTTTCCTCGGACCCTTGACCCGCCCACCCATTCCCGTTTTCATTATGCAGCGAGCGCGTGAGCAGGCTGAAGCAGCTGCAGTTCCAGTTTCACTTATAGTCTGTTTCCAATCCCAGGCTGACACAGACGGTACGCCCGCCCTTATAACTCGTCGCCTCTTCTCCCGGTTACCCGACCTCGACCTCCCCCCCAATGAAATGAGCTCCAAATTGAGGCGCTTGCGTAGCATCCTTTCTCGTCAGGTCCCCTTTCGCGCCTGGCCCCGCATCAACACCCTTGCCGGTGCGTGGGTCACCAGTGGAAAGGTCAAGATCTTGAAGCAACCCTCGTGTCGCTTCGCTTGTTCCAGCCTTGACCCTATTGCACACGATATCCTGTGCCCAGTGTTGTGGTGCGCGGCCGGTCTCCAACCCGCGCTCCTTCCCCCGAGCCCCCGTTGGTTCCCAGTGGCTCGGGAGGGTGAGTCTGACTACGAGGGGTTGGACAACGGACGCTTGCGTATACACCGCATTGTTTTCGAGACGGCATGTACCATGAACTTTGGCCCCATCTCGTCAGGCAGACGCGCGCATCGCCTGGCCAGGTTCACCAGGTTCGTGCGCCAGCGCTTGCAGCTTCATCCATATATTCGCACGAACACGCCCGCCATGGTTGCGTGCACTTTTCCTCCTCCTCCTCCTCCTCCTCCTCCTCCTCCTCCTCGTCCTCCTCCTGGCCGCCCGCCTCCTGCCCCCTCTGGCCCGCTTTGGACCTCAGGGGTTGCCCTCTGGTTCCCGGGGCCCCTGTCCCCGGGTCCAAGGGCCTTCGTGTGGCTTCACGCACCCCCGCACCAAGACGCAGCGGACCCTTCAGCGCGGCACCACCCCTGCTCTACAGTCAACCCGCATAGTAAGGATGAACAAGTTTCCAAGGTTACCGTTGCATCCTTCCCCTTCGGCCCATCCTTGGCCGCTTCCGCTGGCCGCGCCCCGCTCGAAAGGTGTCGGCGTGGCCTCCCAAGGCTCTTGCTTCCTTACCGCGCGTCCTTATTATACGGGTTGACTGTGTACTTCTCTGAAGGCGCCCTCTTCTAGGCGTGGTTTGGCCGCTGGTTTAACCTGGGGTTGGAAGAGGTGTAGCGCGTGGGCTGGTTGATGTTCGGGTGATGCTCAGCGTTTCCCCCCTCTCGTGGAGGATGGCAGCCGTTCGCAGCTGGAGGGGCGGGTGGGTGTGCGACACCCGTCTTCGCAACCATGACCCTCGATGCATCTTGGGAGGTGATGCTCCAGACTCTCTCGCTCAATACGCGAGGTGCCCTTGCTTCCTTACCTGGGTGGCCCTGGCTGCTGGCACGCCATTGCCGTCGTCAATACTCCAATCATTAGCACTCTGTCCCTGCTTCCTTTCTCGGCTGCAGTTTGCTGGTATCCTTTATTCACTTCCATCGCCATCTCCACAACAAATGGAAAGGGTTAGGTGGATGAGCGCCCTCGGACTCCGAGGCGGCGGATTTCGCCCGCGCTGCGCGTCTCGCAGCTGACCTCCTGCAAAGTGCGGGGGCTCGTCGATGACTGTGGATGGGGCTTTCTTGGGGGCGCTCAGCCTCCTCCTCCTTGTCATCGGCCACCCCTCCCCTCCTTCTCCGCATCCTCCCCCTCCTCCCCGTCCTCCTCCCGGCCCGCCTTCCCCTTCTCTGTTGCTCAGGAGCTATATTGGGCGACGTACCTTAGCATCATCGCGTCGTACTGCCAGATGTTTCAGGCCATACGTTCAGTGGATAAGGAATTCAGGAGGGCGTTTCTTCAAATCTGCTTGCTACCAAAGCCGCTTCGGTGACACCAGTGCAGCGCAAGAGCACGCCTTCGCTTTGGCCTACCTGATTACTCACCTGTGCTTGCGCAAAGGATGGTTTTTACATGGCAGCGGCCAGACGGGGCGGGGGAGTGATGGGGGGAGGGAGGGGGGAGAGGGAGAGGGGAAGGGTGATGAGATCAACTTTCTGCTCCTTATTCTTCTCCTGCCCCCTCCTTGCGTGTATGTGGCGCGTCAGAGGTTCGCAAGCCGAGGGGGTGCGGATAAGATGTTCCCCCCCGCCCCCGAGGCCCAGCCGTGTAGGAAAGCATGGCGTCAGCCGCAGTTAGAGAGAGCGATAGCCAGTTCCCCCTCTTCCGGGGCCCTCCCCCACGAAGTCTCACCGAATGGGGCGTTCCAGACATGGCCTCGCCCTCGAGGGGCCGAAGCGTCGCCGTCTCTCCCTCCGAGAAAGGCGGCGCAGGGCTGGCGAAGGGCGGCGGAAGTAAAAGATGTACCCCGCCGCGGAAAGACAGCATGCCTGGGCTGATTCAGGGTTTTCCGGAGCGGCGCCAGCGGCCAACGGAGTTGCCGCGTTCATCGCCGTGCTTCCGACGCTCCCTGGGCCTCTCCTGGCGCGGGGCGTCGTTGTTATCCTGAACATCCTTACTCTCCTCATCTTTTTCCTCCCGATGACCCCCTCCAGCCTCTCTCCCGTTCATTCCTCCCCCCCTCCTCCATGTTGGTCCTTCTCCTCCTCCTCCTTCTCCTCCTTTCTCTTAATTTACATGTTTCTACCGAAACTCATTCCAGTCATATGTTTCCTCGTCCTCCTGCTCATTCTCCTCATCGCCACCCTTCTCCTCGTACACTTTCCCATCCGCCTCATCGTGCTCCGTCCCATCTTCCACATCGTCATTCCCCATCATCTTCGAGTCTTTTTTCGCATACTGCACCGTCGCCTTGCTGTGGAGCGCACGGAACATACGAGGAAAGACAGGGCAGGGAGAACATGCTTCGCCTGTGCCTTTACATCGAAACTCTTGGAATCGTCGTGGATCTCTTCAAATGCCTGTCTCTTGGGTTCTCTTGGCGGCCTCTAGGGGGACTCATAGCTCATAGCCCCTTTGGGGGGCCTCTTGAGAGCCTGCTGGCTGTCTCAGGGGCTATCGTGCGAGGCAAAGCTCGTTTTGGGCTCGCCCTCTTGGAGCTCTTTTCGATCCGTCTTGGCCTGTCTTGAGGGCAGCGGTTGCCGTCTTGGATCAGCTGATCTTCGGCCGAGCAGCCGATCAGTGGCCGATCAGCCGATCAGCGGTTGAGAATCCGATCAGCCGATCAGTCTTATCCGCTGATCGGCTGGGCTCGGATACCACCCCGTGGAGCCGTCGCCCTGCCAGAGGAGCTTGCCCGCCCGTGCTCGGCAGGGGCAAAGATAGGGGGGACAGGCTCAAGGCTCTGGGGGAACGCATCTCGACCCTCAGTCGCTAATTCATCGCCGACAGGGGCCCGATAGCCCGCCCTGCCCCTGAAGCGTTTGCCTTTTCGGGTCCCGTGGCCGTTCTGGCCCAAGGCAAGCTTAGTGATTCGAGGAGTTTACATATCCAGCTGCCTGTGGCAAGTCCCGCCACCGTCACGGACCAGCTTGCTGGTTGGCGACTCTTCGAGGGGGCACGGGAGGCCGTCACTTGTGGCTCCTCGTGTCTCCAGGCTTGGGAGAGCCGTGATGAGGATGATGGTGGTGATGAGGATGATGGTGATGCTGATGCTGATGGTGATGCTGCTGCTGATGATGGTGGTGATGGTGATTGTGATGATGATGGTGTTGGTGGTGGTGATGGTGATGATGATGATGATGCTGTTGCTGATGGTGTTGACAATTATGATGATGATTATGATGATGATAATGATGATGATGATGATGATGATGATGATGATGATGATGATGATGATGATGATACTGATGGTGGTGGTGGTAACGACGACAACGATGATGATGATGAGGATGAGGATGATGATGATGATGATGATGCTGACGATGATGAGGATTATGATGCTGATGATGATAAGCATGTTGGTGATGGTGATTGTGATTGTGATGGTGGTGGTGATGGTGATGATCAAGAAGATGATAGTCATAACAATGCTGATATGCTGTTGGTGATGATGCTGATGGTACTGGTGATCCTGATGATGACGATGATGCTGATGCTGATGATTACGAGGGTAAGGATGATGATACGATGAGAAGGCCTATGACCATTATGCCCATGATGATGACGATGGCAAAGACGACGTCGACGATGACGATGACGACGACGTCGAGTATGGGGATGATTATACTGATGATGGCGACAACGATGACGGTGATGATGCTGATGATCATGATGACGATGCTGATGATGACTCTGACGATGATAGTGATGATGCTGCTGATGCTGCTGATGACGATAATGATGCTGATGATGGCGATGACGATGCTGATGAAGTTAATGATGGTGATGATGCTGATGATGATAATGACCACAGTGCTACTGATGATGTTGACGATGACGATGATGAATGCGATGGCGATGATGATGCTGATGGTGATGCTGATGATGCTGGTAATGGGGATGATGATGATGATGGTGCTGCTGATGATGATACCGCTCATGATGCTGCTGATGATGACGATGGTGGTACTGATGATGATGATGATGATGCTGATGTTGATAATAATGAGGATGATGCTGATGATGATGATGCTGGTGATGACGATGATGAGGATGATAATTCTGATAATGATGAGGATGCTGCTGCTGATGCTGCTGCTGGTGATGATGATAATGCTGATGATGAAGAGGAGGAGTATGATGATGATGATGATGATGAAGATGATGATGATGCTGATGGGTATTATGATGATGACTGTTATAAGTAGTATTATGATGATGATGACGATGATAATGATGACACTAATGATGATGATTATTATGATGACGGTGATGATGATGATGATGATGATGATGATGATGATGATGATGATGATGATGATGATGATGATGATGATGATGATGATGATGATGGTCATCGGTCGCGTATTGCAGGAATTTGGGAGATCAGGAGAACCAGCATTTTGTTGTATTATGGCGGAGAACCGCAACCGCGCGGTGCAGCCGCAACGGTTGCCCGATGGTCCGACACCCTGTTGTGTTTGCACCCCGCCGCACGGGTGTGCCGGCCACCGATGACCAGAGAGCGACCCCAGCCGGGCAGTACGGGACTGAGGAGTGGAAGAGGCACGGCGACTCCAGATCATGACCCACAGAGCGTTATCACCCAGCGAAGGAGGGACTCCAGCACCAGCGAGAGGACCACCAAGAAGCCAACCGTACCGACGACGACCACCACGAACACCACAAAGTATAATTCCACGGGCACCAGCACGAAACAGACTTCCGCGAGCATCCTCCTGGAGGCGGCCTCCACGAACGCCAGCGCGAAGAAGACATCCGCGAACAACCTCCCAGAAAAGGCCTCCACAAGCACTTTGATGAAGAATGCCTCCACGAACATTCCGCACATCGAGCACCGTCCGAAGAAGGCCTCTGCGAATGCGAGTGAAGAACATCTCTGCGAGCATCCTCCCGTAAAAGACCTCTTCATGAAGATGACCTCTGTGTGGCGATCCTAAGAAGGCCGTCGCGAGCACCAGCACCAAGAAAAACGAACTCCCTCCTGAAGAAGACCTCCGCGAACACTTTCAGGAGTCATACCTCCGAGAGTACCCTTTGAAGAAAGCCTCAACGAACGCGGGAGTGAAGAAGACCTCCACGATTATCCTTCCAGAGAAGGCCTCCACGAGGACGCCCATGTAGAGAACCTCTGCGATCACCCTCCGAAGAAGGCCTCTGCGAGCATCAGCGCGACGAGAACCTCAACGAGCACCCTCCCTGAGAAGGCCTCCGCGAGCACCCTGATGGCGAAGACCTCCAAGAGCACCTTCTGAAGAGGCCTCTATGAACACCATCGTGGCAAATAAGAATAATCAGACTAAGAACAAGGTTGGGAACATAAGTAATATGAAGACAAGGACTGTTAATAATACGATCAATAATACTTTCACCTCCACGAGCACCATCGCGGAGAAGGCCTCCGCGATCGTTTTCATAAAGGATGCCGCCGTGGAAACGCTGCACGATGACCCTGCCCACGAATACACCAGGGAACGCTTCGTGCAGAAGAGCATGTCACGGGAGCAGGAGCAGGGCGTCCCTGACATCAGAAACTCCAGAATACTTTTGCTGGTAGCCAGAAGGAAGCGCGAGACTGCGCGGCAAGGAACCACGAGGGTTATCTCGTAACGCTGCTGGACCCGCGTTGAACGTCGCGTCGCGTGCGGCGGCCAGGGGCATGCCGTACACCTTGCCCCCCCCCAGTCGGCCCGACGGGAAGATGGTCGTTCCCCTGACGATTGCGGCACCATCCTGCACAGTGTGATGCGGGGAGACTCCGCGTACGGCCGACGGCCAGCGAAACACAAATCCAGCAGAGGTGGCTTCTCCCTCGTGGAAGAAAGAGCCGGGACAAACAAAAATACGACAAGTGAATCGCACCTTGGACGTTGCACACTGCTGCAGGTACCTCAAGGAGGAAGCTGATGATTACCTGTTGCGTACTGCAGAAATATTGAAGACCAGGTTAATCATCACGTTGTTGGGCTCCTCGCGGGGAGCCGCAACCGCGCGGTGCAGCCGCACCGGTTGCCCGATGTCTGACACACCCTGTTGTGTCTGCGCCCCGCCGCGCGGGTGTGACGGCCACCGGTGACCGGAGAGCAACTCCAGCCAGGCAGTGCGGGCCCGAGGAGAGGACGAGGCACGGCGATTATAGAGTTAGAGACGGTGATGATGATAATGATGATGATGATGATGATGGTGGTGATGATGATGATGATGATGGTGGTGACGACCATGATGCTGATTATGGTTATGATGGATGGTGATTGATGATGATGGTAGTTATGATGAAGGGGGAAGACGGTTATGATGCTGATGGTGATGATGGTGCTGGTGATGCTGATTTTGGTGATGATGGTGGCGATGGAGATGCATATCGTTTGAGCCGTCTTGGGCCTCTTTTGGCCTTCTGTGAGGCAGTCTTGGGGGTTCCTTGGGGCCCTATTGGGCCGTATCGGGGCACTCTTACGCTTGCTTGGCGCTCTCTTGGGCAGTCTTGGGGTCCTGTTGGCCGTATGGTGGGTGTCTGGGGGTCGTCGTGAGGCCGTCCGTCTGGGTGCCGTCTTGGGCCGTCGAAGGGCCCTCAAAGGTCATCTTGGGTCCCACGGACGGTTTCCTTGAGCCGTCTTGGGGCCGTCTTGGGTGCTTCTTGGGCCATCGTGGAGTCTTCTTGGGCCGTGTTGAGCTGACGGCCGCGAAAGTGCGATAACCGCTCAGAAACCCACGGGGAATACGTGCTTTGGTTTCTTCGGGCCCTGTCGGAGGTCCTTTTCAAGCACTGTTGGGCCTTCTTGGAGGCGCCGTGGGCCGTCTTGTAGCAATCTTTCGCCGTCTTGGGGCCATTTCGGGTCGTCTTCGAGGCAAATGGAGCCAATGTGGCGTCATTGTTTGCCTGCGCAGGCCGTCTTGGGAACTCGGGGCGCGTATGCATAGTTTTCAAAGAGGGATCGTGGCTTGGGAGGTCCTGGGGCGCTTGGGAGCAGCGCTTGAAAAAGGCGGGGCTTGCACGATCCTCGAGCGAGCGCGTGTGGGACGAGATGTCTCGAAGGTAGCAGCCATGCGGGAAGAGCGCAATCCTCGAGCGGGCGCGCATGGAATGACAGTTCAGGCATGAGCTGCCATGCGGCAAGCGCGCCATCTTCGAGTTGGCATGTGTGGAGTGGGGGATCCGGCCTTAGCTGCCATGCGGGAAGTGCACAATCCTCGAGCTGGCGCGCATGTCATGATGGCTGAGGCTTTGGCTGCCATGCGGGACATGCAACATCCTCGAAAAAGCACGCGTGGAATGGGGGATTATGCATACGCTGACATGCTGGATGTGCATTGTCCTCGAGCGGGCACGAGGGAAATGGCTTCGGTGAGTAGGGGGGATGAACGCAACACTCCGCGGGTTCAGGGAGAAGGGCCCCCTGGTTGGCAGAAACCCAAACCCAACCAAATAGCCCTCGGCATGCTTCCACGCCCCAGCGTGCTAAGAGGCACGGTGGCGGATACGTTGCCTGTGCAATTGCGGTTTGCATTCGGAGAATGCAGGACGCGTCACCAGCTGTTGGACTGGTTGGGCGCATATCACCAGGCAGGTGCCTCTGGTATTCGGGATATTCATTGCCAGCGCGTACTCCCGCGCCCATCTAGTCGGTTCAATTTTTTGGGATCAGCTACTCTCTTCGTCCTACATGTCGAGGCTGTCGCCCCAAATCTGATGTGATGGGAGACGCCTGCGGCGAACCACATTCACCCCCTGCCTTTTTACAGCGCCTGTGTGGCCGAACATTGCGTCCAGAACTCGGCCAAGCTATCGGACTGCGTGTTCTCTCCAGCCGTTGTGAAAACCCTTCGGGGAAACACGTGTGGGAGAAAGAAGAGGTTGAGACGGAGGAAAAAGGAGGAGGAGGAGGAGGAGGCGGAAGAGGAGACTCTTGGGGCACTCTTGCGGTCTATTTGGGGTTTCCTGGGGGTCTCTTGGAGGCCTCTTGGGGGCTTCTTTGGGCTTGTTGGGGGCCTTTGTAGGCTCCTCAGGAGGCTCTTTGGCCGTCTGAGGGCGTGCCTGGCCGTCAGATGCCGTTGGAAGCCGTCTTGGGGGCCTGTTTGGTTGGGGTGACTTGGGGCGCTTCAGGGCCGTCTAGGAGGCCATTTTGTGCGTCTTGAACGTCTCCTGGGCCGTCTTGGAGCTCTTTCGGGGCCATCTCGGAGGCCATCTGGGCGCTTGGGCCGCATGGTACCGTCGGAAAGCCGAAAATGAGCAAAGGCTGGAATCCTTTAAGAACCGTGTGGAGGTACATGAGTTTACCCTCTTCGGGCCTACCTGGAGACCCTCTTGGAGATCTCTTGCGTCGTCTTGGAGGCCTTTTGGGCCGCCTTCGGCGATCTTGAGGCCATCTTGGATCTTGGGGGCATCTCGGCCCGTCTTGGAGACATCTTGGGGCCATCTTGGGCCGTCGGGCCATTGTGGCCGTCTTGGAAACCATCTCAAGACCGACGAGCTGGGAAGTTTACGGGTCCTGATGGGGCGGGAAGCCGATGGGAGGCCCCTTCTACGCGCGGCCGGCGCATCAGGCCGAGAGCCCTCCGGGAGCCTGTAGCAAGGACCGAAACAACCTAACATCTGGCACGTCGTGTACACCTGGGGCAAGCCAGCAGAGGGCAGCGGATCCAGCTTCCTGCAGCAAGTTCCGCCGTGGTTTCTTATCGTACGTGTGTTCTGTGCGCGTGGTAACCTCAATGGACTTGGGATGCTTCTTTATGAAGCTGCATAGGAAGCCGTTGCGAGGAACGCCTCAGGGGATTAATGTCGGGCCGTCCCCCCTGGGAGCCCTGGAACTCATAGCACGAACGGGAGGAGGCGGAGGAGGCGGCGGAGGAGGAGGAGGAGGAGGACAAGATGGGTAGGAGGGGAGGGGCAGTGGAAGGAGGAGGAGCAGTGGATGAGGAATGGGGAGGGGGGGAAGATGAAGAATGGGGATTAGAATGAGGAATGCGGCGCCCAGAGAGTTGAGTAGGGCCCCAGTCGGGGTTGAGTTGATTCGGTAGTGAGTTGAGCATCTGCATAATAGGCGTCTTGTGAATAGTGGCTTCTAGCATGCGCATACCAGGTCTTAGCAGGTGTATCGTTGGGTCGTTGTGGGAGTTTCACTTCGACCTTGTTGAGTTGTTCATTGCGACGCTGTGATCGCTGTTGGACCCTTGTCATGCGCGTTTGCTCTTTCGCCTCGGCGCCAGCCACATAGCGAGGCTCGCGCTCAAGCGCCACAGGGCTTGGCACCAAAACTACAACTCCCAACAACATCGAGCGCTCAGTAGAGGGGGGTCAATAAAGAGGACGGGGGGATATAATGGCATGAAAGTGACCCCACAGGGGCCTTGAACAGCGCAAAATAGCAACCTCTGGCCCAACAGATGCAGGAAAGGTGAGCGTTTCTTCTCCCCGCGTTGATTTCCCCTGTTAGTAAACGCTTGACAACGGTCATCTTACGAACATGTTATGTAACAAGTTGCTTTGACTTCAATGTGTTCAAGAGGCTTGCGCCAATTTGCATACCCCGCGAAGGGTGGAGGAGTCACTGGAAGTTGCCAAGTTGAGCCAGGTAGGAGCTGCAGGGGCCGTTTTCGGCTTGGGTCCGAGGGCCTCGGGAAGGGGGGAGAGGGTAGGGGGACAGCCACATAGCCAAGCACCTCACACGCCTTCACACCCCCGGCAACCTTGGATCGGCGGATTTTTGTCTCTCCCGTGTACCCGCCTCAAACTTTATGAACGAACGCACCTTCTGGGGGGGGACCACGTACCCATTCGCAGTCCCCAGGGCCGCTCATTAATCCGACCCTCACCGCCAGGATGGGCATCACCGAGAACCTGCCGCGGATCATCAGCACCTTCCGCGCTGGCTGTATCCTGCAGGGTGCGCTGCTGGAGCCCATGACCAAGGCGCCAGCGCAGCCGCATGGGGGGCGCTTGGGGATCGCTCCTCCTTCTGCGCCTCTCCCTCATTCGGAGGCTGCTGCCAAAGGTAGCCCACAGCTGGATCCGCGGCTTCTCGTCGGCACGGCTAGAGGTCGATACCCCTCCTGGAGATTTTTCGTTGCCAAGGCTGTGTCCGCCTAGAAAAATCGGTCTCGATGGACCTCTGACCACTCCTGGGACAGTGAACCTGGGCTGGTCGGGAGAGCCGTCTTTGTCTCAACTAGCCCTCTTTCTGTCCCCAGCCCAAGCTGTCCCCAGCTTTTCGCCCCATTTTGGGGCCCCCTGGGGCCGTCTGGGCCTAGTGGGGGTGCTCCCTGGGCCTTCCTGGAAAAGCTGGGGACACCTGGAGCCAGGGACACCTCTGGCAGCACCCGACTCCTGCCCCCCCTCCCCCCCCCCTCTCCTGCTCCCGCTGCACTGTTCCGTGACTATCTGCCAACCCTTCCTGTGTGGGTCGATTCGACGGTGGGGTATCGGACACCCTGTGGGGACCCACCCGACTGCAGACATCTTTCAGATTCTGAGCCCCTGTCAGTGCTTCAGAAGCTTGATTTGCAAGGGTAAGGGTCCTTAGGATGGATTTCCGGAGGTGTTACATTCAGTACCAGCGCTGGTATATCCGTGGTCGAAATCGGATCCATTTTTGCATAATCCCGCTTAATATGGCTTGCCCCCGCGCAATCCAGGCTACTCCCGTTTCATCCTGGACCGAATTCCTTATAGTTTGATCTAATGGCTCCTCAATCGGGCTTAATCACTCTTCATCGTTCACGCGAAGACCTCCCAGGAGTTGCCTCCTAAGGGTCCACAGACGTGGACGCCTGCCCCGCACCTACTCTTTGCCACGGCTCGGCATCCGCGTGTCGTGTGGATGTCGAGTGCCGTGAGGTTGCCGAGCGCTGTGGCGGGACACAGGAAGAAGACGGCAGCACACGACCAAGCAGCAGCTGGGCAGCAGCGAACAAAAGCAGCAGCAGATTCTCGCATGCCCGGCAGCAGGATGGCAGGACCCCTCCCCCCGTGTGCTTCCAGGAACATCTCATCACGAGGTCCAGGACGGCCCCAGGGGAGTTCCAGAATGGGGCGAACAGCTGGGGACGCCCTGGCGAGGGGCACTTTTTGCCAGAGGAGGGCGAGTTGAGACAACGACGCCTCTCCCGCCCGGCCCAGATCCGCTGAGAATCGGTCCCTGGACCCCTCCTAAGGTTGCCAGTTCTGCGAGGCGGATCCAGCCGTGGCGACGAGAAGCTTCGGGAGGCCTAGAAAGGACGAAGAACGCCTGGGGAGGGTCGCGGCCGCCTCGACTGGCTCTCCTCCGATGGTTCTCGGGCGTTACTCTCGGCCCCGGCATCCCCAGAGCGCCCGCGACAAGGCGCAGTGGACGGGAGCCGTCCCAGGTCCCGAGAACTTCCGAGAAGTTCCCGAAACCTCCCGCTAACTTTACGACAGTGTGCCGAATACCCTCCGAAAGCCGAAGATCTTCCGAGAACCTGCTGGACACCGAAGGAACCTAGGGAGCCTTCTGGAAATCTTCCAGAAACCTCAGGACCCTCCGAAAACCTCAGCGATCATCCGAAAACCTGCTTCTGGAGGCATCCCGCAACCCTTCTGAGAGCCACCGGAAACCCTAGGAAAGGAGGCCCCCTGAGCGGCCCGCCGCGTCACAGCCGGGGGGGGGGCGACGCGCCGTCTCTTCGTTACCGAAATTCGAACCCGTCCGGCCGCAAATGTCGTTGGACGCGACCGAAAGCTGTTACCGACGATTTCTGGTCGCGAGTGATTTGGGTTCCCTTCACTGAGGAGGGCTTCTGCTGAGATCACCGCAGAGGTTGTCAAGAGGATAATTACGGAGTTTTTGGGTGGATACTACGGTGGGATCTATTTGGCTTGGCCTTGGCTATACGTGGGTCGCCTGTGCCCTACGTGGTTGTGCGGGTCGGCTATCTCCGCCAAGTGCGCGGAGCTCACTTGGACCAGATCTGTCTCCCCAGACTCTTCTGTTGTCCTCTCTTACTTCTGCTAGAACCTTGAGAGAAATGTTATTTGGGAACAGTTTAAGAGCACTCAGTGGCATTGAGCCTAAGCGTGCTTTTCTGAGGCTGTCTGGGACCATCTCGGTGCTATCCTGAAGCACTCTGGAGTCTGTCTTCGGGCCATCTTGGAGCGTCCCAGCCATTCCCCTCGGCCCTTGGGCCCCGTGGAAGCTCCCTTGGGGTACCCTGGGGCGCTCCTGGGGCAATCTCGTAGGCCGGAAGGCCGCCCCTGGGAGCTTCTGCATCCGTGGCCGAAATGGGCCGGGGTACTTTCGTCTGGGGACCCCAGGGGCCACCCCGCGCGCGCGCGCGCGCAAAGAAACAAACTATTTCAACATGTTGTAAACCTCTGGCCGAGGAGTCTAGCACGTTTTGGCCCGTTGGGCCGGCGGATTGACAGCTGACCAGCTAGGGGAGGAGGGGGGGGTCGCAAGGAGGGGGACAGGCGCGAGGCGATCCCTGCAGCAGGGGCGGCCCGGCAGGGAAGTGGAGGGAGAGGAAACAGTGGCCAGGGGCGGGGGCGGTTGTAGTGGTCACGCTGGTGGTTGTGGTGGTGGTCGTGGTAGTGGTCGCAGAGGTGGTCGTGCCGGCTCGCTGATTGGTGGAACGCCCTAATTTTGGAGTGGTCCCAAGAGAATATCTTCATGCTGCCACTCAATGCCGAGTGGGTGGAGGATGCCTGCTTCACCACGAAGTCCCCGACCGAGGATGCGGAGCGCCAGCTCGCACGTGGCCGCCGAGTACCTCGAGCGCGTCGTGGTCGTCGGACCCGCCTGATAGGTGATCCATCCTGATTTGCTTGTCGCTCGGGGCTGTGACGCCCAGAAGTTGTGCGGGAGCAAAAACTTCCCTCCCAATAAGCTGCGAACGCGATGAAACTCATGAAGTTCTTGCCACAAGTGCTAGAAGGACGGCTGGTGTACGTGCCGGCGGTGTTCGTGCCAGTGGTGGGCGTGCTGGTGGTGGTCGCGGTGGCGGTCCTGGTGCTCGTGGCCCTGCCTCGCTCCTCTACTTCCCTCCCTCCCCTCCTTGCCCTCTCCCCCTCCCCCCCTCCCTTTCTCTCTCCCTCCCCTGCCCCCCTCCCTCCCTCGCCCCCTCCTCTAAAGTAGGGGGCGGTAGTCCGGCCCGCCTCACGAGAGAGGGGCCGTGTCCTGTGCGCCCGCGGCACACGCAGGCCATTACTTTCTGAGGCCGACCTTCGTCGCACGACTTTGCCCGCCGCCGCCCTTCTCCCCCCTTCGAGGTCCGATGTCGCGAACACAAGCAACACTATCTGAACAAGTCACGGCCGGAGCCCTCGTTCCCATTTTTCTGCGGCACCTCTCGTGCCGGATCCGTCCGCGAGGGCCCTGGGGCAGGCCCGCAATCAGGTGACAAACGCCCAGTTCGAAAATACGTCGCGAAGATCTCAGCCTTCTCTTCCGACGACGCAGTCTGCTCGTGACGCAGGACCAGCTCTTCATCCTAAAAGCCAGCCGTCGCGAGTTTTTTTCCATCGCCTGGATGTGAGGGAGGGCCATCCCGCGCCAAGGCGTTCGAGGCGGACCCTTCCATGCCCAACCTGCTCTGCGCCTTCCAGGCCGAGATCGCGGAGGGCATGCCTGGCCTGCGGGCCACCTGCGCGAGGCGAGGCGCGGCACCTGGTCAGCAAACGCAACGGCCGCGGGAGCGGCAGCGCGGGAACATGAGGGGGAGAATCTTGTTTCCTCCGCTGCCCCGGCTGCCTCACATCATTTGGTTGCGAAAATATCACGGCAGGAGGTTTTTTGCGCATTTTCGATTTCTGGCGGCCCTCACCAGGCCCTGGGACCGTCAAGACACGACTCGGGATGAAAAGCTGGTCCAGGGGAGAGTGCCACGTTGCGACCCCCCCAACAACAACACGACGGAGGACGCCTGGCCTCCACTTCCTCCTACTGCTTTCCCTCCCCCTCGTTGACCCCCTTCTCCTTTTCCATCTCCCTCCCCCCTCCCCTTCGAGAGCCCTACGGAGCCGATGCCCTCGATGCTTCCGAGGGCGTCGTATTTCCAGGGTCTTCTGGATCGAACTTGCGGCTCAAGCCTCCCAGCCGCGGTGGCTCAAAGCTCAAGGCGCTGCATGTCCAGCATTCCTAATTTTCCGTTTGTATATCACTGTTTTCCGATGGCTGGCAAGGGCACGCGAGTGCCAGGGACGCCAGTTGGTGCAGCTCTCGAGTTTTCGCCAACGACTGTTCAGCCCGCTCCACGAGATGGGCGACAGGCCGGGCGACATCGACTCCCTCGGCTCCCCACCCCGCCCGAATGTACGTCTGATCTCCTCGCCAGCGGCACCGAACACCCCAGAAGAGGCATCTTCAGGCTCCGTCATCATCAAGGGGATCACCCACGCCATGGAAAACATCCTCGAGAGTAAGTTCAAAGAGAGGTTCGATCTAGTTACGATGACAGAGGAGCCGATCAAGCTGTACGTGAACAAGATGGATACGCTCATGACAAAATCTGAAGCCAAGAAGGAGAGCATGACATTCATCAGCATGGGAGATAAATTGAGCAAGTTCCAAGAGACGACCATCACCAGGGATGACGTGAGCGACATGGACCCCGTCGCAAGGTACGACCTCGCGCAGTTCGGCCACGACGCACAATCCTGCAACAGCAACCGCCGTCATCGGAAATGTGCTTACGTAGCGCATGTCCTTTATTTTCGGACCATGGCCTTCCAGCGCCCGCTGCTCGCGACATCTATTGCAAAAGCGAGCCCACGTCCTACTGCCTGCCGCCAGTGCGCCCGCGACAATATGCAGAAACATGGCAGTCGGGTCTGGGGTTGAGAGCTCGTGGTGGGGCTGGGAGGGGGCGGGGGCACGCCCGAGCGCCAATTGCTGTTGCCGGCCCTCCACAGGCTGCCGCCGCCGCCACTGCGCCCGCGGATGGCCCCGCGGATTTCTCGCGCCCACGCGTTCGGTGGGCGTCTTGCTGTACAAGGAGGCTATGGCGAAGGACGTCGGCTCGACAATCGCGACGATGAAGGGACCCAAGAGTTGGAGCCAACAGATCACTGACGTCTTAAAACAAGCTGGATAGCCCCGAGGTCAGCTTGGTAGATCATGACCCCGCCGTCGACCGGGACATTGTCAACAGCGTTTTACACATAACCCTCTGTTCTGAGCCGGTCTGGGGAGGGGTTGAAAACTTTCGAGGGGGGCAGGCGGAGCTGAGCCCGAGAGGGCTTGCCAGATATGCCCAAACGTATACGGGTCAACTCTTTTGCACCACAGCGCCGAGCGGATGGGGCTTTACACCCCAATATTCTTCAGAGAAAAAGCTAGACCACCAGGCCCTCAAGCTAGCTTCCTGAGCGTGCAGCCTGGGGGCCCCGAGCCTCCTTTACAACAAAGGTCTGCGGACAGGCATTTTCGACCCCTCGCAGCCGACCCCACTGGGCCACTGGCCAAATGCCTGAACTCAAAAACAGCCGAGCACGGGCAAGAAGGGAGGGGGGCTAAATCGTCGGCGCTGGCGGAAGCCTCGTTGAAGTCCTCGTGGGAGCTCTGGCACACACAACACAGATATCGTGATACTCTCCTTTCTCTCTCGGCCAGCACCGACAGTCTCGTTGATCCTCCTCAGGATGATGAGCCCCTGATGGGCTCTGTACAGTAGTGCTCTGCGAGCACAGACACACTTGAGTGTGTATATGTAGCTTGCTACCGGCTCAAGGGCGCCCTTGAGCAAAAATGGCTACGGTCAAGTACCGCTTGCGTCGGTCCCTGGGCACTCGCATCGGTCGGCCAACAGCATGCACATTTACACAGGGGGAAAAAGGGTTTTGGTCCGACCGATATGAAACTACGTCGCACAGCGACTAGATATGTAATATGAAAATGCAGTGGTACATGTCGCACAGCGGCTGGATAAATAAATAAAGCTACGCAGAACAGATGTCGCGCAGCGACTTGATATGGAAACACAGCTGCATAGAACAGATGTCGCGAAGCGACTTGGTCTGTAAATAACGCTGCATAGAACAGACCAAGCACACAAGAAACAGCGATCGCGAAAGCGCAATTTGTATAATGAACAAACAAGTTGACAACACATCTCGCGAAAGCGAGCGATATGTATAATGGACAATCAAGCTGGCCTCAATCACTTATCTATTCCTGGACTTTCTGTTCTAGAATGTCGAGACCACGCTATCCTCTCTTCCGAGCTGACTCGAACTCTGGGTCATGCACCAGCGTCCAGAAACCTCTGCTCATAAAAACGTCGAGCAACTTCTGTGCCTCGTACTTGGTATGGGCGCATACGTCTGCCACCTGCGCATGCGAATGAACCCATCGGAGCTCCGCGCCACACTCGTTGATACCCTGCTTGAATGCCATGCACTCGATGGCTGGGCGCACGTCGCTGAGTCCAAGCGCCGAGCTCTCGGACCCCGTCACGGCGTCGTAAAGACTCTTGCAGTCTGTGAGCAGCGCGACTTGCGGACCGTCTCTGATAAACTGGTAGCGTTCGTCGCCCTTCAGGTACACCTTGGCACTCTGTCTCTCCATCCACGCGAGCGGGGTATATTCCAGTTCCTCGGCAGCCTCGCTGGCCGCCCAGATCTCTGCACCAAGAGACGATCGGCACTTCTTCGTTAACTTCTTCGAAGCTCCAGTGAACGCCGTGAATTTATGCTTCTTGTCATTCAGTGCCTTCTTCTCCGTGGTGCATATCGCGTAGCCTCCCTGGCTACTGCCGTCTGCCCCCGAACGCCAGGAAGCATCGAACCCGCGCGCCCAAACCATATCCTTGTACGGATGCACCGTAACACCCGCGCTAGAAAATTCATGAATCGTCTGCGCCAGTTGGTTGATCCGTCCTCGGCCCTTCACCGTCGCACTGTTGACGATGGACTGCAGCGTGGAAGCATTGGCCGCAATCTGGGGCATGGTCTGAGTAGAAAGCCACTGCGATTGTCCCAAGATGGCCCTGCAGGTAGCGATCTCCTCACTCGTCAGCTTGGAACATGGATATGCCTTTCGGTTGCGCTGGACTTTGGTCGGCTGAATCGTCTTAGCGCACTTCCCCCGGCTTAAGCGAAACCCGCCATCCTCGTTGCGAGAGACCTCCACACCGCAAACCGAATGGCCTTCGTCGTCGGATTTCCACATCCCCCATCTGTACAACGTCTTGAGATGCTCGTGCTCAGACTCGTACTCCGCGTCGTTGATTTCCCCCGACGCGCGCGGGGCGCGTCCGGCAGCTGCTGCGCCTGAACTTTCGCGCGGGGGGCCCGGCGACAAACGCTGCGCTGGACGTCGAGCGGGCCATCGTCGAGAAGAACACCCGGCGCTTGGACGAGCACCCGCGCGAGGGCACTCGGGAGAAGCGCCGCGCCACGTGGTTGCCTGCGTGGCCAAGTTCAGGGGCTGACGTCGGATGCCATCATCCTGAGGCGCGACCGGGCGCGGCTGAATGGTTCGTCCATTGGCTGCGAGGAGGCGCGACCCCGCTGTCGCTTCGAGAGGCTGCGCGCTCGGGCTCGGGGCCGCCCGCGTGCTGTCGCGCGCTTGCCTGCGCCGGCGCGGGCGTTGCGTGGGCGCGTGGAATAATGCCGTCGCCGACGGGGGATCCGACTGGTTGGGGGGGCCCGATTGGCCGGGGGATCTGGGCGAAGAGCGCGTCGGCAGGGACTTGCCTTATAGGCCCGCGAGATGCGTCTCGGAATGGATTTTGTTTGCTGCTGGCGCTGCTGGGGGGCGGGGGCGGGGGCGAGGGGGCGAGGCGTTTTTTTTCTTGCTGCGCGATGCCTGCGGACTTTCCGCGGCGCCCCTTCTCCCGCCCGCCCCCCCCCCCTGCCTGCCCGTCGCCCCCCGCCCGCGCCTCGCCCCCGCGCTCGTCGCCGCCCTCCCGCTCCAGCGAGGCGGCGACGAGAGGGGCCGCGAGATTGGCGGCCGCGACGACGACGGCGACTCCGACGACGCCGCGGCGACTCGACGACGCCGGCCCAGCGACGACGACGGCGACGACGGCGACGACCGCGACGGCCGTCGCCGACGACGACCGCGAGTCGAACGCAGCCGCGCCGAAGGACACGCCGCGCCCGACCCTGGCCGCGCGGACCTCGGACCAGGGGGCAGGTGTTCGGAAAGGGGGGGGGGGGGGGGGGGGGGGGGGGGGGGGGGGGGGGGGGGGGGCGGGCGAGGGGGGGGGGGGGGGGGGGGGGGGGCGAAGGGCGAGGATCAGGGGCGGAGGAAAAATGACGGATGATCGCTTTGCGCGCGGGGGATCGGAGAGGGCGCGCGCCTTGGTGGCGGGGCGAGGCGGACGCGATCCGACAGAAAATGAGGGCTATATGTTGATGTGGTGATATCGCAGTAGTGCGCGGTCCGGAGAGAATGAACATATGACCAGACATGACGCGATGGGATGATAGGCCAGCAACGAGAGCAAGTGCAATTGTGCAGGAGTCGGGTGCGTGATTGTGTTTCAGCTGGGTCGCGTTATGTTGTTCGGTGCAGTGAAGACGTTTTGCGCCTTTCTCGCCGGGCAATGGTTGGCGTGCGATGTCTTGTCGGATATGTTATATAGAATTGGCGCGGTCTGCTTTTAACTCTGCCAGGCCCTTGTTTTGGTAGCGCCGCAATGATATTATCCACGGAAGCAAGCCCAGCATTGCTTATTCTTGGGTGGTCGCAAACCCCGTTCTAGCCGCCGTGTCCGGCCCCGCCCGCCAGTTGGTGGCGCGGGGCGAGTTGGGCGCGGCTCTCGCGAGTGCACTCCGCCGTTTCTGTTGTTCGGGCGTGCCGAGTGCCGGCGCCGGGCTTTGCCGACGCGCCTCCAGGTCCAGTTTGGGTATTTTCTTTGCGTGGCTTTTCTGTCTCTTTGCTTTGCTCTCTGCGTGGCTCCGCGAGCTTGCCGCGAGCGGGCCGAGTCCGCTGCCGCCTCTGGGCGCCGAGTTTTGACGTCGACAGCAGCGACGCGCAGGCGCCCGCTGCGCCTGGCCGTGCCGATGCCTCGGGCGCCGCCGCCAGCTCGGGCCGCCGAGGGAAACGTCGCGGACGGGCGCTTGCACTTCGCCTGGAGAGAATGTCACGAGCGCAGGAAATCGCCACCATCACAATCGCGCGCGCAATCGCAATCAACAGTCAACATCGCAATCAACAGCCAAGCATCACATCACAGCGGTGGCGGCAATCATGTGGCCCTGATGGGGGTGGTGACGAAATCGCAGGTGACATGGGGGCCGTCGGCTACTCTTCGCGGCGGGCGACGGGCAGCGCGACTAGGTCGACGGGCGATTGGGCGGCCGCGACTAGCTGCGACGGGCGAGTGGCAGCGCGAGGATCATCTCGCAATCGCGACGGACGTTGCCACCGCGACTGCTTGCATCTCCGTGGCCGTTGCTGCGCCAGCCGCGCCGCAGTCGCCAGCGCGTGCGCGCCGTCGCGGGTGTGCCGTGCCGTTGGTGCTTGCCTCGTTGCTGCCGGCGGGCGCGGTTCTTCCTTCTCTGCCAGGCCCTGCCGGCCGAGGTGGTCTGGGCCCGCCAGGCTCGCGCGCGCCCGCGCCGCCGCTCAATCGGGCGGGCGCGCGGGCGCCGGCGCAGTTGATGCGCGCCTCTTGGAGCATCGCGCCAACCAGATCTGGCGGCGCACCGTGCCGAACAGCCGTGCGCCCGCGCGCCCAGACCGCTGCGTTGCGACGGCTGTGAAGCCCGCGTCGGCGTGCAAGGAAGTTTCGCCGCCGGGCTCTCCCGCTGCCAACTGGCAGTGCGCTTTGGACTTGCCGCGCTCCTCTGCCAGCGGCGGCGGCCGCCGGCGAGGGCAGCTCGAAAAAAGAGGCGTTTTGAGCTCGCGTGCCTCCGCGCGATTGCCTCTCTCATTGGGGAGTCCCCATCAGGGTTCTGTCTTCGCCCAGTACACTGGGCCGGCGCTCCTGCCCGGGCGCGGGGAAACCTGCCCGGCGCCGACCCGTTCGATGCAGCCGCGGAGGCCGCTGGGATAGGCGCTGTCGTTCGCGCCCTGTCGCGCAGGCGGCGGGCGCGGAGGTCGCAGCGCCGGGCTAGGCCAACGATCGGGCGTTGTTTCTTCGACATATGCGGCGGCGGGCGCCGCGAGCAGCCGCGCGCAGGCGCTGGCGGCGCCTGGCTCTGCCAGTGTGTCGGGCGCTGCCGGTGGCTCGGGCCAGTGCGCCACGTTCTCGGTAATGGGCTGGGGCTGAGGTCCCGCCAAGCGGCCATTCGATTGCCTTGACCCACTGGCGCGGGTGCTGCGCTCGCAGAAGATCTCGCGGGCGCATCGCCAGCATCGTCGCCATCACAATCATCATGGTTGTCATCAGTTGGTTCTCCAACGGCCAAGGATGATCGTATAGGTATCAATGTGATTATATTTGCAAGTATATGTATATGTATTTGTATACGTATATGTATATGTGTATGAATACGTGCAGGGTAGTACGCATGTAAACATATACGCATACATAGACATATCGATGTATGACTTTACATATCTATGTATACACAAACACATATGTTTATATACACATACCCTTATGTGTGTCTCGGTATGTATATGTGTATGTATGCTATGTATGCGTATGCATGTATGCATGCATGTATGCATGTATGTAAGTATGTATGTATGTATGTGTGTATGTATGTATGTATGTGCGCATGTGTGCATGCATGCATGTATGCATGTACGAATGTGCACGTGTATGTATGTATGTATGTATGTATGTATGCATGCATGCATGCATGCATGCATGTATGTATGTATGTATGTATGTATGTATGTATGTATGTAGGTATGTGTGTATGTGTGTATGTGTGTATGTATGTATGCTTATATTTGTATATATATATATATATATATATACGCACAATGTCCCCAGCGCGGCGTCGTCGAAACTTGTTGTGTTACAGAAGCGGGCTTTGAGAATCATTGCGCGGTGCGCCCCGAACCGGTCATCGTACAGGAGCGCATGGATAAACGCCACGCTGGTTGCGCGTATACAAGCACGCGCGTTCAAAGACGGGCGCTTGGGTCAGATTGCGGCGTCGGAAGTAATGGCAACTTCCAGGGTGAGGGGGGCGTTTTCCGCGCATGAAGTGGGCGGGCTTTCGGTTGCGTGGTGTCGACCGTGATATTGGGGGGAGAAGCTCCAAGTGTCAGTGCATAGTCCCTGTATTGGGCACCTGTTGGGGCCTTTCTTGGGCTGTCTTGGAGGCCCCTGGGGCCGTTTGCGAAACTTCGGGGAGCCACGGGGGGGCCTCCGAATGCTCTGGGGGTTGTCCAAGCGACGTCGCGCGCTTGGCCTGGCACGTCGCGCTGGCCTTCGGAGCGAGGTTACTTTCCACCTGCGGGGACTGTTCCGTAGCTCTTGGGGGCGGCTGGGCCGGGAACAGCGCGCGGCTGGCGCGCAGCGGAAGGAGGCTGGGCTGGGGGCCGCGCGCTGCCGCGCAGCGGCGGCTGGGCTTCTTGGCGATGGTTTTGTCCACCTTTGAGAGCTGTGGGATGACTCTTGAAGGCATTTTGGGAAGTCCGTGAGGCGTTCTTGAATGTGTTTCTGGGGCCATTGGAGGCCTCTCGGAAGCTTTTTGAAGGTCCCCTGGGGCCTTGGGGGGCCCGTCGTGGGCCTCTGGGGGAGTTCTTGGGCCAATCGGGGCCATCTTCGGGTGAAGAGCTCGGGAAACACCGCCGAGTTCCTCATCGGGGGTCTCTGCTGGGGCCATCTTGGGGGTTTCTCGGGCTCGTCCTGGGAGCCCTTAGGACCATTTTGGGATGCTTCTGGGCTTTATTGAAGCATTTGGGGGGCTCCTTGGGCCGCCTTGGGGGCGATCTTGGGGGGTTGTTGGGCGCTTCGTGGCAAACGGATTTTGCTGGAAATGTTTGTTTTCCGATAGAATGCGGATTTTCTGCACATGAGAGTGGGGTGATTGTTGTGTTTGGGGCGCCCTTGGGGGTCCTCTTGGGGCCGGCGTGAACTGTATTTGGGGCTGTCTGCGCTGTATTGACTCCAGCGCGGGCAGTTTTGGAAGCTTCTGGCTCGTATTGGAGCCACCGCCTGGGGCGTCTTGGCCGTCGGGGGGGCCATGGAAACGACCGTGTCCGTCTCGGAGCCGTGTCGAAAGCGCCGGGTGCGCGCAAAGGGGCCGAACCTCGTTAGGTGACGGAGGCGGGGGGGGCATTCCCGGGGATATTGTTATAGGAGAAGGAACCTGTGTATCCTCCGCCGCCTCCCGCGTGCGCGCCGTCAGGCTTGCCATGGGCGGAGAGCCTCCGCTCGTCATGCAGGCCCTGGTGGGCGCGGGCCCCTTTTTCGGGGGCGGGAGTTTGGTTGGGCAGTGCCAGGGGGCGTCGAGGTCGCAACCTCTTCCCGAGGATCGAGGGTCGAGGAGGAGGAACGGAGTAGAAGGAGGAGGAGGGGGAGGACGAGGACGAAGAGGAGGAGGAGGAGGATGATGATGATGAGGAGGAGGAGGAGGAGGGCGATCGAGGATGCAGGAAGTTCATGTTCTCGGGGTCGGGTTCTGGTCCTGGGGGGTGCTCCCCCTTCCCTTCCCAATGGGAGGCGGCGACCCCACCTGGTGTTGACCGCCCTTGACATTCTCTGTTTTTTGGTGAAGGGCGGGGGGCCACAGCCAGAGTGAACTGCTCATCATTTCGTGAAGATGAAGACCAGGCCCCAGACTTCTCCCTTTTCCGTCAGCCCTGCATGGGGCTAAGGCCCTCTTGGCCAAGGCGCGAGCAGGGAGCGAAGGCATGCGACAGGAAGGGCAGCAGCCAGACCTCCCCTCCCCCCTCTCCTTCTCCTCCTCCTCCACCTCCTCCCTTTCCGCGTGCTCCTCCTGCTCCCTCTCCCCCTACTCCTCCTGCCGCTGCTCCTCCTCCTCCTCCTCCCCCTCCTCCTCCTCCTCCTCCTCCTCCTGCCAGAGGTCCTGCACACCTGCCCCACCTTCGAACCACGCGCCCCCGTGGCAAAGACTGGCGGCTACGACCGAGGCTTCGCTTCCATGCGATTAGTCGGAGGTTCTGCCCTCGGGAACGCAGCCCGGCGGCAATGCCGGCGTTCCTGCACACCTGCCCCACCTACGAGGCAAGTGCTTTTTGGACACACCTTGGCGGCAGTGCCAGCGGCAAAATTTACGTTCGACATGTCGGAGGTTTTGCCCTCCGGGACACAGTCCAGCGACAACGCCTCTTGGACACAGCCTGTTGCTTTCATTCGTTCAGTCGAAGGTTTCAACCTCCTGGACATAGCTCGGCGGCAATGCCGGCGGTCCTGCACGCTTCCCCCATTTATGAGTCCAGCGCTTACTGGACACAGACTGGCAGTAATGCCAAGGGTCTTGTCTTCATTCGCTTCGTTGGAGATGCACACCCACGCCACCCATGAGGCAGGCGCCTCTTGGACGCAGCCTGGCGCAATTGCCAGAGGTCATGCTTTTTCTTTGTGTCTTGGACACGTCGGAGGTACTCCCCTTCGGGACACAGCCTGGCGACAATGCCGGTGGTCCTGTACACTTACCCCACCTACGAGGCAAGCGCTTGCTGAGCACAGTCTGGCGGAAATGCCAGTGGTCTCGTTTACTTTCGACACGTCGGAGGTTCTGGCCTCCGGGACACAGCCCGGCGGCAATGCCGGCGGTGTTGCACACCTACCCCACCCACGAGGCATGCGTCTCTTGGACACAGCCTGTTGCTTTCATTCGTTTAGTCGGAGGTTTCAACCTCTGGGACATAGCTCGGCGGCAATGCCAGCGGTCCTGCACGCTTCCCCCATTTACGAGTCCAGCGCTTTCTGGACACAGACTGGCGGTAGTGCCAGGGGTCTTGTCTTCATTCGCTCCGTTGGAGATACTGTTCTCGGGGGCACAGCCTGGCGGCAATGCCAGCGGTCCTGCACACCTACCACCTACGAGGCAAGCGCTTTCTAGGCACAGCTTGGCGCACATGCCAATGGTCTTCTGCACTTCGGACAATGCCGGTGGTTCTGCACACTTACCCCACCTAAGGGACAAGCGCTTTCTGAGCACAGTGTCGGAAATGCCAGTGGTCTTGTTTACTTTCGATACGTCGGCACACCTACCCCACCCACGAGGCATGTGTCTCTTGGACACATCCTGTTGTGTTCAGTCGTTTAGTCTGATGCTTCAAGCTCCAGGACATAGCTGGGTGGCAATGCTGGCGGTCCTGCACGCTTCCCCCATTTACGAGTCCAGCGCTTACTGGACACAGACTGGCCGCAATGCCATAGGTCTTGTCTTCAATCGCTCCGTTGGAGGAACTGTTCTCGGGGGCACAGCCTGGCGGCAATGCAAGCGGTCCTGCACAACTACCACCTACGAGGCAAGCGCTTTCTAGGCACAGCTTGGCGCACATGCCAATGGTCTTCTGCACTTCGGACAATGCCAGTGGTTCTGCACACTTGCCCCACCTAAGGGACAAGCGCTTTCTGAGCACAGTGTCGGAAATGCCAGTGGTCTTGTTTACTTTCGATGCGTCGGCACACCTACCCCACCCACGAGGCATGTGTCTCTTGGACACATCCTGTTGTGTTCAGTCGTTTAGTCGGATGCTTCAAGCTCCAGGACATAGCTGGGCGGCAATGCTGGCGGTCCTGCACGCTTCCCCCATCAGACTGGCGGCAATGCCATAGGTCTTGTCTTCCTTCGCTCCGTTGGAGATACTGTTCTCGGGGGCACAGCCTGGCGGCCATGCCAGCGGTCCTGCACACCTGCCACCTACGAGGCAAGCGCTTTCTGGGCACAGCCTGGCGGACATGCCAGTGGTCTTCTGCACATTCGACATGTCGGAGTTTTTGCCCTCCGGGACACAGCCGGGCGGCAATGCCGGCGGTCCTGCACACCTACCCCACCCACGAGGCATGCGTCTCTTGGATAGCCTTTTGTTTTCATTCGGTTCGTCTGATGTTCTGCCTTCCGGGACATAGCCCCGCCGCGGGGGGGCCCCGCAGCAATGCTGGCGGTCCTGCGCGCCTACCCCGATTACGAGACCAGCGCCTACTGGACAACTATTGGCGGTAATACCAAAGGTCTTGTCTTCATTCGCTTCGTCGGAGTTCACGTTCTCGTGGACACAGCCCGGAGGCAATGCCAGCGGTTCTGCACACCTACGCCACTCACGAAGCATGCGTCTACTGGATCCAGCTTGATATTTCCATTCGATCCGTCGCAGGTTTTCGGCTCCAGGACACAGCCCGGCGGAAATGCCGCCTGTCCTGCACGTTTACCACACCTACGAGACAAGCGCTTACCGACACAGACTGGCGGTCATGCAAAGGTCTTATCTTCTTTCGTTTCGTCAGAGTTTCTGTATTCCTGGACACAGCCTGGCGGCAATGCCGGCGGTCCTGCGCACCTTCTCCATTGACGTTGCGATCGGTTCCTTCGACCTCCCAGGAGCCCAATGGAGAATGCAACCGTTTGTTTTTCTCAATTCTGGCGTTCCCCTCTCATCTGCGGGTTTCCTCGTTCACACCCCTTCGCCTTTTGACCGCTGTTGTCTACTGCTATTCCTCAGTCACCGCGTCTGCCTCCGTTCTGAACCTCATCTTGGGGTCGTGGCCGTTAGACCCGGGGAGTGGGGCTGCCCTGGACTCGGACGGGGTCATAACTGAGTGCGTCCACCATCCTGGGCCCCCATCCCAGGGATCCCAGGAGGCGACCGTTTAGGTTGCCACAGGGCTCCTCACCACCGATCGGCCGGTGTCACCCTTGGGAGGCGACCACCTCTGCCTCCGCCATCTTCCGCACAAGCTCCGCCGACATCCCACGAGGACCGAAACGTTTTCTGGTCACTTGAAGACCGAGCTATGTTTGTACCCCCCGTGGGGCGGACAAACTGTGCCCCCCTGGGAACGCACGTTGGTGCTTGAATTGGTGCATTCTGTCAGCACCGATGTTGACACAACATGGGGCTCACATTAATCACACACACACACACTGCTGACCCACATTATGCTTGGGTCCATCATTCGTCGTCCCCTCATGCTGGGACGTCTGCCCCACATGCGTTGACCCCCCGGTCATGGTGCTACGAGACAGAGGTGGATACCAGAGGATATGCGCTAAACGCATATCACCCACCATTACCAATTGCAACGTCGCTCATTCCCCAAGCTCTGGGACCAGAAGGTATGCAACCCCAACGTTCACATCGAGCACATACATCAAGGGTGGGAAAGCCCAAGCGCCCCAGCCGATTCCAAGGTTTATGCCTACCTTTACGCCCATCAACGCTACACTGCAATCCTCAGCCCTCTTCTCTCCCTGGCCTGCTTCCGGGCCGCAGCTCGGGCTCCAGGCTGCCGTTCGGGATGGAGCTCCAGGCGTCCCCTCCCCTGGCGAGGCGCAGCCGGCTGCCGGAAAGACACCTCCGTGGGGCCATTCGCCACGGAGTCCACGCGCGGCGAACATGTCCACATCCATGCCCTCGCGGTCTGGACACTTGGGGCCCGATCCCATGGGTACGCGATCCCATGTGTGCGCTTTGCCTGGGGCAGCGGGTCAAGGCTGTCCACCCGTGTAGGTATGGATAGCCTTTCAGACGAATGTGCGCGGCGATGGGGCTAGAGCAACCTTTTGAAAACGACTCTCCGTCCGCAGTTGTAACACTTGGAAGGGCCCCTGACAATTTTGTGCGGCGCTCAGACGAAGGCCACATTTTGAAAACCACCCGTCCTCCAATCTTGGAGCAGGCTGACGCTCCGTCATTGTGATTGCCGAAACTTGTCAAGGCAATTGGGGCGGCGTTCGGGCGAGAACCATATTTTTGAAACCATCCGTCCTCCACCGGTTGGAGTTTTTAAGTCGGCTGCTCGTGGCGATCTGACCATGAACACGTGTCGAACCCGGTTTGCCCTAAATCGCTGTAGAAGTTGGAAGTTTTCTAAACGAATTTGCGAAGTGAGAAGGGGATACGTACATTTTGAACATGTCCCGTTCCATCCCCATAATTGTTGGAAGTTGTTGAAAACATCGTGTGCGTCGCTACGGAGCCACATGTTCGAAATCGTTTGGCCTGCAGAGGATCAGGTGGAATGTCCAGCCCGCCCTACCGACACGGCTGGCGATACAACGAGGAGGAGTCATTCATGGAGGAGGGTGAGAAGGAGGAGAAGACTGGGGACGGGGAGCAAGGGGAGGAGGAGAGGGGGTCATGCGGATGGAAGGGGGACGGGGCAGGGAACAGGAGGGAGGTGGAGGTTGGGGCGGGAGGGAGGGGGTGGAGCAAGAGTGAGGGGCGGAGCTGAGCCTGGACAGTGGGGCTGCTTGCTCGTCGGCACGATGCTGGCAGCACCGACGGCTGCATTGCCCTGTTTCACAGGCGCCTGAGCTGTGCACGGTCGGCACCGTGTGCGTCGCGTGTCGCGCTGCTGGTTCTGGCCCGCCACGCTTGGGCGCGACACGCTCACCACGTCCCAGCCCCCAAGCGTCAACGTCTCGAGGCTCCCGCCCCGCGAAGCGGAGCGACACGCTATCCACGTGCAGGGCATAGCGTGTTGCCAGGGCCGCCGCCGACCAGTGAGCTACGACGCGACCAGTATTTGCTTGTCATGGATTTGGTCACGTTTGGTTCACGAGCCTTGGCATCGCGAAAGGCTGAGCAGCACATGCATAACCACACAATGCAATATTTTGTGGCGTGCACGCGGACGGATCAGTCATTCGCGCCAAGTCCATATGACTATTCATAGCGTCCGATCTCTTAGACGATATCTCTCCAGCTCCAAGCTCGCACTCAGCGTGCACACCCACCACCAGAAGAAGTGACGCCTGGCTGCTGCGCATGTGCATTCTCGCTTTTTTTCACAGCTGGGAAAGCACTTCCTGAGCGCTCTGTTGGGGCAGGCTTGATGTGCTCGGTATGAAGAACACGGGCCCATGAGGAAAGACGTCCTGGATTTCTGTTCGCCGTCCGCCTGACAAACACTCATGCCGAGCACGATCCTTGGGACCGCCCGCGTGTCCTGGACCCGGTTCCACTGGATCCTCGTTCCGTCATGCAGACTCGTGCGGTCCGCCAGGGGTGGCCAAGAGCCCGCAGTGCTGCCTATTTGAGATGCCGTCTTCCCGCTCGAAGCTTGCCATCCCCTGCCATATCCGCTGGAGGCGTCGTTGGGCTACCTGACGGCCATGGTGCGGTCAACCCTCATGGCCGGGCAGGTGGGACATTGCCCAAGAAACCCGACAGCGGGACTGGACGGTTTTGGAAGGGAGGCTTTTTGTATTCATAGTTTGTGCGACATGCATGTCTGCTATTCAAATCCGTATTGGTCCCCCTGCTAGTCCTAGTGGTCGTTGGGTATCCGATGCCCCCGTAGAGGCTCGCTTTTTCGAAGACATGCTACAATTTCGACCCCCGCGGGGCTATCTAAACGACAGGAGCAGGATTCGCATATGGTCGCTCGTCACCACCGCTCCCTCCTGCTACGTTGCTCCCCTGATTCTGGGAAGAGCCTCGGCTCACCTTCTTGCCCCCGCGCTCTCGCCGAATGCCTGGCACGCGCAGTCCATGATCCCCTCTCCTTCGGCCACGTGTAGGCGTGGCCCTTCGCTGGAGTGACCCCTGGTGCGGGCCCACAGGGATCACCCCGGCGTTGGCCCGCGCGCGTGGATGTGCCCCTCCCCCCTCCCCCCGCGGCCCCCTAAAGCCGCACACCGAAGGCCGCCCTTGCCCAAGGCCACTCCTGCATCCCCCCCTTTCTCCTCTCCGGGCGGGGCCAGGACAGGGATAGATCGTTCCAGAGCTTCCCAGAACGCTCTCGGAGGGTTCCGGAACGCTCTGAGAAGGCCGCGGCGCCCGATCCATCCTCCAGAACCGCCGGACATTGGCCCTGTCCTGGTTTCGTCTTGTCTACCCTCTGCGGTCTGGGTGCGGCCGGGCCTCGTGCGCGAGCTGCGCCTCGAGCATCCACGATGCTGGCCTGGCCAGCCTGCCACGGGCCCTCGCGGGCCGCAGTGGGGTCGTCGCGGGCCCCCCCCGCGTGCCTCACGGGTGCCCAAGGGGGTGTCCGTTGCGTTCGGTCGGTTCGGTTCGGTCGGGTGCTGTCTCGTTGCCCGCGTCGCTGCGCCCTCCTGGGCTGCTTCAGGGCCGCCGGTTTCAGTCGGTTTCGGTTTAGCTTTGGGTTCGGTCTGTTTTCGGCTCTGTTGTCGCCATGGACGCCTATGAGTACACAGTTTCGTGTCTACACGCCTGCTCACCCTCGCGCGTCCTGTCCCTTCACGTGGAGCTGGGTGAATCCAGCTTGGGATCGCTGCCAGGTGGTCTCGCTGCAGCGGGACGTCTTTGGTCGCCATGGCTTCAAGAGGCTGCAAGACGGGAAGGCCGGCCGTATACAAAATCGTTGTGAGGATTTGATTTCGTCGTCTGATTGTGGATCGTCGTCCCATACCTACTAACGCGAGTTAACATGTCTCCGTCAGTTACCCTCTACCATTGGGTTCTGCCTCAGTCATCCAACTAGACAGGGGTGAGTCGAGGCTGCACGAGAGATCCCCACCGCGCGTGGGCGCGACACGCTAACCACGTGCTGGTCCCCAAGCGTCAACTTATCATGTTTTTCCCAGCTTCCCGCCCCGCGGAGCGGAGCGACACGCTATCAGCTGACAGGGCATAGCGTGTCGCCCGGGCCGCCGCCGCGACACGCTAATCACAAGATCCTGACCGTATCCTCTTTGAGTCAATGCACTCCTCTCCGCATCGCCGACCCGCTGCCCTGGCCTTCGCTTCTTTGCGCTGACATGTTTGATTGCTGCAGCTATATAGGCTCGAGAATAGTGGAAAAGGGACCGTGCCCGCCCTCGCGCGCGTCGGCCGGCGGGCCGGTCTCCTCCCTTCACGGATATTCTACAGTCAGCTTAACGGAACACTGTTTTCCTGCCATGGCTTCGGCGGAGCCCCTCTGAACATGAGACATTACCGGGATATCTTGCAGGGGCAGTCGATGTTCAGGCAAAGAGCTGGTTATCAACCGAAACGACGGCTCAGCCGTTGGCTTCGCTGAGCATGGGATCGCAGGAAGGAGCGCTCGGATGAGTAGAACAACAACACCGTCCCGAGCGCATTAGTGAGGCAGGCGCCCCTGGGGGCGGCTTCATTTTTTCAATATTCCCATAAGGCAAGCATTGGAGTCTGTATTTGACGGAAGGGGATTCCCCTATGGATAACCCGACGAAGACGAACATTCGAAAGCCAGGCGGGAGATATGGCTCAGCCAGTGTTTCCCTCAGAAGGCCATCTGAAATCTTATCAGCGCACTCGGTCCCCCCGGCTGTCAGTCGACTCGATCCATGGAATGGAGATATCGCCAGGAAATGTTCACATGGGAATGGCGGGCGAGGAAAAACGGAACGAGGAACGAGTTACGCAGTTTGTGATGAATGGGCAGGGCGAAAACGATGGCGACGGACAGTTCGAGGAAGAGAGCTCACATTCGATTGGGATATGTTCAATTTCATACGTCGCCTGGTCCATCACATCGCCTCAATCCTCTCCCGGACGGATCTGACGGGCTCGCCTCAGGCGCAGACCCGTCGGATACATAAACGATTGATTATGCACCGGCCGAGGATATTCGTAAGACCCTTCTTGATTCGGATGACGACCTTGGGGGTGGAAGAAACCCCGACAGAGAGAGAGCGGATCGTGGAAGGGAGAGTTCGTCGGCTCAGCCGATAGCGAATTCGCCAGATGCCACGCGTCCAGCTAGGCATGCGAGAGAACCGACCGGTGCGACCCCGCTCCCGAAGACAAAGAGAAACAAGAACGACACTGAAGATCTCAATCTTCCACCGTTATCGCAGGGTTTCGATCGACCAGATTTCACGCTACCAAGGGCTGGCCATGACAGTGTACCAGAGCTTGGCGAGCTCATTATGCAAGATGAAAGGCAAACGCAGAGGCAACACGACACTCAACGAGGGAGCAACATACACCCACATCCAGCAGGGGTCGTGAAAAGGCCCCGAGAGCTGGGCGCTCCAGCTCCAGGGGATTTGACGCCCTCGAATCACTTCGCCCATCGTCGATCAGGACCACCGGCAGTTTTTCGATCCGGGAAAGCTGCTGGAACGCAGGCTCCAGATGCCCGCCTCAGGCGGAGAATCGTTGCCCGGGGAAGCGCGCAAACCGGGGGGGTCGTGTCGACGACCCGTATGTGCGCAATGTTCGAGGGTGTGCCCGAAATGCAGTTTAGCGTGGCTCTGCGAAGAATGCATTGCGCTGGAGGAACACAATTGCCGTCGCATCGCCATTCAGGAGTGGGAAGAAAATCAGAAAAACAGGGTAGGGGGCCGCTGAGCGCAGCAAGTGCGCAGAAACAAATATTCTACTTAAGGCGCGCGCGGATGAAGCGGTCGCCGCAGAAGCCAGCCGCAAGCTCGCTGAATCCGAGGCAGAAAAGAGGGCAATGGCAGAGAGAGCTGGAAAGGAAAAGGCGCCATTGCGAAAGGCGCGCAGAGACGGATGCTGCAGGCGGATGCGGATGTAGCAGGGATTGCGGGCGCGGCTCAGCGCCGCCTCGCTCAAGAAGAGGAAGAAAAACGAAAGGCCCAGAGCGCGGGCAATTTCTATATCCACATCCAGTGCGTCTTGGAGTTTCGGGCTCTCTTCCCCAAAGACATGAGGCGCGCTGGATATGGATTAAACTCTGGCCCCAGAAGGCTAGATTTTATCCGTATCCAGCGCGCCTCGGCCCTGCGGCGCCCCCCCCCCCCCCCCCCCCCCCCCCCCAGGAAAGTCCAAGACGCACTGGGTATGGATAGAAAGATTGCCCGCGCAGAGTGCGGTCGAACAAATGTCGCCATCGCCTCGACAGCAGGCCGAGAAAGAGCGGATTGAATTTCAAATGATAGCTAACGCCGCCAGACGAGAGAAGAGAGAGAGAGAGAGAGAGAGAGAGAGAGAGGGAGAGAGAGAGAGAGAGAGAGAGAGAGAGAGAGAGAGAGAGAGAGAGAGAGAGAGAGAGAGAGAGAGAGAGAGAGAGAGAGAGAGAGAGAGAGAGAGAGAGAGAGAGAGAGAGAGAGGAGAGAGAGAGAGATGAGAGAGAGAGAGAGAGAGAGAGAGAGAGAGAGAGAGAGAGAGAGAGAGAAAGAGAAAGAGAAAGAGAGAGAGAGAGAGAGAGAGAGAGAGAGAGAGAGAGAGAGAGAGAGAGAGAGAGGCCCGATAACAGGCGGCACGAGAAAGCCAGGAGCTCCGCAACCAACGCGACGCCGCCAGGCTCGAGGCCGAAAAGGTGAAATTAGAAGCGGCGCGGGCGCTCCAGGGGCAGGAAAAGAAGGCCCAGGCACTAAGGCGCGATGATCAAAGAAGGATGGCCGAAGCCTGGAACCATGCTAACGGGCGCGCAAATGAGCAAATCAAGAACGGTGCTCTAACTTTTCGCGCCGTGAGCGAAGACAACAGAAGGCTAATGTCTTACCTGGGGCAACGCGGGGCTGCGAGGGGGCCCTTAGAAAAGATTCGGACAGCTAGGCAAGCTGGCGCAGCAGTCGCGCCAGATATCGAGTTTACACCTACGGCTCTGCCGGGAGGTGTTGGATCACGGGAGAGGGCTAACTCAGCGCAAGCCCAGCCGACGCATGTCGAGCCCCCCCCGAATTGGAACGTTGCTCGCCCGGTTCGCGCGAAGGCGACCGAACCGGCTCGAACGCGAATGGGTGCGCCAGATGGGCCGCGTCACATATGTTCAATGCCTTTCGGGATTTGCGCGGGCTGCGCGAAACCCGTGCGCAGGGGGCACCTGGGCGGAGGTGCCGAGAGGTGCGCAGCATGCGCCAGGAGCAGAGAGTTCAGGGAACAGGACGACCCCGAGATAAAGGAAGAACAGCTAAGCGCATCTGCAGACATCCTCCGCAATAAAAGCCATGCCTAGAAGGCGGCGCCGAGGCGCGCGGATGGATTTTGGGGGGTTGTTCAACGGAACCATGCGCACTTGCAAAAGCTAGAAGAACGCGAGGCAGAACTGGCAGCCATTAAACGAGATATCGCCGCCGCCAGAGCAGACCAAGAAAAGTTGCGGAAGACGAAGGCTTATGGTGCAACAAGACGCTTGGTTGGAACGGCGGGCTATCAATTTCGCCGCGATCATGGGCATGCCATTGCGCGGGCCAGCGGAGTCGGACTTTTATCGAATGCCTCCGTCAACAGTGCAACATGCACCCAGTCTCCCCCTCTCGAACTCGCGTTTCATTCCAGGGCCAGCTGTCGTGAAATCCGCTAATGCGAATGAAGGTTCGATCCAAGAACAAGTTCGAGGATCGAATCTTGGGGGCGCCCCTTCTAAGACCAACTTCTCAGGGCCCCCCGACAACTGCGGTTTACCTGGTCACCTTCCCTCTGCCATCGGCTCAGCCGCACCCGGTGAAAGTGGGGGTGGGCAGGGGGGAAATTATGATGATCAGAGGAGTGGCAAGAGCGCCGCGCCCAGTACTGGGATGATTGCGGCTATGCAAGTCGATGAGACGGGGAAACCGACGCCGCCAATCGAACCCCCAGGGGGGCCCGGTGGTCGAGGATGCCCAGACGGAGATGGCGGTGGAGGGCCGAATGGCCCCAACGACCCCGCATTGCAGCCGTGCGTTGCCGATCGCGCGGGCTCCAAATTGGAGAACCTTTGGGAACAATCGAGAGCTTGACCTTATGGACATCCCAAGTGTTCAGACACTGCGAGAATGGAAACAACACTGCGCCAGGGCAGCGGCTGGGTCTCGGCACGATGTCAAGCCAGCGCAAGCGTGGATCACAGAAGCCACGAATCCGGAGATTCCCAGGGAGAATCGCCAGACAGCTGGAGCATTCATGCGTCTTGATCTGATGATAGCAACAAATATGCTTGATAACTTCGCCGAGATGAAACGCAACCGTAATCTTTCGGCATAACATACCCATTTATCTTCACAAATGAACCGCGTGGAACATTCGTGCCAGATCGAGGAGCGCTTCCTCGCGGGTCGTGAGATGATCCGCGCCGTATGTGTTTGGTGTTCGGTCAGATCAGAAAACGGACAGCACTGGACATGTCGCGATCTCTTCAATATCACCATTGACCGTCACGAACCAACTCAGTACTTGTATTCTTTCATAATGAATGGATGGGGCGCTATCAAGAATTGTACGGCGCGAGAGAACCTTCGGACGTAATTAAGGCCTCAACCCATGCACATTGCCATGGGCAGATTATACGAGTTGCGAGGCTCGAGGTGGTCACGCAGTGGTGCGAGCTACACACAGACCCTCCCGGGACAGGAATGCCTTCTTACCAGTGGCTTCTATATATCAGGTTGAGTTGTTTATGATGCGGGATGGTGAGACATGGGCAGCTTCTGAGCACGAGTCAACCCTCAATTCCAGAGATAGATAAGCTCGCCTCACTGGCGGGACGAATGAGGGCGGCGGGAGCGGACGACGGGCCTCCGCCACGGCTGCGACGGCGCATCGGTTACGCTTGCCTACTGACAAGACAGCAAGCGGACGTACTAAAGGTGAGACAACTTAACGTGCAGATCTGTTAAGCAATGGAAGAATTGCGCCGAGTCGGGGCAGGGTTGCCCTTGCGACCGCATGAAGCTCAAGACGCCAGCTGCCCCGGCCCCGCCGGGGGCGGGAGGCGCCCATGAGCCAGCTGGCGGAAAGAATGGCCGGAGAGGCAGGAGCGGGAAACCAGGGAACACATGTCCGAAAGGGAAGGGTCGGCCTCGCTCTTCGACTCCGTCGAACAAGTTTGGCAACTGCAGCGCAAAACATTCGCGAGCGAGATGCCAATCCGAGACCCCGCGAGAACGCCGGAGCAAGTTGGGGCGCCGCGCCTATTCGCGAGACCCTCGAAACTGCAGGGGCCCACAGAGCGGGCGGTGCAAGCGGCGTAGAGGCGCGACGGAAGCCGAGAAGATCAATCGAGACAGTGCGAAGATGCTTAGCTCAAGGCAGGAACGTTTCTCGGCTATCAGCGGACCGTTAAGCAAGCCGACTCCGCCGCTGCGAATGCCAGCAGTGCTGCGCCAGGGGGGGCTCCACGAAGCCGGGGGTCGAGTAACGGCCGCGACAAGAATAAAGAGAAGGGCAGAGGAAAAGGGAAAGACAAGCCGTGTAGAGTGTTCGCCGAAACAGGGGCCTGCTTGCGTGGCAAAGACTGCTGGCTCGCAAAGAACACGCCTGGCCATCCGTGACGATGGCTGAGCACTGGCGGGATACGCGCCAGTGCTGACATGCTGGCGGACAAGTCTTACTCTTCATGCTGGCGCTCGCTCGCCTCATTAAGAGGATGTCACAATGCCCGCGTCGGCTCAGCCGAAAAGGGAGATGCGGGCCGCGGTCCACTGGCTCAGCCAGTAGGGGCACCTATGATAATGCGTGTTCTGCTCCGCTGGCTAAGGGGTCCCGTGGCTTGCGGCTTAGCTCAGGCGACAACTTGTCACGGCTGATAGCATGTACCATAGGAATTAATGAATTATCCGAAGAAGCTGTTCTCGCTCCCGAAACACAACAGGAACGCAAGGAAAGGCGGACTAAACTCGTCGCCATCCTCGTTTATTTACAACCTCTTCCAAGAGAAGCCATTGCATTGTTTTGCGGTGAACCCCATGTTGAAAGTTGCGCCAGGTCCGCGAAGACGGACCTGCGCGGCCTTCGTGTTCGATTGACCCCTCAACTCGAGAGCCCGCCGCCACTCGGGGGAAGGTGCGTCGCCACAGCCTGAAGGAGCTGCCTTCGAGTGTAGACGATAGGTGGGGTTCCCGAGAGCAGAATTTCAACGCATGTTGACGGAGTGGAAAGCATCGTCAACGCAGGCCCTGATTAGTGCATCCGACCTCGCCGACGAAGTCTGGCATCTTTGGTTGGAGTCCGAGGGAAGGGGCGCGGTTGTCCCATGCGGCTCAGCCGACGCGGGGCGCAAGGAGAGGTCACCCGTGCACCTCGGATCATTTCGGTTCATAGGTGACACGGGCTGTGGACGCAATCTCATCGCACAGAAATCCATTCGTGCTGCAGGCGCAATGGGAATGATCAGGCGCCTGGAAGAGTCGGTCACCCTGAATGCTGCAGGAGGTGCTTCGCGGGCCCTCGGTTCAGTTCGCGTCGCATGCACCAACTTTAGGGATGGTATTGTTGAAGCACTGGTCATGCCAGAAACACCGGCAGTAATCTCAGTGGGAGAGCGGCGCATGGATCGCGGCATTAGTTTCGTTTGTCCAGCAGGCCAGCGGCCCTACTTACCTCTGCCCAACGGTCATAGAGTGGACCTGGTCATTGAGGGCAAGACGCCTTGCTTGACCCTACATGACAGAGAGGCGCTGGGTCAGTGGATGTGCGCGGCTGCCGCCGGGGAGCCTGCTACTCCTGAGCGGCGGTGTTGCGTGGCGTCGGGCGCCGAGACATGTCCGGGCGACATGGAATCTGCGGGAGGTCCTCCGCCCCAATCCATTCGGAATCGCGTAACCATAGACCTGCACACACAAGAGACGATTGGTAACCGTGGCTATGCGGACGGCAGACCGGCCCCGACCGATTGCCCATTCCCGTCCGACGTAGACTCCATGGATATCGTCTCATTTTTTATTTATTCGCCCCAGACAGCTCGTGAGCGCGGTTGGAATCGAACACCTACCGGCGTCATGAGCTTGATGCGCCCCTCATCCTCCCCCAACCAAGACTCAGTCGTTGGTTGCACCATGCCGCGCCGCAGCTTAGCCAGAGGCTATGCGGCTGCACATGAGAGGCCTTGCTTGCAAGGGGTCGCAGGATTTCTGCCCTGCGACAAGGATCGGGCGCTTGGCCCCGACGCAACCGCTGCGGCACCCGGCCAAAGGGGGGGTGCAGATGAGGGATCGGGCGGCGTTAACCTTGTTGACGTCGACGTACCGCCCGATTTCGACCCAGATGATGCCGAGGTTAAGGTGCCGGTCTCTGCGACTGAGCGACTCAAAATGAGCGCGGCCCCCCTCCCGCATTTGCCAACTCATGCCCCGAAGGGCCCCTTCTTGCTCAGCATGTAACTGGGCAGAGGCTCTAAGGCGTCAACGGAGAAAGACACGCCGCAAAGGGCTTGGAGCACCTAGACCATGTGCGAAACCCGTCAGGCACGGACACCTGACCACAATGGATCACTTGCATGCGATGGTTGACCTATCGCGGGGGCTCCACGACGAGACCGCGCGCGTGACTTTTCGCGACCAGACAGCAGATTTCCTAGCAGCTCAGGGTGCGCATGATAAATATGCGGCTCACGTGTGCATTTTTCAATTAACTTCAAAGCTCCGGGAGAGAAGTTCGATTATTGTTGCGCTGATGGTGCGAGGGAACTCGCGCGCGCGTGAATATAATTCAAGATAGCACATGATCCGACCATCCCTGGCAACAACAATTCCTCATTCAGAGCTTGCCTCTGTAGGGCTCCTAGCGGATTCATATGGTTTGGTTCGGTTTGCCGCCGATTTTCGCTGCGCGCCCGGGTGCCCAGGTGCCCGGGGGTGCCCGGGGGTTAGGTTGGCTGCCGATTTTCGCTGCGCACCCGGGTGCCCGGGGGGTGCCCGGGGGCGCCCGGGCGCCCGGGCGCCCGGGTGCCCGGGAGTGCCCGGGGGCGCCCTATAGCCCCATAGCCCAATAGCCCTATAGACCTACAATTCTATAGCCCTATAGCTCGATTGCCCTTTAGCTCAATAGCCGTATAGCTCTATAGCCCCCTAGCCCTATAGCCCTGATTGAGGTTTTTCTTCGGCATCATCTTATGGCTTTTGCTGAGCGGTCCATCGGAATCGTTCAAATGGGGGCCCGTGCCTTGTTGATGCAGGCCGGCCTTCCCCCGCTTTTTTTGGACATATGCCGTCCGATACTTTGTCTCTGCTATCAGAGTGAGGGGGCTGAACCGAACGGTCATTCACTGTCCCTGGGTGCGTGGCTGAAGTGGAATTCCGCGATGCGGGTTCTTGTTGTTGTTGTTGCTGTTTTTGTTGTTGTTGGTTGTTGGTTGTTCTTGTTGTTGTTGTTTGTTCCCTACCTAGGCTCTGCCTTGAAGGGTTCTTACTTGCTTGGCTTAAAGGGGGCCGGGCACTGTAAAACGCCTCGGACGGCTCCCCCAGCCCCCTGGGAGCGGCCCCCCCAGCCCCTTGGGAACTTCAGCTTTAGCGTTAGCTTTGGCTTTAGTTTTAGCTTTAGCTTTAGCTTTAACTTTAGCTTTAGCTTTAGCTTTAGCTTAGCTTGAGTTTAGCTTTAACTTAGCTTTAGCTTAGCTTTAGCTTAGATTTAGCTTCGCTTTCGCTTCGCTTTAGCTCAGCTTGGGCTTAGTTTTAGCTTTAGCTTTAGCTTTAGCTTAGCTTTAGCTTAGCTTTAGCTTAGTTTTAGCTTAGCTTTCGCTTAGCTTTATCTTAGCTTTTGCCCAGCTTTCGCTTCGATTTCGCTTAGCTTTAGCTTAGCTTCAGCTCAGCTTCAGCTCAGCTTTAGCTCAGCTTTAGCTTAGCTTTAGCTTAACTTTAGCTTAGCTGTAGCTTAGCTTTAGCTTAGCTTTAGCTAAGTTCTAGCTTAGCTTTAACTCAGTACTAGCTTAGCTTTAGCTTAAATTCAATGTAGCTTTAGCTGAGCTTTAGCTTAGCTTTAGCTTAGCTGCAGCTTAGCTGCAGCTTAGTTTTCGCTTAACTTTAGCTTAGCTTTAGCTTAGCTTCAGCTTAACTTTAGCTTTAGCTGAGTTTTATTTTAGTTTTAGCTTAGCTTTAACTCAGATTTAGCTTAGCTTTACTCTTACTACTAATCCAGCTTTCCTAGGGGCTCCAACTCCTAGGTAGGGTCGCGCTGGGATAATTGTTGTCGTCGACCCGCCCCGCGACCCACCCGCGACCCACTCACTCTACGACCCACCCGCGACCCACCCGCGACCCACCCCGCGACCCACCCGCCACCCCACCCGCGACGCACCCGCGACCCACCCGCGACCCACCCGCGACCCACCCCGCGACCCACCCGCGACCCACCCCGGGATCCCCCGGGCGACTCACCCGTGACCACCCGCGACCCACCGCGACCCACCCGCGACCCACCGCGCGACCCACCCGCGACCCACCCGCGACCCCCCGCGACCCACGACCGACCCATCCGCGACCCATCCGCGACCCACCCGCGACCCACCCCGCGACCCACCCAAAAATTTTCGGCGCCTGCGGCGGGTTTCTTTTGCATTCGTTCCAGGTGGAGAACATGCGACCCACCCGCGACCCAAACCGCGCTCAGTGTACAAATCAAAATTGGCGCTTGCGGCGGGCTGCTTTGTGAATTCCTTCCAGGTGGAAGTGGAGAGCCCGCGACCCACCCGCGACCCAAATTACGTTCACTTAACAAGCCAAAGCTTCGGCGTCTGCGGCGGGTTTCTTTGCATCGGCGACCCACCCGCGACCCACCCCGAGACCCATCCGCGACCCAACCCGCGACCCACCCGCGACCCACCCGCGACCCACACGCGACCCACCGCGACCCACCCGCGATCCACCCGCGACCCACCCCGCGACACCCAAAATGTTTGGCGCCTGCGGCGGTTTTTTTTTGCATTCGTTCCTAGTGGAGAACGTGCGACCCACCCGCGACCCAAACCGCGTTCAGTGTACAACTCAAAATGTTCGGCGCCTGCGGCGGGCTGTTTTTGAAATCCTCCAGGTGGGGGTGGAGAGCCCACGACCCATCCGCGTCCCAAACTACGTTCACGGAACAAACCCAAACTTCGGCGTCTGCGGCGGGTTTCTTTTGCATTCGTTCCAGGTGGAGAACCTGCGTCCCAAACCGCGTTAAATGTACAAATCAAAATGTTCGGCGCCTGCGGCGGGCTGTTTTTGAATTCCTCCCAGGTGGAGGTGGAGAGCCCACGACCCACCCGCCACCCAAACTACGTTCAGTGAACAAGCCAAAGCTTCGGCGTCTGCGGCGGGTTTCTCTGCATCGGCGACCCACCCGCGACCCACCCCGAGACCCATCCGCGACCCAACCCGCGACCCACCCGCGACCCACACGCGACCCACACGCGACCCACCGCGACCCACCCGCGATCCACCCGCGACCCACCCCGCGACACCCAAAATGTTTGGCGCCTGCGGCGGTTTTTTTTTGCATTCGTTCCTAGTGGAGAACGTGCGACCCACCCGCGACCCAAACCGCGTTCAGTGTACAACTCAAAATGTTCGGCGCCTGCGGCGGGCTGTTTTTGAAATCCTTCCAGGTGGGGGTGGAGAGCCCACGACCCATCCGCGTCCCAAACTACGTTCACGGAACAAACCCAAACTTCGGCGTCTGCGGCGGGTTTCTTTTGCATTCGTTCCAGGTGGAGAACCTGCGTCCCAAACCGCGTTCAATGTACAAATCAAAATGTTCGGCGCCTGCGGCGGGCTGTTTTTGAATTCCTCCCAGGTGGAGGTGGAGAGCCCACGACCCACCCGCCACCCAAACTACGTTCAGTGAACAAGCCAAAGCTTCGGCGTCTGCGGCGGGTTTCTTTTGCATTCGTTCCAGGTGGAATCTTGCGACCCAAACCGCGTTCAGTGTACAAATCAAAATTTTCGGCGTGTGCGGCGGGCTGTTTTTGAATTCTTTCCAGGTGGAGGTGGAGAGCCCACGACCCACCCGCGACCCAAACTACGTTCACTGAACTAGGAGGAAGAGGAGGGGGAGGAGGAGGAGGAGGAGGAGGAGGAGGAGGAGGAGGGGGAGGAGGAGGAGGAAGAGCAGGAGGAGGAGGCGGAGGAGGAGGAGGAGGAGGAGGAGAAGGAAGAAGAAGAAAAATATGAAAAACTGAGTACGAATACTATTCATAATACTAATGATAATCATAATGATCATACGAATAATAGCAAGAAAACGCATAATACGAATAATATGAAGATGACTAATAAGAATAAGAATAATGATTATAATACTCATAGTAATCATATTAATATTAATGGTAATATTAATAATAATAATCAAAATACTTACTAACAGTTAAAATTCGTATGATAATAATAATAGTACGAATAATAATATTAATGATATTAATAATATGATAATAGTAATACTAGTATTGATACTCGTACTAATAATACTCATATGTATAATAATAAGAAGAATAATATGAAAAAATAATAATAAGAAGAAGAAGACGAATAACATGAAAAAGAAGAGGAGGAGGACGAGAAGGAAAAGAAAAGGAGGAAGAGGAGGAGGATGAGGAGGTGGAGGAGGACGCGGACGACGACGACGACGACGATGAGGACGAGGCCGCGGACGGGGAAAAGGAGGAGGAGGAGGAGGAAGAGGAGGAGGAGGAGGAGGAAGAAAAGGAGGAGGAGGAGGAGGAGGAGGAGGAGAGCGCCATCGACAGGGAAGGTGAGGGCCACGTGGCCCGCCGGCTCGACGCTCGCGTCTCCCGCGCCCGCCCCCTCACTCTTACCCGCAATTGCGGGGTGCTACGTAATGCGCGGACCCCTGAGGATGGTGACTCGTCATTGAAGCGCAGATTCGGACACGACTTTGCTGCTCCGCTCCTTCCAATCGGATTCCTCGTGCGTTTCATGCCCCCTCCCGAATCTAGGTTTCGGATCGCCAAAACCGGCGGGACGATGGTCACGGGGATTTGCGTGGGATATGTACATAAAGCGAGGGGCACGGTAGGGCCCGAGAGCTATGTGTCACCGTTGAGACAACTTAGCGGACTCAGCATGGAAACAGGGCGAACGCCAGCTGGCAAGCGCCCGATCATTGAGAAGTCTGATCACATCTACAGCAATATTTTAGATGGCGTTGCGGCTGACTGAGAGCCCAAGTTCCCCATGAGGGAGCCGTATGAGAAAACCCAGACCGAAGTTGAGGGTGTTGCTATACTTCCGGTTGGTTTCTCTGCCGGCTCAGCCGAGCAGGGGACCCGACTGGGTTCACAGACGGCTCAGCCGTTCAGTGATCGATACCCTGGCGAACCGATGCCACTGCCCCCACCCCGGGGCGAAGCCGCAGCGCCACCAGACCCCGACGATGACTCTAATGATGATGGTCCGGTGGGAATTGTTGTGGATGACGTGCCTGTGGCACCTGATGGTCGGGACCCTCAGCGAGACTCGAGACCAGACAGTGACCTAAAACAAAAGCTTGGTCTCGCAGATGTCGAATACATATTGGATCGTCAACCCAATTTTTCTGTGACCCAGCCGAGATCGAAAGTGCCCGGGCCGGGGCAGCTCCTTGCCCGTACCAGGCAAAACTCAGACATTATGGAATTTTATGAAGATCGACGCGTTGTGGTTGTATCCAGTAAAGGTGAGCTAACCGAGAAGCTGCCATTGAAAGGAAGACGGAACCTGTGCATTATTCGAGCAGCGTTGTACTACAATTCAGATTACATACCTGTTACTAGAGCATGGACCACTGACCCTAACCCATTGCACGGTGCTCAATGGCTCAAGAAGTTACAACATTCCACCAACCTTGGGATTCACCCGAGCCGATGAGCCGATGGTTCAGCATGAGCCATGCCGAACGAAGGAAGGCTGTCGAACAGTTCCGACTCGAGAAGCGAGGTTTCTTCGGCATTGAAGACCCAGGACCCTGTATTGCTCTCCTTCGGGGATCGACCCAGTCGAATTCCAGGAGGAGGCCCATGCCCATGAACCTGAAAAGCCAAGACTCTCCGACAGCAGTTCTTATTCTGGTGCAGACAATCGGCAACAAAAAAGGAAGAAACGATGGTGACAGAAGAAACTGAGGTCGATTGGCGCGCGCTGCTACACCCCGCTGGGCTGGCAGAGGAACTGTCTACACATACAGGCCCAGGGTGCGATGGAGGCACTTCCAATGATGAGGAGGCGCGGTGGAAGCAGACATGGCATGGTGGGGCCATCTTACGGGGCGGGGCACCTCCCGACTCATTCTGGGGGGGCCACGGTCTCCCTGGCCCGCCAAGTTCGAGAGGGGCTAGCCTGACCTTGAATCCGACGGCCGCCGCTTCGCTACGTCGCGTGCCCCGAATGCCATTGCAAGCAGCAACCTTACCCCCTCCTACTCATCGGGGGAAGGAGAGACTCGACCTGATTTTTTAGATTCCATGCACTGACGGCGCCCAAATCGTTGAACGGACATGCCGACTTCCGAATGAGATGTGCCCACCGCGCATAGATGCCGCCGCGGCTCGGTCCGCGCCCAAGGCCGAGGTACTTGTTAATGCAGACGCCCGAAAGGCCCTGCGGACAGAGTGAGATCGTCTGCGCCGCATTGGCACATGGGGTGAATCAGGCGCCGTGGAAAACAATGATGTGATCCGACCAAGAAAGGGGCGCGCAGTTCATTTCGGACGTTCATTCGCGATCTGAACCCTGAGCCCCCGCTGGGGCATAAGGGCGCACATGCACGGGTAGAGTTGTATTCGACGGATCGGATGTCAGAAATTAGCACTAAGAAGTCGCATTATTCTTAACTTCCCAGCAGTCCGGCGACGACGCAGGCGAGTAGAGCAGCGGGGGCGCGCGGCCTGTTCGAGGGGCGTGACATCCAACAGGCTGACGCCGAACAGGCCTGCGCCCAATCCAAGCTTGGCGGGGCCCTCCGACGTGGATTTTCTTACCGCGTGGCGAGCGGCCGCCTGCCTGGAAAGACATTCGCAACCCCGCGTGCCCAATTGTACTTTCGCTATGCGGGCATCCCGACTCTGGGGGATATTGGGGGCAACATTGCGAGGGGCACGTTGTTTCGAAAAGGTTCTATACAGCGTGGTCCTTGGCGTAGTTGACTTTCATCCGCGGTTGCGACTGCCCCTTATAATCGACGCCGGCGATTTCGGACTCGCTGGGCCAAGAGATTATCTCGACAGAGGATGGCGTCTATTACAGGCGCCCTCTGAGGGTTGCCCTGGAGATATAGAAATACACCCTCCTGCAGATGTGGGCCGATATCTAGGAATCGAGCATCATTTGTCCACGCAGCATGCAGAATGGCAACGAGATGCGCCGGCCGCATTCGACCCTCCGCCACCGAAAATTAAGAAACCGTCCGCACCTGGGCAACAACCGGAGAGCGACGACGAGAACGCGGGGGGCGGGGGGTGACTCATCGGCGCAGCCGACTGAGCGCTACCAGCCTCGAAAACCAAGGACGGTCCGAACCATTGAGTGCGATGTGTTTTTATTCTTCGAATCTTGCGTCGCGTTGCGCGCGCAACTGACTGGCGCCGGCCCCGCTACACACCCCGCTGCGGGTGCACCTTTCGGCCCTGAACTTACCAATTTTGAGGGTGGACAAAGGGGGGGGGGGGCCCGAGGGGTACGAAACGCACGCGCCAGCAGAGGAGGCATTGGCCAGCGCGCTGAGGCTCAACGTCGACCCCTGCCCTCCGGACAAGCAGGTCGAGGCCCCCGGCGCAGCCGTTGGGCCTGGCCCAGAGGACCCAGAGCCACCGACTCCGTCGGCGGCGGGGGTTCTCAGCCGATTGCTGCCAAAATGCTTATGAAAATGTCATGCGGGGCGAGAGTGGCTCGATTTCATCTCCTGCTTGCAGCGCGCCACGCAGCGAGCTGCATTGCGAAGTGGACGGAGCAGCGAGATATGGATCTGTTCCGCAGGAAATGTTACACTACACCGACAACCCAGTGCGAAATGACATCGCGGGTTGGCGATGAGATGGATGGCGTCACAGGATGGGGATGGCCTCCAGAAGCCTACGGACGTGGACTTAGAGATCATGGCAGAAAGTGGACACAATGCGAGCATGGGTGAAGCGGAACCTCCCTCTTCTGGTTGTCACGACGGTGCCGAGATGACCGCGGCTGAATTTGCTCATCATTTTGGCTCCATTCTCACTGACGAAGAATTCGAGCGCCAAGTGCAAGAAGTGGCTCGGCGATCTCGCGAAGGGCATCCTTTTCCTGATTGGGATCCTACGGCTATGTCGTCAACAATGCCACCTCCTGCACATGGCGAGGCCCTGCCACCGGCGGAGCCAACATCGCCACTTGCGCAAGGTGAAGTGCCTGACTCCAGCTCGTCAGATGGGAACTTCGACCGTCTAATGGCTGAGCATGGGTTTGGGGTTATTTACCCTGATGGGACTGTGGGTGGTGCCTTAGCTTCTGCCAGCGGTGAGGCATCTGGTGCGGGAGGGCACCCTGCGCATGCATCGTCACCCCTACTTTCGGTGGCAATGCCTCCTGACCTGCCTGCTGATGATGTCGCGCCGGCTCCTGGTCGTGGGGGCGATGCTGATCGGCTTCCTGCTTTACGCTCGGTCAGCTCTTTTGTCTACGCGGTGTTGGCTGCATCTGGCACGCATGGTGTTCCTGGACGGAGAGGGGAAGAGTCTCTCTCGCCTGGCCAACTCCAGCGGGCGATTGACCATCTGGATGCGAACTGCGCGATGTCGGCGGAGCACAGGGAGCTGGTTATTTGGTTGCTCAGCCATCCGTGCGAGCTCTTGGAAGGTACTGATGAAGAGCCTGGTTTTCCTCCCTTCGGCCTGGATATGGTCTTGGACGATGGCTCTCCTGCGGATTTCGACGAGTTGATGCTGGCTGAAGCTGTTGACGCACCTCACGACATGATTGAGGACCTGCCACAGGACGACATGCTCTCGCTGTTGAGTCCCGAATCGGAATCGGATCAGCAGGATGTGCACGCGGAGATCTTGGCCCAGGCGGTGGCTCCAGAGCGCGGTCCTGGATTACATGATCGAGTCGATAACGGCACGCAGTCTGATGATGTTCCTGGTGCACCTCATGTGGCTCACGACTCTGCCGCTGCACTATCGGTGCACGCGGTCCCCGCTCAGGATGCTCCTCAACCCATTCATGAGACTGCTCTCCCATGCTCTTCGAGTTCTTCTTCTCACGGTCCTGACCAAGCGGGGCAAGCTGACGATATACGGCATCAGGTACTGCCTGAAGGTGCGCCTGCTGCTGTAGAGGCAGACCCCGTGCAGGCTGGTGGAGCTGATGGGCATGCTGCACTTGATCACGCTGTCCTGGGGCTCCGCGGTCACGAACCGAGGGATCAAGCTGAACTCAGGCAGCAGGTTCTTACTATTCAACGCGCGCTCGCAGCTGGGGGCACCGCGTTTTTACTGGGTGAGCATTGTGGACACTTTCCTGCGGGCGTTGGCGAGGTGGATTGGGGCGCGTTAGAACCCAACACGGTTCATGCAGTCAGCATTTTGGTTCCTGCGATCCTGCCCGTAAATCCGAACTTGCTGTATGGATCTGCGACTACTTGTGCTGGTCTTCGTCTTCAGTAGCCCTTCAGCCTGAACGACCGCCTGGACATTGGGAGCGCCATCTTGTGACTTTTGCAGAACTCTCGGGGCCCCAAATTTGGCAAGCTCTGCGGCTACTTCACCATTTATTCCCCAAGTTGACGAGGGACAAGTACCTCGAGATCGACTGGATGCTTCGTCACCTTGCTGCCTTTCTTCTCCCTGCTGTCGAAGGTCATGGCCTTTATGATCCATATGCTGGAACAGTGGAAGATGAAGCCGGCGTGGACACCCTCAGCTCTGGCGGTGGTTGCAGCCCTCCACTGTTTGCCGCGGGCGTATCACATCAGGCTGAAGGCGTTCCTGGTGAAAGTGAAGCTGATTATCCCCCTGGAGGTGGAGGGGCTGGACCTGCCGCTGAACCTCTTGCGTCTCTTCCTGGCAGTGGTGTGATTCCTCCTCGCGGTGGTGTGGACCGTGGGTGTTCTGGTCGTGCCCACGTTCCTCTCGCAGAAGATGCTGCGCCTCAATTGGAAGATTCTGGTCACCTTGGTGCATGTGAGTTGGGGCCCACGGGCGCTGGCACTGGTCCTGTGGGGCGCCCTTCGTCGACCGTCGTGGAGGTCTCGCCTGCGCTCGAGCTCGCGATGGGCATGGGCGGCGACGCGAGCGCGGCTGCTCCCGACAGCGGCTTCAACCAGGTGCCCCCCTCCGAGGCGGATTTGAGGACAGGTGTTCCTGATGGAGGTGAAGTTGACGATCTTCCTGGAGGTGGTAGCCCCCCCCCCCACTGTTTGCGGCAGCCGTTCCACATGAGAATGAAGGTGTTCCTGATGAAAGTGAAGCTGATGATCCCCCTGGAGGTGGAGGGGCTGGACCCGCCGCTGAAACTCCTGCGACTCTTCCCGGCGGTGGTGAGCTTCCTCCTTGCGACGGTGTGGACCGTGGGAGTCCTGGTTGTGCCCAAGTACTTCTAGCAGAAGATGCTGCGCCTCATGTGGAAGATTCTGGCCACCCTGGTGCAAGTGAGTTGGGGCCCACGGACGCTGGCACTGGTCCTGTGGTGTGCCCTTTGTTGACCGTCGTGGAGGTCTCGCCTGTGCTCGAGCTCTCGAGGGGCTTGGTCGGCGACGCGAGTGCGGCCGCTCCCGACAGCGGCTTCAACCAGGTGCCCCCCTCCGAGGCGGACTGGAGGATCGGTGTTCCTGATGGAGGTGAAGCTGAAGATCTTCCTGGAAGTGGAGGTGCTGGTCCTGCCGCTGAAGCTCCTGCGCCTCTTCCTGGCGGTGGTGAGCATCCTCCTCGTGATGGTGTGGACTGTGGGCGTTCTGTTCCAGACCAAGTACCGCTAGCATAAGATGCTGTGCCTCAAGGGGGTGATTCTGGCCACCTTGGTGCGGATGAGTTGGGGCCCACGGACGCCGGCACTGGTCCTGTGGGGTGCTCTTCGTCGTGCTTCGTGGAGGTCTCGTCTGGGCTCGAGCTCGCGATGGGCATGAACAGTCACGCGAGTGCGGCCTCGCCCGACAGCGGCTTCAACCAGGTGCTCTCCACCGAGGCGGACCTGAGGACAGGCCCCGCGGGGGCCGTCGGCGGCGGCGGCGCAGCCAGCGCGGCCTAGACAAAGACGTGCGCCCTTCAGTGGCGTGGGATCCTCCTCCTCCTGCTTCCTCTTGTGCAGCCGAATACGAGAGGAAGCAGGGGGGAGGACGCTGCGTATTCGGCTGCTGCGAGCAGCCAGACTCATTCTTCCACTACCTCTCCTGTCCTCGCCTCTTGAGCCTCCTCTGGCCCCCTGATCCTCCACCCATCATCAGCACGCTGACAAGCTGGGGGCTGGGCCCCGCAGCAACCTACCCGCCTGTGCCGAGCGATATGTCGCTCCAGGCCACCATCCGACGCGTAGTCCTCGCGCTCCACCTCTACAATATGTACAGAACGGCCACGGCCAGCCAGCCAAACGCGTTGCTGGCTGCTGCCCGTGATCTCGCCGCGCGCTAGCCAAATCTTCCGCTTAGCGCACGGCGGTCGAGCCCCCTGAACCCCAGGAAACACGCTCGCTTCAGGCTGCCCGCGCTCCTGCTTTCTTTTTGTGCTGCTCCCTGAGTGATGCGGAGTCGGGGAGTAAACAGACCCAGGTTAGATTTTGCAGCTCCATGAAAGGTTGCGAACTGTGCAACCGCCGCCTCTTTCGTGGGCTCGGGGGCACGGCGGGTCGGGGAGTAAACATACCCAGTCGAGACCTCGCAGCTCCCCTGGGTGGCTGCGAACTGTGCAATTGTCGCCAATTTCCTGGGCTCTTGGGCGGCACGGCGGAGTACGGGAGTACGCAGACCTAGCCGAGGCTTCGCAACTCCCTGGATGGCTGCGGACTGCGCCGTTGTCGCCCTTGTCGTGGACTCCTGGGGGGCACTGCCGAGTACGGGAGTACGCGGGCCCGGCCGAGACTTTGCATTCCCCCTGGGGGGCTGCGAATTGCATGTCGCAGCGTTAGTGGGACTACGTGCACCCAGCCGAGACCTCGCAGCTCTCTGGGGGGACTGCGAGCTGCGCACTTCTCGCCACTTTCGTGGACTCCTAGGGGGCACGGCGGAGTAGGGGAGTACGCTGGTCCAGCCGAAACCTCGCATGTCCTTGGGGAGCTGCGAGCTGCGCAGCTGCCACTTCGCTACTTATGCGGGTTCCTCGGAGGCACGGGTGAGCAGGGGAGTGCGCGGACCCAGCCGAGACTGCGCAGCTCTTTGGGGGCGGGGGGCGGGGGGCGGGGCTGCGAACTGCGCAGCTGTCGCCAGTTTCGTTGGCTCCTGGGAGGGCACGGCGGGGCAGGGGGGGGGGGGTCGCGGACCCAGCCGGAACCTCAGCTCCCTGGGGAGATTGCGAGCTGCGCAACTGTCGCCACGGTCGTGGGCTCCTCGGAGGCACGGCGGAGTAGGGAAGCACTCGGACCCAGCCGAGAACTCGCAGCTCCCTTGGAAGGGGGGTCAGCGGACCCAGCCGAGACCTCGCAGATCCCTTGGGGTATTGCGAACTGTGAAAAGTCGTCACTTGCGCGGGCTCCTGAGAGGCACGGCGGGGTCGGGGAATATGCGCACCCATCCGATGCCTCGCAGCACCCTGGGAGACTGCGACCTGCGCAACTGGCGCACGCAATTTTTGGGGCTCCTGGGGTGCCCAGCCGAGTGTGGGAATACGAGCGCCCAGCCGAGACCTCGCGGCTCCCTGGGGGGCTGCGAAGTGCCCAATTGTCGCATTTTCGCGGGCTCCTGGGAGGCTCAACGGAGTCGGGAGCCACGCGCGCCCAAACAAGACCTCGCTGCCACCTGCGTGGCTGCGACCTGCGCAACTGCCGCCGCTGTCGTGGGCTCATTGGGAGGCCCAGCGTGGTCTGGGAGAGACCTCGCAGCTCCCTAGGAGGATGCGAACTGCGCACTTGTCGCTACTTTCGTGGGCTCCTGGGAGGCACGGCGGAGTCGGGGGCCACGCGGACCCAGCCGAGACCTCGCGGCTCATTGATACGGCTACGAATTGCGCATTTGTCGCCAATTTCCGGGGCTTGTGGGAGGCACGGCGGAGATGAGGGCAGCGTTGATCGTGCATATCTGGCGATGTGTTCTGTCGTATGGAGCGTTCATGCACATATTCGCCTCGCATTGAGATGGGGCTGGGGATGTTGCAGGCCAGAGTTTCGATTTTGAACACCTAACCAATATGTGCTACAACAAAAGTTCAATCCCTGAACTGTGCACTGCCACTTCTCTTTTCAGGGAAGCGCCCTGTGTCCTCATGGATGTGGTGTGCTTCTTGAGGCCAGGGTAGAGGCATCCTTGCCTCACGTGCCCGCGAACTGCTCCAGATTCGGCTGGGCTGCCTGAACCTAACACGAATTAGCGAATTCTCAGCGAGAATTGGTGGAGCACTGAAGATACGGATAGTTAGTGAACCTACTCAGCATTCTTTTTGAGGATGTCTCGAGCGAGAGCCCCTATTCTTGATGATTTGGCGTCGTAGCAATATCCTCCAACACCCCCATGTCGTGAAGCTGCATTGCGAAACGTGTGTTTCTGGTCCTTGCCTTCCACCTTTTGAGATGCGTCCACTACCATTTTCTGAGGAAGTTTGCGGCGAGAGCTACATTTTCATGACCGGCGCAAATCAAGATCCTCCTGCTGGGAGGATGTTTCGAGCGAGACGCACGGTGGCGAGTCGGACCGAAGGTCCTTTGGGAACTCTTTAAAAAGAGCAGACAACCACCGAACATCTGGCACGTCTTGCACCATTGTGGCAGGCACAGGGGGCGGCGGATCGAAGACGTCTACGGCGAGTCACCGTCGCCCCATACCTTTTCGAAGAGCCTATGTGGCCGCACGTTGCGGCCAGAACTCGGGCAAGCTATCTGACTACATGTTTCCCGCACCGAACGGTGCAGGCAGGAAGTGGAGAAGTTCGCGGGCGAGCTCGGCCTCGCTCGCTTTTTGCACTAGCTATGAACAGTTGATCTAGTGGAGCGCCAGAGTGTCATGGCGCGGCCGCGCTGCTTGTCCAGCCTCGTTTCTCACCTTGCCCATTTCGTTGTCGCCCTCTTCTTCTTTCCACCGTTTCACTGCTGATGTCGCGTGAACTGTTCGGCCCCTCCCCCGTCCTCTTCTGACTCCTGCCCCACGTTCCCACCCCCATTTTCTTTTCGAGCCTGGGGCGTCAGTTGTCGTCCTTGGGTTGCGCGCGCTTCTCAGACATCCTCCCACTAACCAGTCCTGTGTTGTCATCAGCCATCTTTTTCTGGACCAGCCCGTCTTGCCATTTACTGCTGATGGGTTGGGTACGTCGCAGGGTAATTTAGCCATCGCGTACAGCTGATAACGGATACTTCGGTCATCGCCACTGGTTACATCAGAGCCATGCAAGGGCACACGCCCCTATGATGAGGTTTGGCAGCCCATGCTGCTGCCATGGGCTTGATTCTGGCGATAGTCTGAATGTTGATGCCTGCCTCAGTTTTCGACGCCTCACTTGTTCATTGTTGCAAGGAAAGCCCCCGTCGCAAGAGGCCAGCACATCACATAGGCGGGAGTAGCAGGAAAGAGGGAATGCTCAGACGAGTCAGGGGTGAAATTGACATGCGCTTGTCGTGCACCCGCTTCGGCAGGCAACAGACGAGTCCTACAATGCCGAGTGGAGAGAGATGATTCCCAGGCTGACGTCGCACCCGAGAACCCTCGACATGCTATGTTGCAGTGTGTTGCTTGGCGCAAGCGGGCTCAATTGGGGGTGAACAATCGTCTGGTCTCCTCCCCAGACTTTGGATAATGCGTGTGGCATGATGCCTTCACCTCCCATGTACCTCCTCTCCCGTCCGTGGTACAGGTCGATACAATGACAGTGGGACCGATATATTGATAGCGGGACCGAAATATTTTATGTAACTAGGCTTGCTTATAGAGCCCCAGGCTTGCATCCGGTTGTGCCGAGAATTTTGCCAGCGCGCGTCGGGCACAAATCGAAACGATTTTCCTTTTGAGGCACCTCACGTTTTGCTTCGGCCTGACCTCCTAACCTCTAAATTCGACTCTAACTTCGATGCAGTTGAGAAGCCCTTGCCGCAAGGGCTCAGCGGATTCCCTGAGGGCTGAGGGTGTCGCGCGATCGGAGCACCTTTTTTACGTGCTGCTCTCACGATGTCCAATATCGGAGTTGCCCAGGTCTGGGAAGCGGTGTTGCGCGAGATGTCTGCACGAGGGATAGCCATTCGGTAGCGTGAATGGTGTTGCTGGTTTAGGGCTGTGACGAAACAGCGTGGCCAGGCAATATGTCCGTGCAGGAAATTAGCGAAGCATCCCTCGATGAGAACCGGGGCCTGCAATTGCCTCTCCTGCTCCCTCGGACCCCTAGATCCTCTTAGAACCTTCTGGGACGCCGTGGCCCTCAGTGGAAATCTTGAGGCCCTTGAGAGCCCCCTTGAACACTCCTTCCTCTTTCCTGCCCCCTCCTCGCGCGCGGGAGCGGCGCGCACTGGGGTGGGAGCGTGGGAGAGGAGAAGGAAGCGGACGGAGAGAGAGAGGGAGAGAGGGAGGAAGGGAGGGTGGGAGGGGGGGATGATGACGATGATGATGGTGATGATGATGATGATGATGACGATGATTATGATGATGGCGGTGATAGTAATGATACTGATGATGATAATAATGACGATGATGACGATGATTATGACGGTGATGATACTGATGCTGCTTCTGATGCCGATGATGATAAGAATGATGATGATGATGATGATGATGATGATGATGATGATGATGATGATGATGATGGCGATGATAATGGTGATGATGATGATGTTGATGCAGATGCAGATGTTGTTATTATTGCTGATGATGCTGCTTTTGCTGCTGCTTCTGATGCTGCTGATGATGATGGTGGTGCTGATCGATGATGGTGCTTTCGGTGATGCTGCTGCTGATGATGATGCTGCTGTTGATGTTGATGTTCATGTTGATGATGCTGCTGATGGTGGTTGTGATGATGATGGCGATGGCGATGACAATGACGATGACGATGACGATGGTGATGATCATGATGATGATGACGATGATGATGATGATGATGATGACGATGAGGATGTCGACGATGATGGTTCTGATGATGACGATGCTGCTTATGCTGCTGCTGATGATGAAGATTACGGTGATGCCGAGGATGCTGATGATGCTGATGATGTTGATGGTGAGTAGGGTGATACTGATTCCGATGATGATGATGCTGATGCTGATGCTGTTGCTTCTGCTGCTGCTGATGCTTATGCTGCTGATGCTGATGCTGCTACTGGTGAAGATGCTCATGCTGCTGATGATGATACTGCTGATGATGATGACGCTGATGATTTCGTTGATGATGATGGTGATGCCGACGATGCTGCTGATGATGATGATGATGCTGATGCTGATGATCATGATGACGATGCTGATGATGATGCTGCTGATGATGATGATGATGATGATGGTGATGATGATGATGCTGATGATGATGATGATGATGATGATGATCATGATGCTGATACTGATGCTGATGATGATTCTGATGCTGATGCTGCTGCTGATGATGCTGCTGCTGATGATGATGCTTATGATGCTGATGCTGATGATGATGATGATCATGATGCTGATGATGATGATCATGATGATGATGATGATGATGATGATGCTGCTGATTATGATGATGATTATGATGATGGTGATGATGATGATGACGATGATGATGATGATGCTGCTGATGATGATGATGATGATGATGATGATGATGATGATGATGATGATGATGATGATGATTATGGGGAGAAGGGGGGAGGAGGAGGAGGAGGAGGAGGAGGAGGAGGAGGAGGAGGAGGAGGAGGAAGACAAGGAGGAAGAAGAGGAGGAGGCGAGGAGGAGGAGGGCGAGGAGGAGGAGGTGGAGGAGAAGGTTGAGGAGGAGGGGGACGGCGAGAGGGAGGGGGAGGACAGACGCAAGCCAATTCGCGCGGGAGTCAGCTCTTCGCGTTCTCGCTTTGCCCGCGCGGAAGGGGGAGGAGGACGACAACAGTGTGGACGAGGGGAAATGGGGGAAGCTCAGTGTGTTCTAGCATGGCTTTCTATTTTTTTCTTGGGCCATCCGCGCCTCTGAAGTCCCTGACATCCGCTCGGTGTGAAAAAACAGTCGGATGGTTTTTGACCATTTTCGGCTTCTTTGGGCCCTCGTCGGGCCCTGGGGCCGTCAAAAAACCGGCCTGGGATGAAACACCCGGTCCCTGGGAAGGGGGGAGCCACGCTGCGAACAAAAAACACGACGTCGGATGTCTGGGGGGGGGGGGGGGGCGGGCGGCTCGGGGGCGGCGCGCGGTCGCGCCCCCCAGCTCTTCGAGGGCGCGCCGCTTGCCTGGGCCTGGCGGGGGTCCCGTCGGCGGGCGCGGCGGTCTTCGGGGCGAGGCCGTGCGGGGGCTCGGTCGAGGCGGGGTCGCCTCGGAGGGCCCAGGGCCTGGCGCCTGGCCGACGCTCGAGGGGCCCATGGCCTCGCGTCTGGCCTGCGGCTCAGGAGAGCCGGCGGCAGGAGCCGCCGGTGCGTGCGGGGCGCGGGTGCCAGGTCCCGCGGCACGGCACGACCTGGGTGCTCGGAGCATCGGCACCCACTCTCCTGTTCCTCGGCACCGTGACCTCAAACCCCATTCAGCGAGCGGCCCGTGATAAAATACTGCACGCATGGGAACGATCAGAAGCGCCCCCACCGCTCTTTAGAGGCGCGAGTGGGCCAAGGCAGGGGAAGTCAACCACGCCAGAGCACACTGACCCAGACACCCAGGCACTCAGACATTTAACACAAATCGCGACTTCGAAGTTTCCCGAGCTCCGACGTCACGAAACACTGCATCATCATAAGCAAAACTCGACTAGAGCCCTGGACCTCATCCTTCCGTAGCATTCTATCCGAACTGGATCGATCCGTGAGGCTCTTGAAACAGGGCAACATCGCCTGTGATAGCAGCAAAAACTGCGACGCCTGGAGATCGCCGATCTATCGGCGATGCATCACCGATTCCAGATCGATTTGCCCTCCCCCCCCTCCCCTGAGCCAGTCCCCCTCCCATCGTTGCCCCTCCCCCCGCGGCGACGGCGCCGTTGCGCGCGGCAGGGTTCTCCTCTTGGGCCTCGGCGTCGCGCTCACAGCAAGCGCGGCGTTTGGCCGTGCGACCGCTCGAGCCAGAATCCCAGACCCCCTCGCGTCGTGAGGTCGCCAGAGAAATTTCCAAGCATCTCGATGCTTGATCCTCGATCCTCTTGTGGAGGTCCCACGAGGTCCTCGTAAGCCTTCGGGGGCTTCGGCAGGCCCCCCCCCGAAAAGGGTAACAAGGCAAGGTGCACTTCAAAAGCCTCCTCTTTTCATGATTATCATCCTCGATCCTTCTCCCTCCTCCGCCTCTTCAAGAGGAGGCCCCCCCTCCTACTCTCCTCCTCCTCCTCCTCCTCTCCTCCCTCCTCCTCCTCCTCCTCCTCCTCCTCCTCCTCCTCCTCCTCCTCCTCCTCCTCCTCCTCCTCCTCCTCCTCCTCCTCCTCCTCCTCCTCCTCCTCCTCCTCGTCCCTCCCTGCGCAGCTCTTCGGCCGACCGTTGGGGAGTGGGTCGTGCCGCGCGCAGCCAGCCGCAGGCGAGACCGTCCACGCACAGGTCTTCCCTCCTTCCTCCTTCCGCGCTTGCCCACCTCTGCGCCAGCCCGCCACCGCCTCCTCCCCACTCGAGCACGTCCCCCCCGCTTGCGCAGCTCTTCTCTCCTCCCACCGCGCCGGCCCACCACCAGCTCCTCCGCCCCCCTCCGCCTCCTCCAAGCCTCTAAGAGGGTCCCCGCCGGTCGGCGTCCCGCCGGCGCGAGGGGCTCGGCGTCGCGCGAGCGGCAGCAGCCGCTCGGCCGCCGCCGTCGCCGTCAACGTCGCCGTCACCGTCGTCGTTCGAAGATCGGGCCTCGATGTTCCAGGTTTTTGGGGCACTCCTGGGACTTGTTTGGGGCTTCTGGGGGCCTCGGGGACGGCGTCGGTCGTCGTCGTCGTAATCGTCGTCGTCATTGTCCTCGTGGCCGCCACCGTTGCCGTCGGCGCCCGCGTCATCGCAGCTGCCGCTGCCGCTGCCGTCGTCGTCGTCGTCGTCGTCGTCGTCGTCGTGGTGACCGCCACCGTTGCCGTCGGTGCCGCCGCCGCCGCCGTTGCCGTCGCTGCCGCCGCCGTTGCCGTCGTCGTTTTCGTCGTCTGCGCCTTGTCTTCCCCACTCTCAATTTCAGGACTGTTTTTTTGCTTCGCCGCACCCCCCTTCTGCCCGACCCGGGGGACGCCAGCCCGTGCAGCTGCACCGATCCAGGCAGGGCAGATCCCGGGCCATGGTCTCGGCTTGTATGCCTGTGCTTGCCTGGCGGAGTCAGGAGGGCTTGTGCTTCGATCCTGGTCCTGGGCGCGGGATAGGCATCTGGCCGAGATCGGTGCGGGGTATGCCCAGACTTCCATCAGCGCTCGAAGAACGAAACTGGCACTGGCAGGAACTGTCGGAGGTCCGCGCGGCAACCAGAAGGGCGCAGGCTGCAAGGAAAGCACTCAAAGATATCACGGGAGCATGGAAACAATTTTCGGTCAGCACGATTGAGGGTGGTGAGTCGAGGGTCTTCGTGGGAATGGACAAATCACCGAAACAAGTTCGAAGAGAGATCCAAACCAAAGCCATGGCTGCAGCGGTGCGTGTGCAATTCCCAAACCTTCGGATTTGTCATGACCGCCAACGTGGAGTTGTATTCTTGGATGGTTCCCCTTGCGTGCAGGTACAAGTGGGAAATGAGAGAGATGATAGCACACTTCCTCTTTGGAACTATTCCCTCGTGCAAAAGCATGGTGTCAACAAAGATGAGCTCACGGCCGCTTTCAACAACAAGTTCCACACGGAGGAGAGAGTCCAGTGGCAAATTTAGCAGGACTCTTAACACGTGGCATGAGAACTTACGAGAAAGGCCATTGCAGGAGATCCAGTTGATGACGTGGAACACCCGTGCCCTCCTTCACCACAAGCCAGACATCCGTCGCAAGAAGGCCGCCAAGCTCAAATCGTTATGCAAAGGTGTTGGTGTGGTGGCTGCACAAGAGGTGCATGGATCTCGGCCTGGAATGCTCAGGCTCCTCTACGACCTCCAGATCAAGGCGGCTTGCTTCTCCTCTCTCCTTGCGCACGATGCTGGAGGTGTGATCACGCTGCTGCCGCAGATGACGCAGGCGGAGGCTGACGAAGCGGTTCGTGAAGAACGGATTCGTGTCTCTGAGTTGGTCCCTGGCAGAGTACTGCGAGTTGCGATCAAGGCTCGTGCTGATGACGAGCGGCCTGACACTATGCTGGGAGTATACAATGTGCATAACTTCGGGCTGACGGCTCAGCAGGTCTCCACCATTTCTGCTCGTATTTCGGCGGAGGCGGAACAAGCGGCAATGCAGCCGCACAAGATGACAGTGATTGCCATGGGCGACTTCAACTACACGGAGGTGGCCCCGATGCACTTGCATGTGCCTGAGATCGACAAGGGGCTGGTCATAGCTCCGAGGCACAGGGAACATGCTGATACGTGGGCTGCGGCAATGTTCGAGATGACTGAGTTGGACCCAGAGGCACCGACGCACTATATTCATGATGATCAACGGCTTTCTCCGCTTGGTAAAGTAATGATAAGCACGCCTGGGTGGTTACTCCTTCAATGGTCGATCAGCGTGACGGTCTTGCAGTACCCTGAGGACCTCTTCAAGCAAGGCGTGTCCGACCATGCGCCGCTGTGCATCACCTTCGGCATGCGGCCTCAGAAGGCGGTGGAGGACCAGGCTGTGCCGCGCTTCGTATGTCAGGCTCCTGAGTACAAACAATATCTCAATCTCCTCCTCCAACATTCGGATCTGATGAAATTGCCGACGATTGCGAAATGGGCTGGGCACAAACGTCTTCTGAGGGAAGCGGCCCGGCTGACCAGGCATAAGCTAGTGAGTGCTAGAACACCCCCGCTGGAAGCCAAGGTGGTCATTTTCCGATCTATCTCGAGGGCTGCGCATTTTAACCTAGTGAATTTGGCTCGGACCCTTTTTGCGACCACGACGGTTGCCTCGGAGTTTTTGGAGATTTCGAATGACAGTATAGTCTCGCTTTCCTGGCCGATGGCAGTGCGAGCAGCTTCGGCGTGATCTGTGGAGGACCGTGTGAACCGCGCTGAAACTGCTCTGAAGGACTCACTTGTTTTTGCTGAGAAGAAACGAATTCGAGCGTACGCCAGAGCAGAGAGGAGGCGTGCCAATATGTGGGCTCGGAAGGGAAAGTCGTTGCCACTTCAGGCTGTGGTCGACTCTGCGCGTGGGGAGGTCTTTGTGTCCTCTGCGGATATGGTTTCTTCCCTTCGGTCCCACTGGGCCCCTGTTTTCGCCCCCCGCTCGACGTCGCAGAGGCATCTTGATCTGTACTTAGACAAGCATATGCATGTCTTTGACTGGTCCTTGGCTGCGCCTCCGTCGATGGCGTCGATTGCGTTCGTGATCCATGGCGCGAAACCCACGGCCCCTGGGCCTGATGGCCTTCCGTGCGCGGCATGGCAGCAATATTCGCCCCCGCAAGAAATCCTATATGAACTAATGCTCGAGCTTCTTGCTGGTTTCCCCCTTCCTGTCTCCCTTAACGACCTCCTTCTTATCTTTGCACCGAAGGGTCGCGAAGAGCGGGATAGTACCCTTGTCATGAGAGCCCCGCAGAACACACGCCCTCTTGTATTAAAGAATACATATGTGACAATTATCTCGTCAGCCTGCAACCAGCGAGTTAAAGGGGCGATTGCAGCACAAGCCCACAAGGACCAGAGAGGCTTCCTGCCTGGCAGGAACTTCCTAGATAATGTTGTGCTTCTGGACTCTGAAGCGCGCATTGCTGGGATGCACCCTGAAGCAGCGAGCAGAATGCCATCCCTCCTCTTCCCCGACTTTGGCAGCGCCTTCCCCTCCCTCCTCCACCAGTTCCTGCGGGCTGTGCTTGCAAAATCAGGTCTCCCTTGAAGGATTCCTTGAGCCTGGCCCAAGCGACTTACACGTTCGCTGCGGCCAAGATCTCCCTGCTCGGTTGCCTCCAGACGTTTTGCATCATCAGCTCAGGCATCATGCAAGGTGCTCCTGACTCAGGATCGCTGTGGGCTCTCATCATGGACCCCCTGATCAGAGACATGCGCAAGAGGCTGATGAAACATCCTGGGTCGGCGGCGGGTGTGTGTGCGGATGACGCGGGGGCTCTGGTGGGTGATCTTCGGGCTCTTGCGCGTCTCCGGGGGTTTCTTACGCGGCAGAATGTTTGGCAGGTTTGAAACCTAAGATGCCGAAGTGTAGGCTGGTTCCTGTCCACCAAGCCTTCAGTGAGGTGGTCAGGTCCCAGGTCGCGGCTGCCCTTGTGGGGATTGCCCCGCGCTGGTGCGGCATACCCATTGTGGGAAGCGCGGAGTACTTAGGCGTGTGGCTCGGTCCTGAGGCGAAGGAGGAGGTGTGGGCCAGGGCGTTTCGGGAGTGGGTGGGAGTCATTCGTTGCCTTGCAGAGACCGCAGCTCCGCCGTCGATCATGATTGCCATGTACAAGAGTCGGGCTGTCTCGAAGTTTTGATATTTGGCTCAGCTGTCTCCGATCCCTGAATCTATTTTAAAGTGGGAATCTTGGGCTCCCCAGGAGTCTCTGAGGATGCCCCTTTTCTCCCTGCCACTCGACTGGCTGCTGGCCCTCAGACAGTGGAGTAAGCTCAGGCCCCTCTCGCTTCGTGTCCAATGCGCCGCTGCCCTAGTCAGATCTGCCCGGGTTACCGTCACCAATTGGAAGCCCCTATGGGCGAAAATTCGGACAGCGGCTGAGCGTGCTCTTCCCATGACTCAGTACCTGGGTGGATCGTGGTGTCCGACCTTCTGGAAGAGTGTGCCGATTGCCCAAGTGCTTGCTGAGGCTGCCTCGGGTTTTCCAGGCTCTGCCCGCTGGCGGGCTCCGATGGCGACAGCGCTCGAAGCTTTGAAGGAAGCGCAGTCGGAGAACCCGCGGGCCCCTGTTCAAAAGACGCTGGCCCGCTCGTTGGCTAGCTCGATGTCTCGGGAAAATCTGGCCCCCACGATTTTCAAGCGACTGGTGAAGTGGGCGTCCCGTCCTCCCTCGAAGCGTGCTTTAGCGGGATGCGATTGGCCCGCGATGAGAGACGCGATGGCCGAGCTCCCACCAGCATGGCAGGCATCGGTGCTAAAAACTGTGGTGGGCGGGTGGACGACGGAGAGGAGGATGACTCAAACTAATGTGCCGTGCAAATTCGGATGCACGGACGCTGTCGACTCCCAGTCCCGTTATCTTATGTGCCCTGCTCTGTGGGCTGCTGTATCCATTGCGTGGCACCCTGAAATACCAGTCGAAGGATATTTGGATGCTCGACTTGGCCTGGCGCGTTCTTTGTCATCAGAGAGGCGAGCTATGGCTTTGCAGAGACTGGTGCTAGTTTTTTACATGTACAATTCAGTGAAGGGACTGGGAGTGGCGGTGGATGACGCAGAGATTACAATTCATGCCCGCGCTGCCAGAGCGCAGATGGTGCAACAGATGAGAGAGATGGACTAAGGCACACTTCGTCCGAGCTGCGTGCGAGGAGGAGGTGGAATAGGAGGAGTAGGAAGAAGAGGAGTGGGAGGGGGAGTTGAAGGAGGATGTGGACGACGACGAGAGGACGAGGAGGAGGATGAGGAGGAGAAGACGGAAGAACAAGAGGAAGAGGAGGAGAATGACGAAGAGGACGACGACGGCAAGGACGATGGGGAGGTCGAAGACGATGACCAGGAGGAGGACGAGGACGAGGGCGAGGGCGAAACGGATGACGAGGAGGAGGAGAGGAAGAGGACGAGGAAGAGGAGGTCGAGGACGAGGAGGATGAGGACGGGGACTGGGCACCCACCTGGGAGTCTGCTTGAGGATCAGATGTGTTCTTCTTGTGGCTCTCCGGGGCCCTCTTGGAGCCCTCTTGGGGCTATGTTGGGGATACTGGGGTTCTCTTGGGGCTCTTTTGGGGTTTCTTGGGTCCCTTTTCTGGGCCCTCTTGGGGCTTTCTTGGGGCTCTCGTGGGAGCCCTGGAGGGACTTCTCGGGCAATCTTTCTATCAACATGAGGGGGGGTCCCCGATCTAGGTCCCCCCCTCCTGGGGCCCTCATACCATCCCTTGGGGCGACATTGGAGAGCTCTTGGGCGCTCTTGCGGCCGTCTTGGTGGGCCTCTTGGGCCCTTCTTGGAGCTCTCCTGGGCCATCTTGGGGCCACTTTGAGGCCTCAAAGGCGCATCGGAAGCGAAAAGGCGGGAAGGCATAAACCATTGATTTTCTGCAGCCTATTGAAATTTGTTGTGCTCTTGGGGGCTCTTGGCGGGGTCTCCGAGAGCACCTGTAACCGTCTTGTGGCCGTCTTGGGGCCTCTTGGAGCCACATTGGGCCATCTTGTGGCGCCCTGACCGCTCCTGTCCCCCCTCCACAGAAAACCTCAGGGAGGAGAGGTGGAGGGTACCCCTCCCCGAAGGGAAGAGGGTTTTGGAAGCGGAAGGAACAATACCGTCAAACCCGCTACGCCCAGAGGTCTGGTTGGATTCGCGTGGACCTCCGACAGTTTATGTTTATGCAGTTTGTTGTTCTTCTAGACCCGAGTTTTCCATCTTCGACACCATCGCCAGCCAGAGACCAGTTTCTCGTGGAAGGGTCCTCTCATGACGGCCCTGGGGCCCGAAGACGTCCCTCCCCCCCACACACAGGCCGAAGTCGAACACAGAGAGCCCTTCGTCATTGCTTTTCGCGACCCCTGGAGGTCTGGGCGTGTACAGTCGAAGCTCTTAGCAAGGATGCGCACATAGCTTTCCACAGGTGCTCCTGCATCCTTGCACTTCTGGCCCCTACCGTCAGTCTCAGTGTTCGGCCGTGCACCGTTTTCAACTCAGGCGTCCAAGGAGCTTGGGCACACACGCACACCAACACACACACACACACGCACGCATGCACGCGCGCATTCACACACGCACGCACGCACGCACGTACGCACGCACACACACGCACACACACGCACACACAAGCACAAGCACAAACACACACACACACACACACTCACAGTAGCACTCACTCACACACGTTCAAGTTCATGTGCACGTTCACATTTACGTTCACGTTCACATTCATATTCACATGCATATTCACATACGCATGCACATGCACATATGCATACGCGTACCCATACACATTATACACACACACACACGTACTTGTACACACATGCACACGTACACGCACACATACCCACGCACACGCACACTCACAATCACATTCACATTCACATTCAAATTCACATTCACATGCAGATTCACACACGCAATCCACACCACACAACACACAACACGCACTACACACAACACGCAACACACAACACACACAACACACACACAACACACACAACCCACATACAACCCACACACAACACACAACACACACAACACACAACACACACAACACACAGCACACACGACACACACATGACACACACGGAGCACACGACACACGCGACACGCACGACACACACGACGCACACACGACGCACACAAAACACACACAACACACAACACACACAACACATAACACACATTCCACAACACACAGCACACAAAGACATTACACAACACGCACGAACCACACAACACACACAACCAGCAACAACAACACTAAATTAAACAACCCACAAACACACAAGACACAGCACACAACACACAACACACAACACAAACTCACATCACATAACACACAACACATAGCACACAACACAGCACACAACATGCAACACAAACATCACACATCACACGACGCACAACACACACACGCACACCCACACGCACACGCACATGCACACGCACACGCACACGCACACGCAAACGCACACGACACACAACACACGTAACACACTCACACACGCACACTTTTCCCGTCGGCGGTGAGGCAGATTTGGCTGCCCCGGCGCCAAAGCGAAAGGGGAGACCGAAAGCGAATTGGCCAGCGTGCAAGAGCGGGAAAACGGGACAGAGTGGGCGGCCGCAGAGAGGGGGTGAGGGGCGGGGGGCCACTCCGAAGCGGACGGGTCACGCTCTCGAGTGAGCTGTCGCGGCCAGCCCCGCCGGCGGGGACCGTGGCAGCTGCTGGGCCGCTGCGTCGAGGCACCCACGGGCGCAGGCGGGGCCCGGTACGGGTTACCGCAGGCAGGGGGAAGCAGCGAAGCCGTCGAAGCAGTGCACGGTGAGCTGGGACAACAGGCGAGGGCCGCAGGCCGCCCAGGTGGGTGGCACGTGGCACTTGACAAGGTGCGGCAAGGATATGTGCGTCCTGCGTGGGACTGCATCCAGCAAGATGCTGTGCCCGCTGAGGGGAATAGGCGGCAAGACCAGGCCCAGGTTCCCGAACGCGCATGGGGAGGCTGCCCGCGGCGGCAGCCCCGCAAGCGCCATAGGGGCGCGCGAGGGAGGGAGGGAGAGCGAGTAGGGAACGTGACGGGGAGGAGGAAGACCCCGCCTGCGGGGAGACCCCAGCAGGCGGGGCGACGGGGCCAGCGGTCCAGCGCCGGCGCTGCAGCTGCTGGCGGGTGGCCCGGCTGTGGGGTCCAACCGCTGCCGGGGTTGACAGCGCAGGGCCAGTCTAGGGACACCTGATCGGTGCAGTTGCCTGTGTCAAAACTGTGGCCGAAGGCTGACGGGGGCCACGCGCTGTCGGGGTGAACAGTGCATGGCCGGTCTAGGGGCACGACGATGGTGCTGTTTCTTGCGATTGTGAGCATAGGGATGATGGGGATGGCGGAGGAAGCGGCGGAGGAAAGTGGCGTCGTGCCGGCTGGAGTCGCGGGTGCCAGCGCCACGCAAAGCGCAGAATCTGCGCCAGGTGGCCCAAGGTTCACCACCTATTTGCTGCATCCTCCTGACCTGAGTCACTGAGGCCCCCTTCGAGTTGCACGCGCACAAACATTCGCACACATACGCACACACACACACACGCACGCACGCACACACACGCACGCACGCAAGCACGCACGCACGCACGCACGCACGCACGCACGCACGCACGCACGCACGCACGCACGCACGCACGCACGCACGCACGCACCACGCACGCACGCACACACACACACACACACACACACACACACACACACACACACACACACACACACACACACA
>CAUYUJ010015571.1:126981-234481 GCA_963575745.1 Prorocentrum cordatum | reverse complement strand
GAGGATGTGCCACGCCTGCCACGCTTTGCGAGCCCGAAACGGATAGCGACCCCACCCCCAGCGCGCCCCCTGTGGTGTCGAGGATGTGCCACGCCTGCCACGCTTTGCGAGCCCGAAACGGATAGCGACCCCACCCCCAGCGCGCCCCCTGTGGTGTCGAGGATGTGCCACGCCTGCCACGCTTGCGAGCCCGAAACGGATAGCGACCCCACCCCCAGCGCGCCCCCTGTGGTGTCGAGGATGTGCCACGCCTGCCACGCTTTGCGAGCCCGAAACGGATAGCGACCCCACCCCCAGCGCGCCCCCTGTGGTGTCGAGGATGTGCCACGCCTGCCACGCTTTGCGAGCCCGAAACGGATAGCGACCCCAGCGCGCCCCCTGTGGTGTCCCTTTTTGCGAGCCGAAGCGGATAGCGACCCCACCCCAGCGCGCGCCCTGTGGTGTCGAGGATGTGCCACGCCTTCCACGCTTTGCGAGCCCGAAACGGATAGCGACCCCACCCCCAGCGCGCCCACCTGTGGTGTCGAGGATGTGCCTCGCCTGCCACGCTTTGCGAGCCCGAAACGGATAGCGACCCCACCCCCGGCGCGCCCCCCTGTGGTGTCGAGGATGTGCCACGCCTGCCACGCTTTGCGAGCCCGAAACGGATAGCGACCTCACCCCGAGCGCGCCCCCTGTGGTGTCGAGGATGCGCCACGCCTGCCACGCCTTGCGAGCCCGACACGGATAGCGACCCCACCCCCAGCGCGCCCCCTGTGGTGTCAAGGATGTGCCACGCCTGCCACGCTTTGCGAGCCCGAAACGGATAGCGACCCCACCCCCAGCGCGCCCCTTGTGGTGTCGAGGATGTGCACCCTCTTTGGTGTCGAGAAAGTGCCACCCCTGCCACGCTCTCCGACCTTGGCACGCATAGAGACCGCGCTGAGGGACCCCCCCCTGCGCACCCTCTCTGGTGTCGAGAAAATGCCACCCCTGCCACGCTCTGCCGTGCCGTGCCCTGCGCGCCTGCCCTGTGTGCTATGCTGTGCTGAGCCCCCTGTGATGTGCTGTGCGGTGCCGAGCTGAGCTGAGCTGTGCTGAGCTGTGCTGTGGTGTGCTGTGCTGCGCTGTGCTGTGCTGTGCTGTGCTGCGTTGAGCTGTGCTATGCTGTGCTGTGCTGTGCTGTGCTGTGCTGTGCTGTGCTGTGCTGTGCTGCGTTGAGCTGTGCCGTGCTGTGTTGTGCTGTGCCGCGCTGTGTGAGAAGGAGAGAGAGGTGAGGTGTGAGCTGTGCTGTGCTGCGTTGAGCTGTGCTATGCTGTGCTGTGCTGTGCTGTGCTGCGCTGTGTGAGAAGGAGAGAGGGGTGAGGTGTGAGTGTCGCGGGTGCGGCGCGGCAAGGAAGAAAACCAGAACCCCACGAAACATGTGGGGAACAATCACAGACACAAACACAAACTGTTCCATAAACACAAACACAAACACAAACACAACCACACATACAAACACACACGCACACAAACACAACCACAAACACAAACACAAACACACACACATACACATACACATTCACACACCCACACACACATTCACACACACATACACCTTCGCACACACACACGCACACACACACGGTCACACACAGTCACGCACACACACACATACACACACACATTCACACACACACACACGTACACGCATTCACATACACACATACACACCCGCACGCACGCACACGCACACGCACACGCACAGGCACACGTACCCGCACACGCACACTTTCTGGCGGTAGCGGCCCCGCGCGCAGCGACGAGGCGGTGACAGGGCAAGTTCGGAACGCGGAGCCGCGGCCACTCAAGAATCGCCTTGGAATCCGCTCCACCAACCGCCAGACAGCACATCCGGGCGTGGATGGCAGTGAGTTGATACGCCAGCCAGAAGGGACCTGCCCGACGCGGCTAAGCATGAGAAGGGGGGGCGCCATACAGCACATCGGGGAGCCGCTCCGGCGCAACGTGCGGGAGCGTGACATGCGAAGTGGACCAGGGAGGGCGAAGGCAAGTGCAACCGAAGAAGGCAGACATGCGAGGCACATTGGGGAGAAAGGAGCAGGCCGAGAAACCGAGGACAGCGCGGAGCCATCCCGTCGTGGGAGGCGCGAGGCCAGGGGCGTGACCGAGGCGGGAGAGCTGGCACCAAGGAGGGGGCGATGGCAGCGCCGGTAGAATAGAGCCCCGCGGCGCTTAGCGACGTGCCCGGCGGCCGTGCCCAGAGTTGGTTTGCGAGGCGGGCCGCTTGCGGCGAGCCGCAGCATCTTCGGCAGGGCCCAGGGACCAGCAGCTGGAAGGGGCCAGAGAGGGCCCCCCCTGCAGAAATTCGAGGTCGATGAAATCGATAAACTGATTGAGGAGATCGACTGAGAAGTCGATCGGGGCGCTCCTGGCGTTTTTGGTCGCGGCCTTGGTGCCGTGACGGGCCAACCAGGGCGCCACTGCGCGCGAATGACCGCAGTACCCTCAAAGATCCCGCTGCTCTATGTTGAGACCTATGCTGCCAAAGCGCCTGGGGCCTTGCTTGGCACGGAGTGGCCTTGGCTGGCGGCGTTGCTAGCCGTGGCCACTTGTTTCGCAGGAGGCGGCGGCGTGGAGCTGGAGGCCAATCCGGGAGCTTTGCTTGCCGTGGCGTGGTGCTGGAGGGCGGGTGGGCGGCGGCTTGGGGTGGAGAGCGGGCTGGGAATGGGCCGAGGCCGCGCCGCTGCCAGACGCAGGCCATGGCCGCGATCGCCTGGGGACAGTCGGGGCCGCCGGTGGCGGGGCCGTAGCGGTGCCCGTCGGCTGGTGGCGACGGGGGCGGCGGAGGGGGCGGTGAGCGCTGGTAGCGGTAACCCGGGTCGACTGGCTTCCCGCGGTGGGCGTTTGCGGCCGCAGCGGCGCCACCAGCCGTGGGGCCCGGGGAGCGACGTCAGCCACCCCGAGGAGGGCAGGCGGCACCGGTCCCCGTTGTGGGCAGCGGCCCGACCCCCCGAACGGAACCGTGGCGGCGGGCGGGGGGGCGGCTGGCGCGGCCGCGCTGCCGTGCCAGAGCGGTCTTCTCAGGCGAGGTGCCAGTGGACTTCCCGCGGAAGGTGGGCGCTTCGGGGCGGGGCCGGGCAGCGCCCACGGTGCGGGCAAAGACATGGGACACCGGCCGTGAGTGAGGGAGCCAGTCAGAACGTGCCATGGGCGCGAGGGGGGCTGCCCCCCGCCGCACCCGCGCGACCCCGGGAAGGGGCGTCGCGGGCCGCGCCCCACACGGGGGCACGCGAGGGCGCAGTGGTGCTCCCTTTAACGAGACGGTTATCGAGGTCCCGCTTGCGGCTGTGGTCCGTGTGTCGCCACTCGCGCAGGTGATTGCCATCCCGCGCGTCGCACAAGGCACAGAGGTATCTGGGCTCCAACAGTCGTGGGTCAGAGTGGAAGAAAGGTTTGCCAGGTGGGGCAGCATGCATGAGAGAGTCCCTCCACACATCTGGCTGCCCATCGGCCTGCCGGATCTCGTGGACGCGCGCGAGGAAGTCGCCGGAGGGGTAGTCTTGGGCTGGGACGTACCCGCGGGGCTGCCCCGAGGCAGGCACGTAGGTCGCCAGGTGGGAGTTACCCTTGGGCGCAGTGTGCCCGTAGGCGCGACCTAGGAAGCGCCGGAGTGCATCGTCCGTGCAGCGCGCGGGGTCGCCCTGGGTGATCTTCGACCGCTCCAGAAGGTAGCGCCAGAACCGAACCTGGCGACATCCCAGCTGCACACAGCCTTGGACCGCCAGCACCAGAAGAACAAAGCTTCGCTTCTTATTTTTTTTTTGTTTGTTCTGTGCCCCTCTCCCGCGCTCTTCCAGGAGAGGTATCCATTGTACTGTCTGTGCCCTTGGGGCACTTGTAGCCCCCGCTGCAACCGCGAGCATCGAGCCGCGACGGAACCAGACGCCCGTTGCGTCTGGCACGTGTTCGTGGCAGCCTGTCTTCGTTATACGGTGGTGAGGGGAGCCGTTCAAAGTGAAGTGGAGGGTACTTGTACTTGCAGTTGGAGCTGGCAGCATGGCTGCAATTGAGGACCAGAGATTAAAATCCGTCCTAAGAGACGGCGCCAGCAGTTTTTGCGCTGCTTGCTTGCTGCCCGTGCCCTCGGTGTTTCGGTCCTTGGTTTGTCGGTCGGTCCTTTCGGTCGGCCGTGTCTCGGGTCCTGGGTCGGGAGTCCCTCGTCCCTTTCGGCCTTCGGGCCCTTCGCCGTTCGTCGGCTTAGGGAGCTGCTGAGGCTAGTCGTCAGCCCGCGTCCACATAAAAAATCCGTTGCACCCACCCAGTACAGCGTTTCGTGGCCCCAGAGGGAGCTCCACCGAAGCCGCCGGTGGGACCGCCCGCTTGCGTCCCGGAAGCCCAATTTGGCATTATCACTCACCCAGTTCAGCACTTCGTGGCCCCATAGGGAGTTCGACCGAAGCCTCCAATGGGACCGCCCGCGTGCGTCCCGGAGGCCCAATTTGGCATTTTCGCCCACCCAGTACCAGCGCTGCGTGGCCTGATAGGGAGCTCCACCGAAGCCCGCCCCGAGTGCTACCGCCCGCGTGCGTCCCGGAGGCCCAATTTGGCATTTTCGCCCACCCAGTACCAGCGCTTCGTGGCCTCATAGGGAGCTCCACCGAAGCCCGCCCCCAGTCGGACCGCGCGCAGGCGTCCCGAAAACCCAATTTGGCATCTCCACCCACCCAGTACAACGCTTCGTGGCTTCATAGGGAGCTTCACCGAAGCTCCCGGTGGGACCGCCCGCATGCGTCCTGGATACTTAGTTTGGCATTGTCACCCACCCAGATAGCGCTTCGTGGCCCCATAGGGGGCTACACCGAAGTCGGGTGTTGAAACGTGAATATTGCATGAATCGCGAGGAGTACTCGAGCGATAATGCGATTCCGTAGTAAATCGTGAAAAGGGCCACAGCGAGAGCGCGATTCCTGATTGACGAGGGCGCGGCGTCTGAATACATTGCGAGGGAGTCCCACGCGAGAGCGCGATTCCTGCATAACTCGTGAGGAAGTCCCGCGCGAGAGCGCGAATTGGGAATACATTGTGAGGAAGCGCCAAGCGGGAACCGTTGTTATTGTAATTCGGCGGCCAGTGGCTAATTGGGTGACCCCTCGCTTTCCCTTGTAACAAGCAAGGTGCGAGCCCCCGGAGGAGTACTTTAATCGAGCCATGCGCTGTGCCCCGAACGGGGCTCAACAACACATTTGTTTTAGACTTAAAAACAACAGCAACAACACCAGCACCCACAACACCAACAACAACTACAACAACTACAACACCGACAGCAGCGGACACAACAACAGCAACAACAACACCAACACCAACAACAACCACAACACCAACAACAACGGCAACAACAACAAAAACACCACCAACACAACAACGACCATAATACCAACCACAATATCCACACCAACAGCAGCAACACCAACACTATTAGCAACAACGGCAGCAATCCGTACCGCGGCAGCCCACTTGAGCCACGCACCCAGGGGCAGTGAGTGACCGCTCGGCCTCCTCACTCTTATTGTTTCCTCTTGGGGCCCCCTTCAGGGAGCCTCTTGGAGGCCTCTTGTGGCGTCTTGGAGGCCTCCGGGGCCTTCTTGAAGCCATTTTGGGTTTCTTGGAGCGATCGTTCAGCGACTCGGGGCCCTTTGGGACTCATGGGGGGGTTCGGGGGGTCGCTTGGGCGTGGGGGCACAGCGTCCACAGGACGCGTATGAAATATTCGGACTCGCGGGAACCAGCCCGGAAAACAACCGAAAGGCCTGAGACACGATTGGTTCGGGCCCTTGAAGACTTAAATTTCTCGCGGCAGCAGCAGCACAGCGTCTACCCTTTCAATGCTGCATGAGCCTTGGGGCACTCCACGTCGTGCCAGAGGCACGGTGGCGGATATACACACATACATACACACAGGCATTTTTTTTGGCGAGAACTGACAATATCGGGGGAGGGAGGAGGATGAGGAGGTGGAGAAACAGGAGGAGGAGGTGGAGGAGGAGAAGGAGGAGGAAGGAGGAGGGAGGAGGAGGAAGAGCAGGAGTGGGACGGGGAGGGGCCGGTAACGTCACGATTTGCGCCAGCGTCGTCTGGCAACACTGTGCCCGTAACCCGTAACTATTCCTAGACGGTGCCTGCTCGACTCGTGAAGTTACCGCGGGGGGGGGGGGCGTCCATCCTTACCATGCATGTAGACGGCGTCCTCCGCAGCAGCGCCCCACACCACCCCGCCTTAGGGCGGCCAGCTCTCTCGCAGCGATGCCCTGGTCGAACTACAAGCGCATCCGCGAGATAGGCCGCGGCCTTGCTGACCAACAAGGGGAGATACCGATACAGCTTCTCGTCATGGAGAGTTCTCGTTGCCACGGCTGATTCTGTAGAAGTGGAAAAGATACCTACACCGCTACCCTTCTCTCGTCGCCACGGCTGGATTCGCCTCGAGATTCTGGTCAGGTCGCACCCCCGGAGAGGTCCAGGGAGTAGCGGTATCGGTACGTTAGTGCCCCCCCAGACGGAGCAGAGGAGGCAGGGGAGTAGGAGCAGAGGAGGGGGAGCAGAGGAGGGGAAGGAGCAGTAGGGAGGAGGGCCAAGGGAGGAGGAGGTGGAGGAGAGGGAGGAGGAGGAGTACCAGTGTAAACCCAGGAGTCGTCAACGATGTTGGAGTAAACAACGGTTCAGTGCCATTGAGGGAGCTGCCTCGTTGGAAGACAACCTTTTGAAGACACTGAAGCATGCCAACACATTGTTCTCGGGATTCCAACGCCACGGGTCAACCTGCTTGTTGCATCTTCGCGATCCTGAATCGTGCCAGAGAGCCATTCCTGGGACTTCAACGCAGAGAATCAACGTAATTGTTGCACCCGCATAGTGATGAATCCGTCCAAAACAGTATTTCTGGTACGTTGATGATCGGAATCCGTGAAACTCTTCCAACTGTTGTAAACGAATGTGCGCGGCGCTGAGGCGAGAGCCACATTTTGAAAACGATCCGCCCTCAATCCGTGAAATTCTTGCAACTGTTTACAACGAGTGCGCGCCGCGGTAAGGCGAGAGCCGCATTCTGAAAACCACCCGCCCTCAATCAGTGAATTTCGAATGTGCGCCGCGTTAAAGCAAGAGCCGCATTTAGGAAATGATCCGCCCTCAATCCGCGAAATTCTTGTAATGTGTTAAAACGAATGTGCGCCGCGCTAATGCGAGAGCCACATTTCGAAAACCACCCGCCCTCCATTTGTCAAACTGTTGCCAATGCTTAAGCTCCAGAGTTATAAATGGTGAAGCAGTCTCAGGCGAAACGCCCGGCCCGCCCTAAAAACTGGCCTCGAGGGGCGACAGGGGGAAATTAGTTATAAGGAAAAAGGAATGGAGGAAAAGGAGGAACACCTGCTTTGCCAGCGCGGCGAATGCGGCAACCTCAGGCACGCCGAGATCCGATGTCTTCATTTCCCGATCCTTCTCCCCAGGGCAGCTCTTCATCCCGAGCCGTTTTTTGCACGGTCTGGGGCCTCCCGCCAGCCGCCTTGACTTGCTCAGTAGGCATGGGTGCCTGGTGCTGCCGCGCCAGGTGCCTGGAGGCAGGCTTCTGCTGGAGCCTCGAGATCCGAAATTGCGGAACAACGCAGCATCTCCATCAAATCACAGTTGAAGCTCTAGAGCCCATCTTTCTGCGGCATTGGCGAAAACGCCCGTTGTGAAAGAAATGCGCCGCCCAGATCTAAGGGGAGGATGGATCTCGAGGCGAAGCCGACCAGAGCCCTGAAGCTCCCGACCTGCGGTGACCCGTCTGGCGCCGAGGCGAGCCGGACTGGCGCCGGCCGCGGAGGCGGCCGCCGCGGCCCGCGCGCGGGAGACGCTGGGCCGCCGAGCCCCGGAGAGCGGGCGGCTTTGCGGCCCTGGCGGCTGCCCTGCCACAGAGCCTCGGCGGCCCGCAGCCCCGCGGCGTGGCAGGCGCCGCCGGGATCGCGGAGGCTGGCCTGTATGTTGTCGTTGCGAAGACATCGCGGCGTGGGAGGTTTTGCCGAATTTCTTCAGCTCAGAATGAGGAGCTGGCAGGAGACGACGCGATCTTTGAAACAGCCGTGCCTCCGGTAACCAGAGGCTCGGCCTGACATCCTCTCGGATGTCAGGGCAGCCGGAGTCTGGTTGCCCTGTCATCCTCTCGTAGCGAAACGAATATATGAACGGAGAGTTACGAGTTAGGGTCGGTAAGTGTTCGGTCTTTAGGGGCCTGCCCGGGGCCCCGGGACTGTCAAAGAACGACTCAGGATGAAAAACCCGTCCGTTCCAGACCTTTGGGGGGTCGATGCTATATCGGGGGTTTGGTAAGGCAACGCCTCGCGCTCCGAGCGCAGGGCAGCGTGCGCCTTCGGCGTGATCGATCGGGCTGGCTATCTCGATCAGCCGCACACCCGGCCGTCAAGGGGCACTGGGATGGCAGGGCTGCCGCGGCTACTGGTGCGCGCAAAGGGCTGCCAGGGCCGCCTACACGATTCGTGTCGATGCGGTTCGATTCGCATGTTGGGGCCGCGATTCCGATTCGATCCGGTTCGGCCTGGTTCACCAGCGTCGGCCGTGGCCACCCGGAGCCAGGCGCGTTGATCCGATTTCGATTCGACTCGCCGATCCGTTTCCCATCCGGCCCGATCTCGCGATCCGGTCTGGCTGCAGCCTAAGTGCTCTGGGCGCAGGGGGCAAGAGGCCGAGCTGGCCTGCGCTCCGCCAGGACGGCGGGCCTGGAGCTGGCGGCGGGGTCTCGAGATCCCCGCCGTGGCAGGCCCATGGATATCGTTGGCGAAGGCCCCGAGCGCCCATCTCGCGACTCGGACCTCCGACTTCATGATTTTGTCATACCATCGACCCCCTGGATCCTTCCCTGGGGCAGGCTTTTCATCCTCAGTCCTTTTTTTTGTCAGGGGCCCGGTGAGGGCCCCCATAGTCTGAAAGCTGCCCATAGTCTGAAAGCTGGCAAACAAAAAAAAACCTTCCGCCCGGTTTTCCTCACGGCGCGAGGGGATCTGCTCAGATAGCCGCGGCGGCTGCTAAGGGATAGGTGGGCTGGAAGTGGATGCGAATGTGGGTTATATTTGGCTGAACCTAGTCTACAGGTGGGTTACAGGCGCCCTAGGTGGTTCAGGGGGGTTAGATAGCTCCGCCCTCGTGGTTTAGGGGGGCGCCCTAGGTGGTTTAGGGGGGGTTAGGCGAGTCCACTTAGCCCGCATCGCTACTCCCCCTATAGGGCACCTGCTGCCCCTTTACAAGTCAGGTGTTAGGCCACATACGACCCACCTCAGCAGCCTCTCCCACCCACCCCCTTTTTTTATATCCTCTCGGCAGCCGCCGTGGTCATCCCAGCATCTCGCGGTGGCCCCAGCGCGCCTGCTTCGTCGCCGCGGCCCTCCGCGCGCGCCCGAGAGCTTGGCGCGGGCTCCGCAGGCAGAGCGCCGCGCGGGCCTGTGGCGCGCTTTGCCGGGCAGGCTAGGAAAACGCGCGCCGAGGTGCCCTCCGCGGCCCCCCCGCAGAGGAAAAGCAGGTCCATGTGGGACACACATCAATCGGCACGAATTCCCGGATGCCCCATATGTTTCATTCACATATGCGTCTATATATATATATATATATACGCATACATCGATATATTTATGCACTTGATGCTCTTGTTCGGTCTTCCTGGGACCAGCCCGTAGTTTAGAGCGGTTACTGAAACCAGCGGATGTTTCGGTTGAGTGCCGATCATTCCGGATCTCGGCTAGAGCGGGCCTGGATGAGAACAGATTAAGTCGTGCTCTGCCCGTAGTCCACCGTTGCTCACAAGGAGTGGGAGATGGTAGCGGAGCTGGACTAGCTCCAGCTCCCAGTCCCGCCCCGCAGTTTCTGCCCGGGCGCGCGCGATATCCCGCCGGGCGGCGGGCGAAAGAGACACTACGAAGCAGGCCGCGGGCTTCGATCTCATCGGCGCGGAGGGCGCAGCCTGGAGGAGGCTCGTGCTCAAGGCGACCAAGATCAAGAGGCTGAAAGGCTACTGGTCACAGCTTGGACAGTGCCTGAACTACGTGAACAAGGTGCGAAGCGGCGAGAAGCGCCGCGAGACCAAACACGGCGCTCAATCAAGAGACATTCAACGCGATGCAGAGTTCGGTTCGACAAGCGCAGGCGGCTTCGGATAACTACAGCGACAGAATGCGGAGCTGCGCCAACAAACACAACATAATCGACAGGCATGTGGACCTGATATCATCAGAAGGCTCGGCGAAGTGGTCGAGCGGCTGAACCCACCAGAGCAGACGGCGCAGCGGGTTCCTCAGCTGATCCAAGCGAAGGACCCTGGGAAGCCGCCGATGTTCAAGAACGACGAAGGTCGCTTCAGCGAGTGGTTGCAGAAGCTCAACAGTTACGTGCACAGCGTCTTCGGGGTTGGGATCGCAGCAGTGATCGAGTGGGCAGTCGACCAGGCAAACGACTCAGTGGCATTGGCGACGGCGGTCGCGGTGGCCCAGTTCGTGGCCGAGGCGGTCGACGGCGAAGAGGTCGACGCGATAGACGAGAAGCTCTCCCAGCTCCACGCGTTGTTCACCACGCTGGCCGAGGGTGAGTCGCTCGATCTCGTGGTGAGTGCAGGTCAAGGGAACGGCGCAGAGGCTCTACGCTTGCTGGTGCGTCGGCGGGATCCGACGAGTGGCGGGCGCCGCAGAGTGCCGCCGAAGAAGATCATGGCGCCCAACTGCGCGGCGAATCTGGAGAACCTGGCATGCGAGATCGCGAAGTGGGAAGAGCTGACCAGGCGTTGCGAGAGGACGCGACTACGCGGCCGAGACGTTCGACTGGACGACGAGATCAAGATGAGTGCAGTCGAGAGCTTGGTACCGCAGGGCGTCGAGCTCCACCTCGCCCTCAACCGCGCGCGGCTGAACGACTACCCGGCCACGAGGGAGGAGGCGCGCAGCTTCCTGGAGACCCGGCAGGCGCAGGGGGCTCTCGGTCAGCGCGCAGTCGCCGGCGTCGGCGTCGCAGGCGAGCCCGGACACCAGCGTGAGCTTCGACGCGTTCGAGTGGGTCGCGGAGATCAACGGCGCGGGGGCCAAGCCCGACAGCAAGCACTACAGAAAGATCATCGCGATGACGTGCGACGCGGGCGCGGCGGCCACGGCGTTTCCGTTTGGCCAGGAAGGCGACTGCACCGTGCCCGACGGCAACTACTACCGCACTTCCACCGGCGAGATCGCGGAGGACGCAGGAGGCGCCAGCGTCAAGGGCATGTCCGAGCACGGCGAGCGGATGAGCTTGAAGGGCAGGCGCGCGAATATCAGCAAGCCGCTCCTGTCCGCCTCGGCCGCCGCGTCGAAGGGCCACCTCGTCTGGATCGGCGCCGTCGGCGGCTGCATCTTGCATGACAGCGAGTTCGCTAAGAAGATGCACCAGGTGATCGACACCGGCGTGGCCGAGGAGAACAGGGGCATCGCGCCGCTCAACTTACAGGACGGAGTGCGCAAGATGGACGCGTTGATGGACGCGCCAGAGACGTCTTCGCCTACGCCAGCGGCAGCGTTGGAGAACTGTCCCTGGGCCCCCGCGCCGGCGGACCCTCGCTGGCAGGCGACGGTTCCATGGGGCCAGCGAGCGCCCCGAAGCCAGCGGGCTCGCAGGCGCCGGGGCAGGCCGCAAGACCACCGGCACCCGCGACGGGGAGTCGCGATTCTGCCCCCCGCGAAGCTGAAGAACCCAAAGGGGTCGAGAAGGATGCAGACTACGATGGCAACCCAGAGGAGGTCGCGCCGGCCCGCGTCCACGCGAGGGAGAGACTGCCCACCGTGGCGGAGGTCGAGCTGCACGAGGCTGCGGGACATGCTGTATTTCGAGATTGGCGCAGGGTCTGCTGCGCGGCCAGAGGCGTTGGACAACGGCATCAGCTACACGGAGACCAACGAGAAGGAGCAGACCTAGTGGCATCTATCGGTTTCGCGTTCACGGGCGAGGAGGTCGGCGAGGAAGAAGACCTGGGGGGTAACTTCCCGATGCTGGTCGCCAGCGACTCCAAGACGAAGCCCCCCTACTCGTCTGCGGTCCCTGGCATGAAGGGGGGCAACTTCATAGTCAAGATATTGATGAACTTCATCTTGCATCTGGGCTACCGCAGGCTGGTCTTCCAGAGCGATGGGGAAGCGGCGATCGTGGCGTTGAAGACGGCAGTCGCAGCGGCGGCGCCCACGGTGGAGTTCCTGCCAGGAAAGTCGCCGCCAGGAGAACATCAAAGCAACGGGGGATTTGAAGTTGCAGTTCGAAAGGTGAAGAGGCAAGTGACTGCCAGCCGGTTCGCCCGGGAGGCGAGGCTTGGCAGGGCGGTGGGCGACTCGCACCGCGGTCTCACGTGGCCCCCGCAGAAGCACCCGGGCCACGCGCTCGAAGGGCTGTCAACGAAGGAGAGCGAGCAGAACAGCCAGCGCCCGAAGGGGGCGAGGCAGGAGGAGCTCTCGCTGAGAAGCCGAGAGGGATTGCAGCAAGGGCAGCGTCGGCTGGAGGCGGTGGAAGCACCGCAGGCGCGATTAGGAAGCGCAGAGCTGCTCTACCTGAGCCAGGTCGAGCCACGCGAGTACGAGGACCATCGCCTGAGAGCCCAGTACCTTGAAGACGCGGAGGAGAGGCTGAAGCTCAAGCGAGCCGGACTCAAGAGAGAGGCGCCGACCGAGCAGACTCAGATGAACGTGGAGGAGCTGGTGGACACACCGATGACGCCAGCAATCGCGACGGGGTCTGCGCCGGCATCATCGTCGGCATCGACGGCAGCGTCGAGTTCCAGACCGAATCCGGCTCAGAACCCCGCGATGGACATAGATCAGTTGGAGATCGTGAGCGGCACCTACAAGGGCGGCGTGTTAGTGGCAGTCTACGAGATGGTCATCATGGAGCGCAGAGAGTTCGCCCGCATGGACGACAGCGAGGAAGACATGGGGCAGGCAGAGGAGATCGCATCCCTACTCACGGAGATGTGCGCTGTCGACACTGCGGAGATCTACTCGCCAAGGAGGTTTGCTGAGATGACGTCCAGGTTCGGCCGCGCACCTGGCCTGGCGGTGGACATCGAGACAGGCTGGGATCTACGACTACCAGCACAACGCAAAGCGTGCTTGGAGCAGTTGACGAAGCAGGACCCACTGCTAACGGTAACCAGCCCACCGTGCGTACCATTCACTTACCTGCGGAAGTTGTCGGACGCGAAGCGTGATCCGAAGGTCGTGGAGGCGGAGATCTTGGGAGGCGAGACGCACGTCAAATTCTGCGTGAAGATCTGCAGGGAGCGCTACAAGACAGGGAAGCTGTTTTTTCCACGAGCTGCTGGTGCCGACCAAGCGTCCAGGGGGTTATCAAGATGGGGAACGTGTTCTTGGTCCATGCGCCTATGTGCCGCTGGCGCGTGGAGGCGATCGGTCCTGACGGAAAGTCGGGCTTCGTTCGGAAGGAGACCGGGTGGCTCACCAACAGCGGGCTGCTTGCGAACATCCTCGAGGGCTACTGTAAATGTCCAAGAGGTCCGAACGGAGAACTACCGCGCCATTTGCATCTGGTTGATGGACGAGGTAGGCACGCTCAACGGCATCCTCCAAGCTTGGTCGCTGCTATTCTCAAAGGCTTGCGAGACGGACTACAACGACGTGAAGGACTCACTACATTTGCCGCTCTGTGTGGGGGTCCTCATGCCCGCGAGGAGGATTCAGATGTGTTCGCCGAATACCAGGACGACTGCTTCATCGAGGGCCTGACGGGTGGCTTCCTCGACTACGAGGGCGCCCAGGCTACGAGGCAGGGGGAGTTGGGATGGTGTCGCGGGAGGCGTGCATGGGGGAAGGTGCCAAGGAAAGAGATGCGAGAGAAGGGCAAGGAAGCGGCCACCCTCAAGTGGATCGACACGAACAAAGGCGACAAGCAGCAGCCACGATATCGAGCGAGGCTGGTAGCAAGAGAGATCAAGAAAGCCAGGAGAGCTGAATACCGACCTTATCAGTACGAGTTGTTCTAAGCCATGCCGCCGCTGGAGTCGTTTAAGGCGATGGTCGCGATATCCATGGGCCGCGTCAACGACGACTACTACCAGGGCGCGCAAGGCGAGACCATTTACAAGTTCTACGACATTTCAAAGGCCCACTTCTACGGCGACGTAGCGCGGGAGGTCTACTTGGAGATGCCCGAGGATGAGGCCCGCGAGGATCCCGAGCCGATGGTGGGCAAGCTTCTCAAGACGATGCACGGCGCAGCTGATGCAATCCATGCGTGGCAAGACGACTACATAGGCCTGACGAGCTCACGCGGTTTCCAGAAGGGCATTTCGAAACCAGCGATACTCTACCATGCCGAACGTCAAATAGAAGCGCAGGTCCACGGCGACGATTTCGGCGCTATCTTGAAGAAGTCCCAGGAGGGGAGTTCGACGAGGTCCTGTCACGCCACGACTTCAAGGTCACGGGAGTGCCGAGCAGCAGGGCGACGAACGAGCAGAGCGTGGTCTACCTCAATAGGGTCTTGGCCTGGGATCCGGCCCAGCGGTCAGCTTACCTCGAAGCCGACGTGCGCCACGTCAAGAATGTGATCAGGGGCATGGGCCTGGAGAGTGCGAAGCAGGTCACCGCGCCGGCGGTGAAGCGCTCAGTTTCGGGCGTCCTGAAAGTGGATCGTGAATCGCAAAAGTTCGACAACAAGAAGGTGAAGACCTACCGCAGCGTGACTTGAGGATCATGCACCTGCGCATGGACATGCCAGACATCAGCTACGCCGTGAGTATGCAGGTGATACACATGAAAGAGCCGAAGGAGAACAACATGCTGGACTTGAAGAGAGTCGGCCGCCACTTGAAGAAGTGCCCGGCAGGATGGCTGACGTTCCCATCGCAGGGGCTACCAGACAATATCAGCGTGTACTGCGACAGCGATTACGCCAGGGACCCGATCACGAGACGTTCGAGAACGGGAATGGCCATATTATGGGGATCGCATCTGCTGAAACATGGCAGCACAGCCCAATCCACTGTGAGCCCAGCGGCGGGGAGGCCGAGCATTATTCGCTACTGCGTGGATCCTGCCACGGTTTCGGAGCGAAGGCGATGCTACGCGACTTGGGCGTGGGCGCGAGCGACGACGCGGAGTTGCAGATCTTCAGCGACAGTTTTGCAGCCAGAGGTATTTCAAGCAGACAGGGATTGGGAGCTGTTCGACACACAGTATGCGATTTCTGTGATTGCAGGAACGAGTTCAAAACAAGAAGCTGCTGCTGAAGACGGTCGAGGGCTGTTGGACTCCAGTAGACCTGTTCACGAAAGCTCTCGACCAGGAGACGATGGAACGGTTGTGGAAGTTGATCAATTTCACGATGAAGGCCGACGGGGACGTGAGACACCGCGGGCTTTGACAGCGCTGGCCGTTTGCCAGCGCTCTCGTCGTGAAAAGATTTGCGCTGGTCCTATAGGCTTTCGCCCTCCGCCTCCGCCAAACTGCGGCGCCGAAGGCCGAGGAGGGGTGTTCGGTTTGCCTGGGACCAGCCTGTAGTGTAGATCGGTTATTTAAACCAGCGGATGTTTCGGTTGAGTGCCGATCGTTCCGAGTTTCGGCTAGAGCGAGTTTGGATGAGAACAGATTGAATCGTGCTCCGCCCGTGTTCCATCGTTGCTCAAAAAGAGTTGAAGAGTTCTCCTTCCCCTTTTACCTATTATTTGCTTGTTCAAAAAAACTTTGATGTTCATGAAGATCTGCGTTTGTGCTTGCGTGGACCTTCTCTAGTTACCTGACAGCGAAGTCTGATAGGTTTCTAGTAGGGTCAAAAGAGAGCATCATGACTCCCCAGGGGGGTCTGGGCGGGATCCGGACAGGGTGCCCCGGGAAACCGGGGATTTTTTTTGCCAGCAGTAACGCACTTCGTGGTTTTCGAGTTCCCAGAACTCCATTCCTGGGCATGATTTTGAATTCCCGGAGCCAACCGTAGGCACAACAAAAAAACGCAATCGAGGATGTCTGAGCGAAGAGGCGAGGCCACCGACCTCTGCTCCGCAGGGCGTGGCAGCCTCGACAGCGTGCGCAATTTCGCCGCCAAGCGACATCACTTCTGTCAGCCGGCAGCTTTGCCTTGATTTCGACATCTGGGGGACGTCTTCCCAGGGCCATCAAACGCGATCCGGGACTCAAATCCTTCGTCGTGCTTTTTCATATCGTGGTTTGGTAAGGCTCCAGGTTGCGCGCAGGCAGCGTCCCCCAGGTAGTCCCAACAGGCCTCAACAGGCCCCCCGAGTAGTTCCAGCTGGCCTCTACAGGCCCGCCTAGTCCAGGGCGGTCTCAACATCGCCCTGGCGCCGTCTTCAGCGACGCCCCTGAGGCGCTCCACACCCTAGGGTTAGGACCTCCAGGGGGAGGCCGTCTGCGCGCACCTTGGAGCCTTACCAAGCCAGGTTCTGAAAATGTCACGATGGAGGATATGTCTGGGGACGGATACCCTCGACATGGGCCACCATAGTTGACGGGTGTTACGCGTCGGTCGCGGGGCAGTTCGCTCGGCGGCGGGACCTGCCCGGAGGTGGGTGGGTTGCAGGTGGCAAGCAGCCATCTCTGGTTTGGCAGCGTTGCGGCGCTACTAAGATTGCCGCCGCAGCCCTGCGCGTGACGTTGGGTGGTCTCCGCCGCCGAGATGTGGTGGAAAGGAGGCCACCCTGGCCACTGCGGCTGCCGATCCCATTGCCACAGGGGCTGGGCCATTGCCAGTCGCCTCCACGACTACAGCCGCCGCCGCTCTCCTTTTTCGTGCTTCCAGACCCAAGAGGGGCAGGGGGAGGAGTAGATTGGAAGCCTCAAGTCTCTGCTGGCTCAGGCCATTTTGGCTTAAACTTCTGCTCGCCCAGGCCGTCGCTCGGCATCTCGCTGCCCCCCTCACCCACCGACGGCTGCCACTGCCACTGACCCCCCCCCCCCCCCGCGCATGCCTTCGCAATGGCCTCCAGCGCCAGAGCTGTGGGCATCGAGGTGCTGCTGACGTCGTTTGGAGGCAGTCTGTTCGGGCTGAGCACGGCACGGCGTCGAAAGAGGTCTCGTGCAGTGTGTTCTATGATATGCTCAAGTATTACGAGACCATTGACCTTGATAAGTTGATGTCGCAATGTCAGAGACACGGATTTCCCACTCCGATTGCTCGCCTTTGCATATTTGCCTTTGGGCGTGGTCGGTTCCTGTCCTTGGGAGGCATCCTTGCTGGCCCATTTTTTGTGGAGCGAGGGGTGGTGGCGGGCTGTAGTTTCGCCACCGCCCTCATCAGGGTCTTTGCCCTCGACGCGTTCGACTCGATTCCCTTGACCCCCAGATGCGACCTGGACATTTACATTGACGATTCGGGTATTTCTGCGACTGGCCCTCGTCACCGTGTTATTGCCTCTATTGTCTCCAGCTCGCAGGCCTTGCACACGGCTGTGACCGACATGCTAGGCTGCAGTATCGCCCTGTCCAAAGTGTGCACGGTCTCCTCCAATAGGGCTGTGGCCAGAGAGGTTGGCAAGCAGCTTGGCAGTCTGGCAGGCAGGATTGAGGATTGTACGGTCAACTTAGGTGTGGACTACGCGGCGGGCAAGTCCATTCGTGCGTCTGGTCGTGCTAGCAAGCTCAAGTCGAGGCTGGCTACCATGTGTCGTCGTGCCAAGAGGCTTAAGAGACTTTCAGGTGACCTGGGGCGTAAAACTCTTCGTGTGTTTTCTTCGGGCCCTCTTGCGGGCGGTTCCTACGGGGCCGACATTGTTGGTGTTTCCGACCACGACCTGTTATTGATGAGGAGACAAGCCTTCTCGACTGTGCGGCCTTTTTCTCAGGGCAGAAGTCTCACTGCCTGCTGTATTTTAGCTGACGATCCCACCTGGAGAGCTGCTTGCGCGCCAGTGCTTCGGTGGGGAAAAGAAATATGGCTTGCTCAGACTAAGGTCTTCCCGCACCCCCTGGCCCTCAAGGAGCTTAGAGATTCTTGGAATGCCGTCTGGGGCCTTAGCAAAATCAGTTGGGGTCTTGTCGGGGGTCCTGTTTCCGCTCTTAGGCTTAGCCTGGTCAGATTAGGGTGGCATATGGACAATTTCATGACCATCATAGACGACAGAGGGTACCACATTCCCCTCGGAGTGACCTCCCCTGCTCTGCTGTGCATTTTTTGTCGGGAAGGTATGATCAGAGCTCTTGAAAGGGATTTGGGTTGCAAATGGTCGTCTGGAGGCCGCCTCTGCCTGGATGTCCCCCGAGCCGCTCTTGCGTCCAGCAAGTTTTCTGCCAGTGAAAAAGGCATGGTGCGAGCTCTGGCGTGTAACGCCATTTGGACGCCAGATCGTGCCATCTCCTGTGGGTATCAAGTCTGTGCTAAGTGCGTCCATTGCGGTGCGCCCGATTCCCTTCACCACCGTCTGTGGGTATGCCCACATGTGTGCGATCAGAGAGCGGAGCTTGCTAAGGATTGGATCATAGCTGCGGCCCTAGACACTGAGGCTGAAGGCTACTCGGACCTCCTATTCTGCTTCGGGGCTCTCGCCCATCCCGCCGATGCCCTTCCGAGGCCCTGTCTCGAAGGTAATGTGGTGTTCCGCTGGCATTGTGATCAGCTCGAGGGCCCCGAAGGCTTAGAGGCTCCCCATGAAGGTGCTGTCTGGGGCTCGCTGTTTCTCGATGGGTCTTGCAGGCGGCACAGAATTCGTGAACTCAGCCGTGCGCCGTGGGCTATCACGATGCACAACGACCGAGGGGACCTTTTAGGCGAGGTGATGGGGACTGTGTGGGCTCAATACCCTCAGACCCCTCAGGCTGGAGAATATTTAGCTCGTGGCATGGCTGGTAATATGGCCAAGTACCCTTCCACTCTGTACTCTGATTGCTTGAATGTTGTTAAGCATTCTAAGTTGCCTCCTGTCGAGCGCCTCTCGGGTAAGAGGGTGTACAGTGGCATAATCATGGAAGCCAATGCTCGAGAAGGCACGTGCATTTCTGATATTGTCAAGGTTGCTGCTCACAAAGACATAGATGAAGCTGGCATCGATCAGTTTGAACACTTTTGTCGTAAATGCAATAACGATGCAGATGCTGCGGCCAAAGCAGCGCTTTCGTTTCATGCGACCGATGTTAATGGCAGTGAAGATCTCAGCAAGAGGATCGACATTGCCAAAGCAGTGTGTCGACTGGGGGCCAAGCTTCTTTTAGAGTGGCCCCGTCTTGACCTGTCAGATGCCGAATACATTCCGCCTGCCCCCAAGCCCAGGCTCTCCTGGGACAAGCCTGGACACGACTGGGCCCCCTGGTCTGGTGTGTGGCGTTGTCGTGTGTGCTTGCTAGGTTCCAGGGCCTCTGGTGTCCCTGACCCTGGTATATGCACGGGCAGGAGCAAACTCGACGAAGGTGTGCTTGTGTCGCTGCGCCATCGCGTGTTGGCCTTCTCCTGCAGTGACGGTTCGCACCTTTTTGTTTGCGTGAAATGCCGTTACCACAGCACTGGTGCGCGTGTTGACGGCCTCGGGAAGTTTTGTAATGATCGGCCCTCCAGGCATGCTGAGTATTCTTGGAGAGACCTCTGCCGAGGAATTCATCCGAACCCCAGGAAGCGGGGCGCGACGGTGAACACTCACCAGATTTGTGCACTGTTTGGTTCTCAGGCCGAGGAGCCTTCCTCGAGCAGCAGGGCCGAGGGGGCCCCAGCTGTGAGCCATTCTGTGGAGGAGGAGGTGGTCCCTGCTTCCTCGGTCGAGCCTCCCCCCCCCTCGGAGGAGGAGGTCCGTCAGGCCCGAGAGCTCAGCGTCGTCTCTAAGTCCCTCCGCCTTCTTGATGCCGCTCGAGGCGGCAGTGAGGGAAGGAGAGACCTGGATGCTGAGTCGGGTTCTGACTAATCATTCTCTCTGCCACCTATGTGGCTGCACCTCCTTGCCCTAGTGGCTTGGTGGATGCAGCAGCGATTTCCCAGCCGTCGCTGCTGACTGTGTGAGGCTGTGCGGGCGTTGAGCTCAAAAAACTCCAGCGCCAGAGCCACGCCTGATTCGGAGGCGCGCGCGCTCGACGTGGGCGACTCCGTGCTCATCGCTGGGCTGGCTCGGCGGAGGGCGCGGCGCTGAACGGGCAGTTTGGCATTGTGACCAGGCCAGCCAACGCCAAAGGCCTCGTAGAGGTGAGCGCGGCTGGCACATTCGTGCGCCTATCGCCCGCCAACGCGAGGAGGCTGGCGTTCGACATCGGCGCCAGGGTGCAGGCGCGCGGCCTCGACTCCGAGTGGGGCGGGGCCCTCAGCGGTCGCGTGGGTACTGTGCTGGGGTGCACGCCCCTGACCGATTGCTTTCAGGTGTGCTTCGCCCAGGGCGGCACGGTCAGTCTGAGGGCAGCGAGCCTGGGCCTCGTCGCGCCGTCTGCCTCGGCCCAGGTGGCCCCCGAGGAGGGCGCTGCGACGCTGCGCACTGCAGGGGCGCAGGCGTTGGCGGAGAACGAGGCGGACGCGGCGGCGAGCTGCGAGGCCGCGGCGCTCGCCCCTGCCGCCGAGGAGCCAGCCCAGGCCACCGCTGCGGAGGTGGCCGCAACGGCGACGCTTGCAGTGACCAAGAGCCCAGTCGAAGCGTGCCCGGCGCCAGCCGCGGCAGTGGCGGAGACTGGGGCCACGACGTCGGCGCCTCCCCCCTGGGGCCAGGGCGGCAAGCCGAGCGGCAGCGTGGACAGGGCCGAGCCGGAAGTGCAGGGGAAGGCGGCGCCAGAGGTCAAACCGCCGGCCGAGCTGGGGCACGAGTTGGAGGCGAACACCAAGCCGAAAGCCCAGCCAGACGCCCAGGCCGCCCAGGTGGAGGCGGAGCCGCCAGCCAGGCGGGGACGCAGAGCGGCGCCCGGCGATCGCGCCGCCGAGCCCAGGGTGGACGCCCCGACCGCTCACTTCCACCAGGCTGCTCAGGAGGTGGCGTCCCCAGAGCCAGATGTGGCCGCCATTCTGAAGGCCACGCCAACAGCCAAACGGGGGCGCAAGCCTGCGGATGGCAGACTCTCGCCTGCAGCCACAAAGCAGAAGCGCGTCGCAGAGAAGAAGGCGCAGACCGCTGCGGCCGAGGAGGCGCCGGCGAAGAAGCAGTGCTGCGGGCGGCCAGCCAAGGCCGCGACAGGCGACAGCGCCTCCGGCGGGCGCGGGGGAGCTGCCCAGCCCGAAGCGGGCGTGGGTGGGTCCGAGGCGGCCGAGACGCTGGAGCGCAGCGAGGCCTTCGAGGAGGCCGTGCGTTTTGGCGCGGAGGGCGCCCTGCGCAAGCTGGCATCTCGCGAAGAGCTGTCGGGCAGGGGCTTCAGTCCAGATCAGCTCCTCGTGGCGCTGCTGAAGGGTGCGGAAGGCCAAGGCCGCGCGTCCAGGGGCCTGAGCTCAGCCCAGCGCCAGGCTCACGCGCCACGCCGTGGGTCGACGGCCTGCAGGGGCTTCCCAGCCGCCAGCCTTCGGCACCCCTCCTCGACGGGGGCAGCGGCGAATTGGCTGATCGACCTGGCTGTCTTGTGGGCAGCGAGCCTGGGGCGTCGCTCGAATGAGTCGGGGTGAGGTTGCCTGCCAGATTCCAGCCAGCGGCTTCGGGGGAGAAGTCGAATGGAAGCTGAGACCCAAGGGGAAGAAAGGTTTTTTTTAAGGAGATGAAGATCTCTGAACCACCTTTGCCCAGAAGGCTGGTGGGATCAACTCCTTGCCCCAGATAATCAAGCATCCCCCTTTGCCCACTGAATATTTATTTACCATTCCAGCTTTCGCAATCACGAGCGTGTGGCAGGGCTATGGAATTCTCACCATTTCAGTTTTCCCAAATCACGAACGTGCGGCAGGGCAATAGGATTCTCACTTTCTCAGCCGTTCCCGAGTCAGATTCGAGATCTGTCGAGTCAGTCTTGCGCCAAGATCTACAAGGTCAGTCTACACGAGCGCCCAGGATCATCATCATCATTATCATCATCATCATCATCATCAGCATCACCCGCCAGGAACATCGTTGATATCCCCGCCAGACCCCGAAGTTTATTATCCCCTGGGGATTATTATCGGGGTCACAGAATTACTGTTCGTATGTATAGCACCTCTGCTGGTAGTACGTTGGTTCATGCTGTTGCTGCCGCTGCTAATGCTACGACTACTGCAACCACTTTCAATATCATTCCCCATCACAGTATTATGTTGTTCTTGTTATTGCTGGGACGCCTCCACCTCCCTCCTACCTACCCGCCTCCTTCTTCGGACTCAGATTCAGATCGCACATACTCCGACTCACTCACGCTCGTACTCTCTCGGACTCAGACTCACTCACAGTCAGCACACTCAGCTCACACTTGGATCACTCATACTCAGACTCACCATACTCACCCACACTCACTTCAATTCACACTCAGATCCGCTGATACTCAGACTCGTTTTTCACGCATATCCACTGATTCCCTGGCTCCCCCATTTTCAGACTCATTCATGCACATGCCATTCCCGCACCGACAAACTCAGACCCACTCGTACTCAGATTCACTCGTGCTCCGAATTATTCACGCTCACATGCGCTCGCACGAATTTCCAATCGCAGACATATTAACTCACACTCAGACTCACTGACACTCAGACCTATTCGTATTCGGATTCGCAGAGGATGAGGATGTCTCGAGCGAGGCACTAGTTTAAGCATCGCGGGAGCCGCCAGGGGGTTATTTCATTGGCCCGTTCGCGCCCAGGTTGTGGGGATGTTTCAGGCGGTTTGCTTGTTTGGTTTCTTAGAATTCGGCGCGTCCAGAACAGCTGTGAGGATGTCTCGAGCGAGGCGCTGGTGTCAGCACCTAGGGGGGGGGGGGCGCCAGAGGGTTCACGGGTCGGGCCCAGATTGTGGGGATGTCCCAGTCTGTTTGTTCGTTTCGTGGTTGGGATTCGCTTGCTTTCAGAACAGATCGTGAGGACGTCTCGAGCGAGGCGTTTGCTTTCTCAACCCAATGAGGAACCGCCAGGGGGGATTAATGGCACCTGCCCGTTCGCGGGCAAATTGTGCGGATATCTCAAGCGGTTTCGTCGTTTCGTTGCTGGGGCTCATTTGTTTTCAGTGAAGCTCGTGAGGATGTCCCGTGAGGCGCTTGTTTCGCGGCTGGGGCTCTTTCGTTTTCAGCTCAATTTGCGGAGGTGCCTCGAGCGAGGCGCTGTTTTTTTCCCTACATGTTTCGTGGGGTTCTGGTTTTCTTCCCTGCCGCGGCGCACCCGCGTCTCCTCCTCCCCTCTCTCTCCTTCTTACACAGCAGCACAGCACAGCACAGCACAGCACAGCACAGCACAGCACAGCACAGCACAGCACAGCACAGCACAGCACAGCACATGCACAGCAGCATCAAGGGTGCGTAGGGGCTGGTCTCTCACCGCGGGCACTATCCGTGACGGTCGTCCAGGGCACAGCAGGCATGGCATATTCTCGACACCATAGGGGGTGCGCAAGGGGTGGTCTCTCACCGCGGCCGCTATCCGTGACGGTCGTCCAGGGCACAGCAGGCATGGCATATTCTCGACACCATAGGGGGTGCGCAGGGGGTGGTCTCTCACCGCGGCCGCTATCCGTGACGGTCGTCCAGGGCACAGCAGGCATGGCATATTCTCGACACCATAGGGGGTGCGCAGGGGGTGGTCTCTCACCGCGGCCGCTATCCGTGACGGTCGTCCAGGGCACAGCAGGCATGGCATATTCTCGACAGCGTAGGGGGTGCGCAAGGGGTGGTCTCTTACCGCGGCCGCTATCCGTGACGGTCGTCCAGGGCACAGCAGGCATGACGGTCGTCCACCGCAGGCATGGCATATCGGGGGTGCGCAGGGGGTGGTCTCTCACCGCGGCCGCTATCCGTGACGGTCGTCCAGGGCACAGCAGGCATGGCATATTCTCGACACCATAGGGGGTGCGCAGGGGGTGGTCTCTCACCGCGGCCGCTATCCGTGACGGTCGTCCAGGGCACAGCAGGCATGGCATATTCTCGACACCATAGGGGGTGCGCAGGGGGTGGTCTCTCACCGCGGCCGCTATCCGTGACGGTCGTCCAGGGCACAGCAGGCATGGCATATTCTCGACACCATAGGGGGTGCGCAGGGGGTGGTCTCTCACCGCGGCCGCTATCCGTGACGGTCGTCCAGGGCACAGCAGGCATGGCATATTCTCGACACCAAGGGGGTGCGCAGGGGGTGGTCTCTCACCGCGGCCGCTATCCGTGACGGTCGTCCAGGGCACAGCAGGCATGGCATATTCTCGACACCATAGGGGGTGCGCAGGGGGTGGTCTCTCACCGCGGCCGCTATCCGTGACGGTCGTCCAGGGCACAGCAGGCATGGCATATTCTCGACACCATAGGGGGTGCGCAAGGGGTGGTCTCTTACCGCGGCCGCTATCCGTGACGGTCGTCCAGGGCACAGCAGGCATGGCATATTCTCGACACCATAAGGGGGGCGCAGGGGGTGGTCTCTCACCGCGGCCGCTATCCGTGACGGTCGTCCAGGGCACAGCAGGCATGGCATATTCTCGACACCATAAGGGGGTGCGCAGGGGGTGGTCTCTCACCGCGGCCGCTATCCGTGACGGTCGTCCAGGGCACAGCAGGCATGGCATATTCTCGACACCATAGGGGGTGCGCAGGGGGTGGTCTCTCACCGCGGCCGCTATCCGTGACGGTCGTCCAGGGCACAGCAGGCATGGCATATTCTCGACACCATAGGGGGTGCGCAGGGGGTGGTCTCTCACCGCGGCCGCTATCCGTGACGGTCGTCCAGGGCACAGCAGGCATGGCATATTCTCGACACCATAAGGGGGTGCGCAGGGGGTGGTCTCTCACCGCGGCCGCTATCCATGACGGTCGTCCAGGGCACAGCGGTATCGGCGGGGCAACGGCCACCAACATCATTCTCACATGCTTCACTTCAGCTGTAATCTCTCCAGCCATCATATAAGTATGTGGGGTTCCTCGGTAGCGTAATGAACCTCCGGCTTCTGTCCATTCAGAGTCCCATGATAACTTCGATGTGACTTTACCTAAATATGTTGGTTGTGGAATGTTTGTCGGACTGTAGGAGGGTTCGTGGCTGGTGCGCGGGTCGCCCGAGTTGCCTTTTCAGACGAAGTCCCAGTCGTGTTGTCGGCATAATTAGCTGGAGCGGGTTTCCCTCGTCAAAATAAGATGCCGGAGCCTACGCCGAGGGCAACTGAAACCATTGCCCAAGAGCTGGGTGCTGGAGCCCACGTGTCTCGACGGCATAATCTGCTGGAGCCACTTTCCCTCTTCAGAATTGCATGCGGAAGCCCACGCCGTGGGCTGCTGGAGCCATTATCACTCGTTGATTGGGTGTTGGAGCCCACCCTCCTTGACGGCGTAATCGTAACCTGTTGGAACCACTGTCCCTCGCAACAAATGCAGAAAATGAGCGCTGGAGCCACACCCCGCTTAGGTTGTTTTATATTCTTTAACATATAGACAAGGTCGGGGGGGGGGGTACGGGTTCCAGGGCTGGGTGTCCTAGCATTGTAGTAGTCACGCATCGCCTTCAAGAAGCGGGGGCAGTCCGCGAATGCCTGCGCGTGTGCGCGTTCGTGCGCGCGTGCGCCCGCGCGCAAGCTTGGGCGGGAGCGCGAGCCCGGGCCTGAGCGCGAGCCCCACCCCGAGCCCGAGCGCGAGCTTGAGCCCGAGCCTTGGCCCGAGCCCTGTCCTGAGCGCGTGCGCGCGCACGTGCGCGTTCGCGTGCGCGTGTGTGCGTGTGCGTGCACGCGCTTCCGACACGTTGATATGCGCTCAAACATCTCCCTACCAACATTATTCATTTCACTGTGGGGAGAAGGACGGCCGCCTGGACGGAGGAGGCATGACGGAGGAGGGAGGAGGAGGGAGGAGGAGGAGGAGGAGGAAGCAGGAAAAGGGACAAGGGATGACGGAGGAAGAGCAGGGAGGGGGTACGACCTGGAGGAAGAGGAAGGACAGGGAAGCGGCCTGCTCACCGCCTGCCTCTCTGTGAGTTGTCGTCGGTGCTGTCCCTCATCGTATCCGCCGCCGTCGTCGTCGTGCTCGTCGTCCATTCGGATTCGCTCTGATACCCAGACGATCACGGCCAGACGCTCACAGCGGGACATGCCAGGAAATGAGATGCACATGTGGGGATCTCAATCACTGCGACTCTCATGATCGAAGACGCCTACGGCGAATCACCGCCGCCCCCTGCCTTTTTGGAAGCGCCTATGTGGCCGAACGCTGAGGCCAGACCTGCCCAGCCATCGGACCATGTGTTCCCCGAATCGGTTTGGAAAGCCTTCGGGGAACACGTGGGACTTGAAGGTCATCTTGGCCGTTTTGGAGGCCTCTTGGGCGATCTTTTGGCGATCTTTGGGGGCTCTGGGGCCGTCTCGGGCCGTCGGAATGCCGAAAAGAAGGAAATGCCCAAATCCGTCAAAAACCTAGGGACAATCAATGTTTTTGGCCTATTTTGGCCTTCCTGGAGGCCCTCTTGGGGGCCTCTTGGGCCGTCTTGGGCCAGCTTCGAGCCAACTTCGGCCATCTTGGTGGGTTCCTGGCACATCTGACGTCGTCGGGAGCCGTCTTGGGAGCCTTTCTGGGCCAACGGGGGACCCTCTTGGGGCGCTTCGGGGCCGTCTTGGAGGCCATCTTGGGCGTCTTGGAGGCCATCTTGGGCGTGTTGGAGGCCATCTTGGGCCGTCTTGGGGTCGTCTTGGGGCCGTCTTGGGGCCATCTTGGAGGCCACTTGGGCCGTCATGGGGCCCACTTGGGGGCCTCTTGGGCGATCTTGGGGCCTCTTGGGCCGTCTTGAGCCGTCGGAATGCAGAGAACAAGTAAATTCCCAAATCCTTCAACAACCTACGGTAAACCACTGATTTTGGCCTCTTCGGGCCCTCCTGGAGGACCTCTTGGAGGCCTCTTGGGCCGTCTGGGCCTCTTGGGCCGTCTTGGGCCGTCTTGGGCCGTCTTGGACTCTCTTGGGCCGTCTTGGAGGCCGTCTTGGACCATCTTGGGCGGACTTGGAGGCCATCTTGGACCATCTTGGAGGCCATCTTCGACCATCTTGGCCATCTTGGAGGCCATCTGGGAGTGTTTCCGAATCGGTTTGGAAAGCCTTCGGGGAACACGTGGGCGTCTTTAAGGTCATCTTGGCCGTCTTGGAGGCCTCTTGGGCGAACTTTCGGCGATCTTTGGGGGCTCTGGGGCCGTCTCGGACCGTCGGAATGCCGAAAAGAAGGAAATGCCCAAATCCGTCAAAAACCTAGGGACAATCAATGTTTTTGGCCTCTTCTGGCCTTCCTGGAGGCCCTCTTGGGGGCCTCTTGGGCCGTCTTGGGCCAGCTTCGAGCCAACTTCGGCCATCTTGGTGGGTTCCTGGCACGTCTGCCGTCGTCGGGAGCCGTCTTGGGAGCCTTTCTGGGCCAACGGGGGACCCTCTTGGGGCGCTTCGGGGCCGTCTTGGAGGCCATCTTGGGCGTCTTGGAGGCCATCTTGGGCGTGTTGGAGGCCTCTTGGGCCGTCTTGGGGCCCTCTTGGGGCCATCTTGGAGGCCACTTGGGCCATCATGGGGCCCTCTTGGGGGCCTCTTGGGCGATCTTGGGGGCCTCTTGGGCCGTCTTGAGCCGTCGGAATGCCGGAAGAAGCAAATTCAAAAATCCTTCCGAAACCTATTGAAAATCAATGATTTTGGCCTCTTCGGGACCTCTTGGAGGCCTCTTGGGCCGTCTGGGAGGCCTCTGGGGGGCCCTCTTGGGCCGTCTTGGGCCGTCTTGGACTCTCTTGGGCCGTCTTGGAGGCCGTCTTGGACCATCTTGGGCGGACTTGGAGGCCATCTTGGACCATCTTGGAGGCCATCTTGGGCCATCTTGGCCATCTTGGAGGCCATCTTGGAGCCGTCTTGGAAAAATCCCGGGACCCCGGCGGGACGGGCCGAAGCCCCAGGGGGAGTTCTTTTGGAAAAAGAACCAACACCAAAACCGAGAGGATCTAGCATGCCAGGCACCCCTGCGATGAATCGACAAGGGGCGGCGGATCATTGCAATTCAATGGCTTCCGGCCCATGCCACCACCGTGGTTTGCACCGTGGGCAAAGGGCCACCTAGAAGCCCCTTTGGGCTCTGGGCGGGTCTCTCGGAATCCTTTTTGGGATCCCTTGGAGGCCTATTGGAGGTCGGGGCCTCTTGGAGCCTCCGGGGGGGCCTCCTGCTGGCCTCCTGGGGACCTCCTCGCGGTCTCGAAGGCCATCTTAGAGGAAAGGGGTCGCAATGTCAGTTCGTGGCGTCTTGGGGGCCTCCTGGGCCCTCTTGGGGGCCCCGAGCCGTTTCGAGGCGAGGCCTCTTGGGTCGCATGGGACGCCCTTCAGCCCGAGAAGGCCAGATTGCAACATCACAAGTATCACTCAAAGTTTGGTCGATAATGTTAACCTCTTAGATTCGTCCCCAGAGCCTCCATGACGGCCGAAGGTGCTCCTGAGGGGGCTCTGGGATGGACCTCCCCGGGACCATATTAGGCCATGCTGGAAGTGTACGTTCCAAGCCACGCTCTCAAGGCCTCACCATGCTGGAGAACAATCATAAAGTTCAAGATCGCCAAGAGCACGAGGGTTGGGCACCCCAACAGAGCTTTTTAAAACATCAAGTGCAGAACTCGAATGGATCTCAGGGCCCTCCAGTCAGTGCCTGCGCTACGAAGGTGGAGTTGCATGTCTGCTGCATCTACGACTATTTCTTTAATTGTTTATGCGATCCGGGGTTGTACTATGATCTTGCCAGTGCTCGTACAGTTTCTGTTGCTACAGTTGTTTGACTTGCCATCGGTGATACTAGTGCCGCCGCCTGTGGCCACCGACCGCCACTGACGAATGCCCCGCGATAGACGCCTCTCGCTCGCTCTCCGCCGATGAGGGCCAACGTCCATTCGGTGACGTCCGACGACGACTGGGCCCCCCCGCTCTACCTCTGCCTGGCCGCCCTTGCGTGCCGCTCTCGCTTCCGCTCCCCTCATTGCCTCGTGTCGGGGCCAATATTTCCGCCGAGCATTGTCGGGGGTTTGGCCATGCTTGCGCCGATGCTGGGATCTGCTCTGATCTGCGAGTGGCCCGGCCCGAGTGAGATGCCGCCCGTGCCCTCTGCATCCGGCTCCCCCTCTCCGAGGATACCTGAGGTGCCTGGCCCGCAAAAGCAAGACAGGCCAGATGAAGCTCCTCCTCCTCCTCCTCCTCCTCCGTAGCCAGTTTGGCTCAAGCCATTTTGGTATCAGGGTCGCCAGCCTCCTCGATGTGCCCGTCGAGCTCACCGCCTGTCGCCATCAGATTGCAAGTGTAGGAGATGGCTAGGGGGCAGGTCGCCGCTGGATGTCCGCTTGTGTCAGTGGCTACTTCAGATCACTCGATGGAGTCAGAGGCAATGGTGCGCAGGGACAGGAAGGAGGAGAAGGACACCGACGCCATCCTCGATGGCCCAGAACCAAAGCTGGCTCACCGCGTTGGCGCGCTCATGGCGATTGCTGTGGCTCTCTTTGTCCTTAGCGCCTTCGGTGTATGGCTAGTCTCTGGACCAGGCGCTGGCGCCAACGCCAACGCCGACGCCAGCACCGACAGCTCCCTAGAAAGTGCCGCCGTTCGTGTCTCCCAGCGTGATGGCTCGACAGGATCACACTTTCATGACCGTGTTGACGGCAGCACCAAACGCGTTAGCGAGACGGCGAGCGATGGCCCTGGCGCTGCTGGAGGCAGAAGTGCTTGCGACGATCCGCCGTGCACCTCACAGAGCTGGAATGTATGGCGCAACGTGCAGAATGAACTCGACAGTGCCTATCTTGCCATGCCCTGGGTCACGTCCACGACGACAACTATCTCGACCACGACCACGACCACGACAACGACAACCTGGTGCATGGATGCCATCGAGGGAGATGCCTGCTACAGGGAAGTTGTGGAGGCGATGCATGCGATCCATGTCGACCCGAACTCATTCGAAGGCTTGAATGTGTGGTCTTCTTTCGAAGAGGTGCAGGATTATCTGTACCACCAGAGCTTCGGTGCGATCGGCAACGAGAGCGGCGGGTCCAACGCGACTGCTTGCTGGAAGAGTTGCCCATGCCAGACGGCGAGAGCTGGCACATAATGCTTCGACCAAGTCACTTGGTTTGCGAATGAGCTGTACGCCAAGGACCCTGGCACCTTCCCGGCCTTGACCGAGTTCAGTCCGCTCGAGCAGTTTCAAATGCATCTTTGGAATAGCACGGAAAGCATCAGCAACCAGAGTGTATGTTCGAAGCCGTGCATGGTTTCTTGGCGAACGGACACGCCACTTTTCTGTTGGTCCGTCTCCCGCAGGTGGGAATACGAAGCAGACATCATGAGGTCCCAACTCTCCAACGGTGCGGGTATCTTCGCGTGCGACAGCTTCGCGGTATTGAGCGAGGAGAACTGGACCGTGGGCCGCGGCCCCGGCGAACGCATCGGAGAGGTAAACACGGTGGTCTTCCAGGGCGCGCCGGTGGGCCAGTCGAAGGACGGCACTGCTGGGAATGCAGAGTTGTTCATCCACGCCTGGGATGCCCTGATGACGAAGACTTTTGCTCTGCAGTACGACTTCGTGGTGAAGGTTGACCCCGATGCTATCATCGTTGCGGACAGGCTCAGAGACCATCTGAGGCCGTACGTTTGGCAGCCCGCCTATATCAGGAATTGCAACGCCTGGCCAGGCGACTCAGACTTTCCCATGATGTTCGGTGCTCTGGAGGCGATTTCGAAAGAGGGGCTCAGGATGTACAAAGACAACATGTGGCGCTGCCAGACAGACTTCGACTCTTGGTGGCGGTCATGGGGCGAAGACCTTTTCATGCACAAGTGCCTGCGGCATCTCGGAGTCGGCCCAAAAGATGACTTCAGCATCATCGGCGATGGTCTGTGCAAAAAAGACAACAATTGCGCCAACTCGGGGTTCGCGGCCTTCCACCCTTTCAAGTGGGCGGATGGGTGGATGAATTGCTGGTGGACGGCAACGTCTCAGGGCGTGCCGAAGCCAGGGCTGCCAGAGCTCTGAGGAGCATGTGGCTTGCACACGTGGGTGTCCCACGAATTCGTGTGCTCGAGTGATTGGGTCTCACTAGTTCCGCCGAAGGTGCAGCTTTTCCAATGTTTGACCCTGGGCAGGTCGGCTTAAAATTCGGTGATCCTTTGAGAATTGAGGCGCAGTGGCCTGCGATACTAATGACACGTCCGTTCGCAGCTCGACTTGAAACCAGGTGCACAGGCTGTTTGGTGGATGCAGTCAGTTTCACTGATTCTAGACGCTTCGCGTATCCCAACCAGCCGGCCACCCTGGTTCTTTCGGAGTAGTCCGGGGGCTCGCGCCCTTGCACCTAATTCCCATCTGCAGCTCTCCCTGGTTGCCGGTTACCCTGGCCGCCCGCTGCTCCGACCAGTTGCACGCGACTTCGGCAGTACTGGTGACCCGCCTACCGCCTGCCCTGTCCACTCGACGGCTCGCCGCTGAGGTGCTGCGTGAGGCTCCGGCCCACCGCTTTAGGTTAGTTCGTTTGTGCGCGCCCCGCTCTGACTGGACTCGCCGCTGGCGCGCTCGCCTGCGGCCGCTGACTAAAAAAGTATCCCCACTAGGCCCAATTCGACCTCCCACAGTCGGTTCACTTGGCTGCGGCCACCCTGGTACCTTCGTAGTAGTCTGGGGGCTTGCACCCTTGCAATTAATTCCCGTCCGCAGCTTTCCACGGTCGCCGGTTACCCTGGCCGCCTGCTGCCTCCGACGCGTTGCATGTGTGCACCCTGGCAGTATTGGTATCCAGCCTACCGCCAGCCTTTTCCTCTCGCCGGCCCGCCTCCGAGGTGCTGCGTGAGGCCCCGGCCCACCGCTTTAGGTTAATTCGTGTTTGCGCGCCCCGCTCTCTTTGGACTCGCCGCTGGCGCGCTCGCCTGCGGCCGCTGACAAAAAGTATCCCAACCAGCCGCTGTTCTTTTTTCGGCTTCTCGGTCGCTGCGCGCGGTTTGCCCCGTTCCCGGCCGCTGCTTCTTAGGTCTTCGCTGAATCTTATTGACGGCGCGCGGCTCCTCCGCTTGCGCTCTCGAACAAGAAAGTATCCCAACCAGCCCATTCAGAAACGATGCCTAGGCGAGTTGCCCTGATCAGAGATGTGGAGGAGCATGCCGCGGAATAAGGGGTTGGGGGAGCCGTCATACCTCAAGCGGGGGAGGATGAAGGAGGAATTGGAGGCGGAGGAGAGGGAGGGGGAGGGAGGGGCTGAGGACGGAGGAGGGGCGATGCGGAATAGGCGGGTGAGGAAAAGGAGGGCCAGGAGGAGAAGAAGGAGGGCGAAAAGAAAGGCCAGAGGCCTCTTTGATGCCTCGGGGTCTCTTCGGGCGTTTCGTGAAAGTTTCTTGGAGGCCTCTTGGGGCGTCCTGGGGGTCTCTTGACGGCCCTGGGGGCTTCCTGGAGCGTCTTGGGTTCCTTGGGGGAGCCTCTTGAGGGTTTCTTGGGGGCCTTTTTGGGTCCTCTCGGGGCCTCCTGGGCGCCTCTTGGGGCCCTCTTGGGGCCCTCTTGGGAGCCTTGGGGGCCATCTTGGGGTAGATCGAACAAAGCAGGGGGTACAGAAAATCAGCGCCGCCCCCCGAGGAGGCCCGAATGAGACCAAAACCTTCATCAGAGCGAGAGGACCGAACGGCCGCTCACTGCTCCTGAGCACGTGGCTAAGGTGAGGTTCCGCGGTGCGGATTGTTGAATTCTTATTTCCAAAGAGTAAGAATTGTTGACCCCCCCCCCTTTGCCGTCCATGGCATTTGTTTCAATAGTGTGTTCTTCCGGGGGCTCCCAAAAGCGCCTCTAGATGGCCCCAGGAAAGGCCCCAAGAGGCGCCCAAGAGGCCTCCAAGAGGCTCCCAACAGACCCCCAAGAGTGTTGAGAGGCTCCCCGAGGCACCCACAACGCGCCACGAGAACCCCAAAACGGCCCCAAGAGCGCCCAAGAGTGTCCCAGGAGCACTCAAGAGGGACCCTTCCTCTGTGTGCTGCCCACTTCCCTGATCGAGGCAACTCCTCTGGGCATCGTCTCTGGAAGGGCTGGCGAGGTTACTTATTTTGATCGCGACCGCGAGCGGGCACCCGCGCGGCGTCGGAAAGGTCGTGCTACGAGCGGAGGCCAGTGGGCACAGCGCAACTGTCGCCGGCCAGACGCGGGAAAAAGGTGCAAGGCCACTACGCATAGGCAGCGCGAGAGCGGCGAAAACGAGGCGAAGCAGGAGAGAGCAACACGAGAGAAGAAGACAAACGAAAGGAACGACGGCGAGAGGGGAACCGAGGGAGCGGGAAGAAGAAAAGAACAGCCGCAGCTCAGAAGCGGAACGAGTAGGGGATCACCCTGACCTTGCTGTACTCCATGTACTTGCCGTAAGTAGGCGACAGATGAAGTCAAAACCAATCCAGTCATCGGATGCCGATGCCTCGTAATGACCAGGTGACCGCAGAGCCCAGGAGTGGACAACGGCAGCACGAGCAAGTGGAAGCCCGACAGGGCCTTCACTGAAGATCAAGTAGCAGTACCCACGGCCGTCTCCAGTGCCATCGCGAGGCCGACTGGGGGGACCTACCGCCCCGCGTGCCCCGGGGGGGTCACAGGGTTCGGAGGCGCCCGACAGAGAAAGGCAGCTGACAGCCGCAGGGAACTCGATTAGCTTCAGGGGGAGGCGGCTGACAGCCGCAGGAAGGTGGGTGCCCGCGCCAGTATCGCCTGTGTCCAGCCCACGGCCTTGGGGGTGCAGCTAACAACCGCGGTTACAGAAGGGGAAATGTTTCGCCTGGGACATACCGGTGCCCAGCGGGGGCGCAGCTAACAGCCGCAGAGTGATGGGAAATGGTTTCACCTGAGACATCCTGATGCTCGGCCGGAGTGCAGCTGACAGCCGCAGAGCGATGGGGGATTGCTTCGCCTGAGACATGCTGGTCCTCTGGTAGGGTGCAGCTAACAGCCGCAGGATGGTGGGAATTGGCTTCGCCTGAGACATGGTGCTGCTCTGCAAGGGAGCAGCTAACAGCCGCATCGCCGATGAGGGGATCAGGATCCGGTCCTTGCGCTCGATCTTCATCGATGGGAACTGGACCGACCTGCCGCTCGCGGCTAACAGCCACAGGAAGAGGGGGAAGTAGTAAGGCCTGAGACCTGTCGCACACTGGGGAGCGGTTGACAGCTGCTGGATGGTAACTGGAACGTCTGTAGACCGTATGGGGTACGGCTGACGGCCGCAGGATGGTGAGGAAGATTCCGCCTGAGGCTTGCCGATGCACAGTTGGGGTGCGGCACCCAGCCTATGAAGGTTGGAGAATGGCCCGCTTGGGACATGTTGAGAAGGCCAAGCCCGGACCGCACTGATGGGGTACGGCTGACAGCCGCCGGAGCGTAGGATAGGGTTTCGCCTGAGACCGGACATCGCACGATGGGGTGCGGCTAACCGCCGCAGGAGGGAAGGCACCGCACAAGATGTGACGAAGCTCCGCGGGGGTGCAGCTGACAGCCGCAGAAAGGGGAGAAAAGGTTCCGCCTGAGACCAGCCAAAGCGTAGAGGGGGTGCGGCTGACAGCCGCGAGTACTTAGGAGAAGGTTTCGCCTGAGACCATTGCTGGGGTGCGGCTAACAGCAGCAGGACGGTAGGACATGTTGCAGCCTGAGACATGCCGCCGTGCAGCCACTTGGGGAAGCCCAGCGGAGGAGTAACCGGATGCCGCAGTCAGCCACGAACTGGGTGGAGTGGCCAGGATAAGACCGTCGAGCCCGACCCGCAGGGAGGGGTAGGGGACCACAGCCCGTTCCACACCAGTGCAGCAGACAGCCGCAACGGTGTGGAGCGGGCGATGGACACAACAGCCGTGGGAGACGACGGCCGAGACGGGGCCCTGAGGGCAATCATCCAGAAGGAGGGTGGCGAGCCGCCACCGTGGAGCTAGTGGGAGGCACCAGGTGCAGGAGGGCGACCCAAGCGAATCCAGTGGGCCCGCCGGGGGAGGTAGGGCACCAGGACGTGGGGAGGAAACAGCACGGAAGGACCGCCCTGTGGCTGCCAGGCTCTCCCGGGAGGGCAGAGAGGCGCAGCAAATGTGCGGGGCAGCAGGGAGCTGCAAAGTGGCTGCCGCCAGGGCACTCGCAGTGGCAGGGGCCAACGAGGGGCCCAATCCCCAGGCCGCCTATAGCGAGACGGGGGAGGCGGCAGTCATCCAGGGGTAGAGAGGCCGCAAGGGATGCCCCAAAGAGGGGACCTAGTGCCTGGGACGGGCCGACAGCCCCAGCCTGGCGCGCCCAAGGTGGCATTAGCGCGCACAGAGCGTTGCGCGCAGTAGCAGGCCGCCCCCATGGCCCTGAGGGGCGGGTCCCGCGGGGCCCAGTAGGGACGTGCAGCGTCCGAGAGGGCGGCTGCATGGAAGCGACGGAGCGGCCTGCCGGGCCTAGGAGTGTGCCCGGGACAGGCGCATGCTCAGGGTGCCTCTGGGGTCCGCAGTCCTGCTTCGCCTGGCGTCGCTGCCTCCGCGCGATCCTTTGCCTTTAGCTTTACCGGAGTTGTCCGTGAGCCTGATCCTCTCGCGGGTGCGAGCGCGTACCGTTTCCTACTCGACTCCAAATTTGAGTTTTGTGTTCATCGTGAAGACGTTGTACCTGAAGCGGGCCCACTCGCTGAGGAAAGGTGAACAGGACTCCGGCTGTTGGAGCGTAGGGTCGGCGCAGACCCTGCCTGAGTGCGCGGGATACGCGGTCGTCCGCTGATGCCAAAGGCCAGTAAAGTAGTCGCCCAGCTCCCTCTGAAGCCTCTTCACGGTCTCAGCGGGAGCCTCTCCAATGGGGCTCCGGACGACGACTCTGTCGAGGGGAGTATTGTAGACGCGCTGCTTTGTCACAGGGTCGCGAAGGTCGTGTGGGCCGTCGTCTTGGGAACTCCTGGAGTCGCGCTGCTCAGGGGCGGCGTCAGCCTGGGCATCGGCGTACCAGGGCCAGGGAACGGACCGAGGGGTGGGGAGGACGTCGTGCTCGGTGGTGTGTGCCCTTGCGGGCCGGCCCCAGCGCTCTTCGGATTCCCAGCTGGACCACCCTGCCCTTCCAGTGGCTGCCGTAGGGGCTGCTGCGACTGGCCTCGCCGTGGCGGCGCGGGCGGCGCTCGCGCCACCCCTCGTTCCAGCCGCGTCCGTCTCTCGCGCCAGCGGCCGGGCGGGCCCTAGGTATGCTGGGGGAACGCGGGGCACTCCGCTCAGGCAGGCGTGTGAGGTTCCTGTCGTCACGTCCGGCGAGTGCGGGGGATGTGCGAGGGTCGGTGGCAGGCGACGTGGGGGTGCACCGGCTTGTCTTCGTGCCCGGGGCTACCCGAGGAGTGGATGACCACCGCTGGCTCGGAACTCGGTGACGGAGAGTGAGCGACTGGAGCCCCTTGGTGTCCCCGCGGCGTGGCGGACAGGTCGCTTCGGGAGACCACGCTGGGGGCCTCAGGGGCCTCATCCAAGTGTCCCGCGGCACCGTCGTCGCTCGAGCCAGGAGGAGGGCTCCCTAGGGCAGCGGGATGGGTGCGGGGAGCGGCCAGACTGGGGCTGGCAACCCGTGCGCGGGCGCCATCAGGGGAGTGCGAGATAGCACGGCGGTGGCACGGAGGGCTAGTACCACTGCGCGCGGAAGAGGTAGGGGAGTGCCCCACGCTCTCATTCCAGTCCGGGTTTGGGGAGCGGGAGCCGAAGGGTTGGAACTCAGATGGGAGGTCGGCTGCCTCAGGGAGCTGCCCACCAGGGCCGGCCCGCCCATCACCTCTGCTGTGCTTCCTGTTGGAGGGGGGGCCGATCTGCTTGCACAGCTCCTGGGTATCTCGCATGGGAGCATCCTGGGCTAGCTCTTGTAGTGTCCCAGGGGTGAGCTGATCTGAACTGACCTGCGCCAGGAAGGCAATGAGGGTGTCCAGGGTGCGCCGCTGGGGTGACGGGCCGCGCAGGGGCCATCGGTTGGAGTGCAGGAGCCAGCTTTCCAGTATGGTGGGGTTCGTAGATAGCACACATAGCTTCGCAACCACCCGCCAGTGGATGCTCTTGGGGAGGTAGGAAGGCGTCACCCGTTCGCCATAGACCATTCTCAGAAAAAGGGACGGAGCTGAAGTGGTTCCCAGCTTCCGGGGGCGTCGGGACGTACCACGTCCTTCCCCTCTTCGATGGTGAAGTGCCTCAAGAGACCATTTCTTTATTACTTGGGGCATGACGGGCGTCATGACCCCCGACCCCCCCCCATGACGTAACGCTCCCACCCCCCCAGTGCGCTCCGGGCACTGCCGCCGTGCGTATTGGTATCCGCGTAGGTGTCCGCGTAGGAACCCGAATAGGAGTCTGGTCCGCAGTCGTCGTCGTCGTCGACGTCGTCGTCGTCGTCGTCGCTCGTGGCTCGTCGCTCGTCGCATATCGTCGTCGTGCGCGCGGACGCGGCTGGTGCCTGTTTTTTATTCCGGGCCGATGACGGCAATCATCTGGGGGGGTGGAGGGGGTCGATGACGTCACGCTTCGCGCCGGCGGCGCTTGGGAATGCTTAGAAATGACGGAGGACAGCAGTGTACACCACAATGCCTGCGTGCATTGCAGTGCCGGTGTGCACCACAGCGCTTGTGTGCACACAGCAACCGTGTGCAACACAGCACCATTGTTGTATGTAGAATGTTAGAAAGCATCATTATGACAAAATGGAGCGTTAGTGGATTCCACCGAAAACATAAGAAAATAATCGCTATGGACAAGGGAGCGCCAGGGGAATCTACGAGTCCTTCCGAGTTCGCCCGCATCACCGTAATTCCTCCCATCTGCGTCCAGGAGGCTCCAGCTAAATTGGCCGTCCGGGAACCAAGTGGGCCGATTCAATAGACCATTCTGCGGTGCACGCTGCGTTGCGCACGTGCGCTGTAGCGCCAACCCGCACGACAGGGGGTAAGGAGGAGGAGGAGGAGGAAGAGGAGGAGGAAGAGGAGGAGGAGGAGGAGGAAAAGAAAAAGGAGGAGGAGGAGGGGGAGGAAAAGGAGGTGGAAATGGAGGAAAAGGGAAGAGGGAAAATCGTCGTATTCGATTATCAACAGTTTCCTGGCGTGGCGCTTCCGCAGCAGATCCTCACGTACAGGCTCCTTCTACCTGTCCTATGCACGCAGGCAGGCACTGTGGTGTACAATAGCGCTGCGTTGCACACGGATGCTGTGGTGTAGACAGGCGCTGTGGCGTGCACAGGCGCCGCGGTGCACGCAAGCATTGTGGTGTACACAGGCGCTGTGTTGCACATGGTTGCCTCCGGTGTGCACATGTTCACCGGCGCTGTAGTGTACGCAAGCACTGCAGTGTGCACCGGCGATGCGTTGCACACGGTTGTTGCGATGTACGCAGGCGCTGTGGTGTACTCGCGCGGTGTGGTGCACGCGAGCGTTGTGGTGTACACAGGCGCAGGGGGCAGATCGCGACCTACATGCTGCTCGCGTCGTCGTCGTCGTCGTCGTCGTCGTCGCTCGTCGCTCGTCGCTCGTCGCGTCGTGCGCGCGGGCGCGGCTGTGGTGCCGGAGCCACACGGCGGGGGGGAGGGGGGGGGGCGTTACGTCATACCCCCCCACGCCCCCCCCCCCCCATGACGACCGTCATCGCCGAACATAAAGAAACGCTCTCCAATCGGGCGTCCAGGAGTGGGTGCAGGTCGCGTAGAAACTCGATTATCCGAACCTCGATGGGCCTGGTGTCCGGGTCGTCGATTCCCTCCTCCTCCGCGGCTTCTAGGATGTTGAGGTCGATGTTCTTCAATGCAGGTCCTTGGGGGAGGCTCGCTTCGGGCAGTTGGCGTAGCACCTCGTCGGCTTCACTCGTCGTGAGAGGGTCGTCTGGCTCGAGGGCAGAACTGCCTGGGGCGCCTTCGCCCTCGCTGCACGGAGCGGACTTGGCGGCAGAGGCCCCGTAGCGGAGCCGGTGGTAGGGCTCTGTCCAGAGGGGTGAGGCCGATAGAGAAACCACCGCAGAGGAAGGTGACCTCGGAGGGGCATTTTTTTGGCTCACAGGGGCGCACTCCTTGCCTGCGAGCTCGTGGTGGAGAGAGCAGATATTGCACTCGGCGTGTGAGAGGGTACTGATGTTGTCAGGCTTCGCGATCTTTTCCAGGACCAGCATCGGGGCCCTGAGCTTGAAGGGGAAGGATTCCATGCCCGCGTAGGTGGTCGGGCAGTGGGCAGCATTCGCGGCTGGGTGGTGGTGGGCAGTGGTGACCAGCCTGGCCACCAAGCCAATCAGCTTTTCCAATGTCCCGTGTAGCTGGCGCAGGTCGGACAGCTGGAGACCCCAGGAAGAGACAAATTGCATCCGGAAGTGGTGGTGACCGTCCTGCCGCGGGCAGCAGACCCCAAGGATGGCCTCCAGGATGTCCCCAGAGCCAGAGGGGTCCGGGAAAGGCCACATGTGAGTGCGGGGCTCGCGCTTCATGAGCAACATGATGATGCGAGCGAAGCGGGCCTTCTCGGTGGACATGACGCGCTGATGGGGGTTCAGCAGTTCCACCCGCGTCTGTGTGGCTCCGCCGTGGCCCTTCCGGAGGTCGACGAGGATCTCGAAATCGGGGTAAACCAGGTGGCGCGGACAGGCCCTGGTCCCTTTGGACCAGGCATTGGGGACGTGGCGCGGGAGGTCTTGGGAAGTGCAGCGGCTCTTGTTCTGTGGCCTACGGGCAGCCCGCCCTTGGACCTCCGGCCTCGGGGGCAGCTCTTCGTCCGGAATTTCTCGAGCGGAGTCGCCCCAGTCCGTGCCCAACCCGGCGGCCCAGACCAGGGAGGCCCAGGTCGTGTTGTACACCAGGCTGCCCGCGTCCAGCCCTAGGTCCACGTCGAACAGGCAGCCCAGGTGACTCCAGCTCTTCATATCGCGCTGCCCGGCGTCGGAGGGAGTGCCTTCCAGATTGTATTTGCGGGGGTGCAGTCCTGCAATGAGGAAGAGGACAACGGAGAAAGCACGGTCAGTAAATACCGCCTCGAGCGCGCCCTCCAGACGGAACCCGACGTCCTCCCAGCGGCGTTCGATTTCCAAGGGGAGGTCGTATTGCACGTTGAAGCACCTGGCGTGGAGGCCCCTCCTCGCTGCCACCTCCTATGAGGCCCCAGTCCCGTCATCGTTCGCGCCTTTGGTAGCGAGGGTGCCAGAGTCCGGTTGGACCCAGGAGGCCAGGTCCTCGACCGGCTTGAAGGAAGTGTCGGTGAGCACCTTGCTGCAATGGTGTGGGCTCTGGCCAGGGGGGTAAGGAAGCGTGCCCAAAGGCCTGCGAGGCGCCCGTGGCTGGAGAGCAGCCGGAGCTTGGAGTCGGCCATGGATGGCATCATGCGGCCGTCGGCGATGACCACGATGCCCCGCCTCGCCCGAGTCAGCCCCACGTTGACTCTGTTGGGATTGTCCATGAAGCCCCACACGTGGTCCGAGTTGGACCGCGTGGTGAGGAAGATGACCAGGTCGGCTTCACCACCCTGGCTTGCGTCGACTTAGGAGAGGGTGAGCAGCCCCGAGGCAAGGCACTCGTAGGCGACCTGGCGGATGACGGGGAGGTCCAGGTCCAGGCCGTTGGCGCCGTTGGACCATTGGTTAAAGGCAGAGTCTTGTCCTTGTCGCTCGGGGGCGGCGAGTCGCGGGGGTTGGGCAGCAAGTCGGCTCGCGTAGAGGTCTGAACCGATGCCGCGGGGGAGCGGCTGCGCTGGGAGGTCTCCCTGGGCGCGGGGGTGCCGGAGGTGTCGCGGCGGCGGCGACTGGCGACGCCGGGGGAGGGGGCGCGCCGCGGGGGCAGGGGAACAAGGGGCGACAGGGTGTCAGAAAGGGGAGCGTCCTTGTATTTGTTGTCCCTCATGGCAATTTGCAGGGTGCGAGGGGGTCCAGCCGTCCTTGAGAATCCCCTTCTGTAGCTTGTAGGGGGCGATGACCTTTGGCCATCTGGTAGCAGTGCCCACGCGAGGTCGACGGTCGCGGCAGCCTCAGGGATGTCGGCATATCCTTCAGCCAGGTGGGATGTCAGTTCGTAGGACTTGTTGTCCACCAGCAGGGTCCGATGAGCGTCCTCCGAGTCGCTGGGGACGTGAGGGCGTAGCGATTCGCAGTCCCTCATGAGGTCCTCTCTGCTGACCCCAAGCGTCGTAGCAAGGGAGTCTGCCCGCCCAATGTCGAGGTCCAGCACGCGGGGCCAGGGGATACCCGGCAAGGGCGTTCAGCCAGGGGGCCGGTAAGGCCACTGACCAGCTGACCGTTGTAGTACGCCACGGATGGGGAAAGCATGAGGAAAGGGTGCATGCGGGAGATGTGCGCAAGGGTGATGCAAGCGCTGTCTTGGCCGTCGGGTTGGTAGCCGAGGGAGTCGAGCAGGCGCTGGAAACTGGACAGGTGAAGGCCCAGGTCGGCAGCCTTCCTGGATAGCACCGTGGGGGGGAGCTGTTGCGGATCGCCGACGACGACGAGACGGCCCCCACAGCGGATGACGTGCACGGTCGACATGGCCGCAGTCACCTCATTGGCTTGCCTTGCCCGGCTTCGTCAATGATCCCGAGTGGGATGTGGATTGAAATCTAGCCGCCAAGTTCGGCGGCCGCTTCGTGGGTCGCGTAGATGGCTGCTGCGTGCTCCCCATCTTCCTTCTTGAATTCCCATATCCCAAGATGGGGTTCTTGTTTCCCATATCCTAAGATGGGGTTCTTGTTATTACCTGGACGCCTCCTACTTCTCCTCCTTCTTCTTCTCCTCCTTCTTCTCCTCCTCATACCCAGATTTACTCATACACAGACTTTCTCACATTCAGATTTACTCATACTCAGACACAACATTATCCATACTCAGACTTACTCATACTCAGACCTACTCCTACTCTGACTTACTCATGCTGAGACTCACGCACGGCCCGTTCGCGGCCCCTCTGTTGGGATGTCTCAAGTGGTTTGCCTGTTTTCTGTCCCAGCATCCTTCGCTTTCGGAGCAGATTTGGAGGATGTCTCGAGCGAGGCGCTCATTTTCACGTTCCCAAGGGGAGCCGCCGAGGGATATTGCACGGTCCCGTTCGCGGCCGTTTTGTGGGGATGCCTTAAGCGGTTTGCTTGTTTTCTGGCCCAGCATCCTTCGCTTTCGGAGCAGATTTGGAGGACGTCTCGAGCGAGACGCTCATTTTCACGTCCCTAAGGGGAGCCGCCGAGGGGTATTGCACGGTCCCGTTCGCGGCCGTTTTGTGGGGATGTCTCAAACGGTTTGCTTGTCTTCTGTCCCAACATTCTTCGCTTCTGGAGCAGATTTGGAGGATGTCTCGAGCGAGGCGCTCATTTTCACGTCCCTAAGGGGAGCCGCCGAGGGGTATTGCACGGTCCTGTTCGCGGCCGTTTTGCGGGGATGTCTCAAGCGGTTTGCCTGTCTTCTGTCCCAACATCCTTCGCTTTCGAAGCAGATTTGGAGGATGTCTCGAATGAAACGCTCATTTTCACGTCCCCAAGGGGAGCCGCCGAGGGGTATTGCACGGTCCCGTTTGCGGCCGTTTTGTGGGGATGTCTCATGCGGTTTGCTTATTTGTTGTCCCAACATCCTTCGTTTCCGGAGCAGGTTTGGAAGATGTTTCGAGCGAGGCGCTCATTTTCACCCCCTAGGTGGGCCAGATTTTGAGGATGTCTCGATCGGTGGCCAGACTCGTGGGCACGGATCCTCCTCAGGATGCCACAGGAGGCTCCAACAGGCTCCAGGAGGGCCCAGGAGACCACATGAGGTCCCAGGAGGCATCAGGAGGCCACAGACAGATTCAAGAGGCCACAGGATGTCCCAAAAGGCTGTAGGGGGCCCCAGGAAGCTCCGGGAGGCATCAGAAGGCCACAGGAGGCCCCAAGAGGCCAGGGGAAGCGCCAGGAGGCCTCGGAAGGCGACAGGAGGTCCCGAGAGGCCCCAGGAGCAGTAGGCTTCAGAAGGCGACAGGAGTGGCTCCCATCCCATGTGTTTGACGTATGCTCCTATAGATTGGGCCTCACTTGGAGCACGAATCCTTGATGTTATACATATGCTTCTATAGAGTGTCCTTCCCCTGTGTACTTATGTTCCTATAGGGCCTCTCCTGGGGCACGAGTCCTTGGTGTTTTACGTGTGTTGATATAGATTGCCCCCTTCTCCTGTGGCTCCAATCCGCAATGTTTGATGTATGTCTGTTGCTATAGATTGGGCCTCTCCTGGGGCACGAATCCTCCCTAGGAGGTCCCAGGAGGCCCCAAGAGGCTCCTGACCCCAGGAAGCCCCAGTAGGTTTCAGGAGGCCCCAGGAGGCCCCAGGAGGACCCAGGTTCATGCGCAGAGACGCGCTCGTACTACTGAGGCTCATTCACACTCCGATTCATTCCCAGTTGCATCCATGACCAGACCGTCACAACTGAAGCCCGCTTACATTCGAAAGCTCTTGCGCCTAGGTATTCATGGCGGACAGGCACATGCGAATCGACACAAGCTTACTCATACCCAGACCTACTCATACTCAGATCCACTCCTATTCAGACTTACTCATGTTCAGGTTTACTCGTACCCAGACTAAGTCATGCTCAGAATTGCGGGGCGCTGGTTTCAGCACCCGTGGGCGCAGATTCTTCTCAGGCTGCCACAGGAGGCTCCAACAGGCTCCAGGAGGCCCCAGAAGACCACATGAGGTCCCAGGAGGCATCAGGAGGCCACAGGAAGACTCAAGAGGCCACAAGATGTCCCAAGAGGCTCCAGGAGGCCCCAGGAAGCTCCAGAAGGCCTCAGGGAGCCACAGGAGCGCCAGGAGGCCACAGGAAGCGCCAGGAGGCCTGGGAAGGCAACGGGAGGCCCCGAGAGGCCCCAGGAGCAGAAGGCCTCAGAAGGCAACAGGAGTGGCTCCAATCCCATGTGTTTTACGTATGCTCTTATCGATTGGGCCTCCCCTGGAGCACGATTCCTTCATGTTATATTTATGTGTCTATAGATTGTCCTTCCCCGGTGTACACAATCCTACATGTTTTATTGATGTTCCTATATGTTCGGCCTCTCCTGGGGCACGAGTCCTTGGTGTTTTACGTGTTTTCCTATAGATTGCTCTTCTCCTGTGGCTCGAATCCGCAATGTTCTATGTACGTATGTTGCTATAGATTGGGCCTCTCCTGGGGCACGAGACTTCCCTAGGAGGTCCCAGGAGGCCCCAAGAGGCTCCTGGAGACCCCAGGAAGCCCCAGTAGGTTTCAGGAGGCCCCAAGAGGCCCCAGGAGGCCCCAGGAGGCCCCAGGCTCATGCGCAGAGACGCGCTCGTACTGCTGAGGATCATTCTCACTCCAATTCATTCGCAGTTAGATTCATGTCCAGACCGTCACAACTGAAACCCGTGTATACTCGAATGCTCTTGCGCCTAGAAAGTCTCGGCGGACAGGTCCATGCGAGTAGATGCGCATATGTGGAGCTCCACGCAGTGAATAATTTGTTGAACGCCGTGTTGTCTCCGAAATCCGGGGGGAAGGCATTGCAGGCGCTGAAGTGATGGCCCTCTGGGTTGTACGGGGCGAGCTCGCGGTCAACTTATTCCTTCTGGGCGAGCCGCAAGTGGGCGCGTGGGTGCCGAATCTCATCCAGAAGGCCCTTATTTTTGGCAGCGAGGGCCAGGAGGGGTTGGTCGGTGGCAGCGTTGGAGCCGGAGAAGACGCCAACTGCCTGGCCAGTGCAAAGCGTGGGGGTCCACGCTGCAATCAACGCTACGATGGTGTTTGTCTTCCCGGAGCCAGGGGGGCCATGTGCCAGGGTGACGAAGTGATTGTTGCACGAGTGAAGGACCCGTGTGGAAAGATCGCTAAGAGAGAGAGAGAGAGAGAGAGAGAGAGAGAGAGAGAGAGAGAAAGAGAGAGAGAGAGCTGTGGCGGCGCGATCAAGTTGCGCGCCTGTCGGCGCAGTCCTGGGACGCTGGAACACCATCCCGATGCTCTCGTCGACGTCGTTGGTGGTGATCGCTGGGAATCCCTCAGTGTCGGGGAGGGCGGTGTCGGAGGTGTCGGGGTCATAGATGGCCGCGCCCAAGGTGGCAGCCCCGCGGCGGCGGAGAACTGAGCCGATGCTGTGCCCGAGCTGTATCTTGTTGGCCGCCTGCTTGTCAGCGACGTTGGATCCCCAGAGCGCGAGGATGAAGGAGGTGACCGGGAGGGAAACGCCGAACAGGTCCCGGGGGTCGTACCCCTTCATGTGCATCTCCTCGACGGTTTCGTGGAGCTTCCAGTACTGCATCTCGGACGGGGCCTTGTCCAGTCGGTACATTGGAGGGGGGGCCTGGCCGACGGGGGGGCCTCATTCCGGCTAGGGTGAAAAAGGGGCCGAACCTCGCGCGGTTGAACTTGACAAGGCACATGTTGGAAGGATACTTGTAGCCTCTGTTGACGCCAATGCGTCTGCATTCGGCGTCGGAGAGCGGGCTTCCGAGTTCCTCTAAGCCAGGCCATACCACATCCAACACCGCGATCTCGTCGTCCGAGGGGCCTGTGGCGGAGAGGAACAACTTCTAGAAGCAGGGGCCGTCGGACTTCTTATGCTTGATCGCGCACTTGCGGCCACATTGCGGTAGAAAGTAACCCCACTTGCCGCAGGGCCTGATCCTGTCTGAGATCTCGTAGACCTCGCAGTCACGTAGATGCGCGTTCTTCGCCAACTTTGTGTACGACACCTCGAGTGCAACAGTCTGTCTTCGCCGGAGTTCGTTGCGGGTCCGCGGGGTCCTGTCGTCGCCGGGCTCAAGCAGGGCTCTGGTTTCGATCCACAGGATCCGCTGGAGGCGCGTGCCGCGTTCATGTAGGGTTCGCGGCCAATCGAAGGGAGGGCGAATGGCACCTGCGACCTGGAAAAGGGGAACCCTGACAAGCGTCCTCGCTCCAGGCTTCGAAGTGAGCAGCTCGTAGAAATGCCGAATCTCCGTTACGGCAGCGAGGTGGGATGGGTCCGACGAGGCCTGCTCTTGGGTCCAAGCCTAAGCTGGGGGCCTTGGGCCGCGCGGGGGTCGGCTGCGCCTTCTAACGGACCCGCGGGGGGCGGTGGAGGCCGGCCACGCGGTCGCGCTGAGGGTGCCGGCGCTCGGCGGTTGGGGAAGCGCGCCAGGGGCCCAGGGGGCGGGGTCGGTCGGTGGCGGAGGAACGGGGCCAGAGGCGCAGGCCATGGAAGGGGTGGCCCTGACGGTAGGGATAACGCCACAGTGCCAAGGATGCGCCGTGAAGGGGTCGTGGGTGACACTGGGGTCGACCTTGGTGCCAGGGGGGCTGACGTAATCCTGAGGTGCGTCGGGTAGTGGGTAGCTGAGGGGTAGGTGGTCCCAGTCTTCAGGGAATTGGACGTTCCGCAGGTGCGTGATGCCACCGACCATGCAAGTTTCGGTGAGATGCCAGCCTTTCCATTTTCGGCGCTCCGCAGTCTGCTTTGTGACCTGGTCGAAGTTAGATCCACCCATGCGGGTCCGCATGTTGCCAGCGCCAGTGGTCGTTTGGGGGTCGGGCAAACCACACTCTTCCGTGCGGATCATCTCGGTGAGGTGGGTCGCGTCGGTGAAGTGATCCTTCCGGCTGACTTCCTTCTGACAGGGTTCGCAGAAGAAGCGCCAGTGTCCGTTGAAATAGACCCACCGAAGCCAGGGGCAGAGACGGGCGACAAAGAGGCGGAGCCGGGGGTCGGGTGCACACTTGTAGCAGCCTTTGGCGAGGGGGGGGGTCGGGTGCGCACTTGTAGCAGCAGGGCCAACGGGCAAGTGGCCCCTGGTTCTTCTTGCCGCCCATGTAGTCACACTTGAACGGGAGCCAGCACCTTAGCGCTCCGAGCGGCGGCCATCTGGGCGCGCGCGGCCCGATTGCCCAAGTTGCTCAGCAGCAGCGGCACCGGCATCGAATTCGAAGAGGTCGATGGAGACAGGGAAGAGAGGAGGAGGACGCGCGGGGAGGTTGAGCCAGACAGTGTAGGAGGTAAACCGGTCATGCCTTCCCTCCTGAGGGCAGCCGCCCAGTAGACACCTATAGTGGCGATCCGGTCAGCGGCTTGGTTGAGCCGCTTACTCGCAGTTTCTTGCGCGAGGGCCCAGCAGGCCTCGCTGGCCTGCCGCAGGGCCAAGTCCATCTGCTGACACAAGTGTAGCCTGTGGTATCTACCAGTTCCCGCGCCATATCGGATGGCGGCGAGGTTGTTTCCGACGACCCTAGCGGCCCGCGCCGGGCCCGGGACGTGGGGCAGGAGGGCAAGGCCCGCTCTGCAGCCGGCAGCCTCAGCAGCCTGGGCGCCCTCGAACCTAGGCAGGGCCAGTATTGTAATCGCCGCATGCGGGGCAGCGTGCTGGGGGTTGTGGCGCCAAACGAGGGCGCCGGCTCCGGCGACTCTCTGGTCGCCGTCTGCTGCACGGGCACCGCCGTCGAATGTGATCTCATTGGGCCAAAGGGCGGCATGGGGCGCGGTCCACGGTGACTACCACCCCCGTTTCCAGGTCGTGCGTTGCGGAGAGGAGGGGCGCGCATGGCCCACTGCGCAGATGGCTGCCTGGAAGGGCGCGGGCAGGGGAACCGGCCGCGTCCGGGGAGGAGCCGCCCGGCGCAAGGGTCGTCCGCTTGAATGGCGGCGAGGTGGGGGCCGGCGCGGGTCCATCTTGCAGCGATAGGCGGCCGTCTGGCGTCTCCCCCGCCTCGGTCTGCGGTCCGCGTCTGTCGTGGGCGGGCGGCGCCTCGCACGATGCCCAGCCCTGGGGATTGGGGTTGCACTCCGCGCGACGGGTTAGGAGGGGGCTCCAAGCGGCCATCTCGCGCTGTCGTTGAGGTCTGTCTACTGCATCGTCGGCTTCCTCGCCCAGGTGGGGATCTTCGTCCGCGACAGGGAGCCCATGGACGATGAGACGGGCGGCCTCCGTAGGGTTTAGGGGGGAGTCGTTGAGGCTGACGCAACATTGATAAGAGACTTGGTGGGCGACCTGGGAGGCCAGCATGCGGCGCGGTTTGCTAGGCAAGTGCGACAGTTGTGCACCACGTCCAGAGGTGCTCAGCGGTGGCCCCTCCGAGCCCGCAGAGCGGGCAGGGGCCGCGGGCCCCCCCCGCCACGGGCGTTTCCAGGGGCGGGCGCGCACCCCGGAGAGCCGCGCCTGCGTGCCCGGGCGCGGGCGGCAGGAGAGAGATGTCCACGGCTGGCCAGAGGGCGCGGGAGGGCCCCCGCGGTCCCAGGCACGAGGAGCACCACGCGTGCCCGAAGGCGCTGGGACTCGGGTTGAACCAGATTCTCGAGGTATGGCTGCCGCAGATGCGGCATGTGCTCAAAGCGGGCCTCCGTGGATCTCCGGCGGGCCGAGCCGGGCATCCCGATGTTTCACGTGAGACATCCCGATGCTCGGCCGGAGCGCAGCTGACAGCCGCAGAGTGATGGGGGATTGCTTCGCTTGAGACATGCTGGTCCTCTGGTAGGGCACAGCTAACAGCCGCAGGATGGTGGGAATTGGCTTCGCCTGAGACATGCTGCTGCTTTGCAAGGCAGCTAACAGCCGCAGCGCCGATGAGGTGATCAGGATCCGGCTCTTGCGCTCGATCTTCCTCGATGGGAACTGGGCCGACCTGCCGTTCCACCCCGGTGCAGCAGGCAGCTGCAGCGGCGTGGAGCGGCCGCGGTGGGCAGATCAGGCTATCGGGGCCCGAGTGCAGATCGGCGGCGGGTGCCTGTTCGACCAGAGGCGGAGGCTGCTGATCCTCGAGCCGGCCCGTAGCAAGATTCCGCCCTGCGGGAAGGGCGTGGTCGACGGTCCCAAGGGGCCCCGGGACAGAGTTGTTTCTTGGCAGTGTCGAGGCCCCGAGGCCCTGCACTCGCTCAGTAAACTCCCCACCTGTACCGGGATCCCGCGGAGGCCGATCTTCCATCTGGTCCGTCCGCTAAGCCAGTCGCGATTGGAAGGGGGCGGCACCAGGCGGCGGCGCAAGAAGGGTCGATGGCGGCGCGGCTCCCGCGCGGCGGCCGCGGTCCGGGGGATCGGCGCAGCGTCGGGCGCCCCCCCGAGAGACCGGGGTCCCGTCGAGACGGCTTGAGCCAAGGCTACGGAGGCTGGTGAGGTTACTTTTTGCGTCGCAGCCGCAGGCGAGAGCGCCAGCGGCGAGTTAGGTCCGAGCGGGCCGCGCAAGAGCCTAATTGCCTAACGCCGACGGGCCGGCGGCCTAAGTAGCACCTAGGCGCTGGTGAGGTTACGCGAAGCGTCAAGATTTTGTAAAATTCAGGCGCCTGCGGTGGGCTTCTTCACAGCCTCGCAGACTGCCGACGTCACGGCCGCCCCTCACTCTTATCCGCAACTGCGGGGCGCTACGTAAAATAAATGATACGTGTCTTCTCGCCGAGGCCTTCTTGGACACCCCAATCGGTCGCGATCCCCCCGTCCAGGTGTAGGGAAGGGGGTAGGAGGAGGGGTAAGCCCCTCCCCGAAGAGGAAAAATGGGGATTGGAAGAGGAAGCGCTCTAAACCACTCACGCCCTAAAGGGCTGGTGGGATTTGAGGGAGCTTGTCTTGTAGACTCACGTCATGCTGACCCCCGGCGTGCGACAGCTCTTCCTCCCCGTCTTCTTCCTCCCTCGTAGTCCAGCTGCCTCGCGGCACATGGCCTCGCTGCGCTGGTCAGCAGAGCTACACACTGTGATTCCACGGGGCCCTGGGGCACAGAAGCTGCCGCCAGGACCTTCCCTGGGCCGTTTCTTAGATGAGCAGGTATTGTGCGGGTAGTTTTGGAGGGGAGGGGGGGGAGCGGACACAGCAGCACGATGACAAACTCGGTGACGCAATCGTGAAGCCACTAAGCTCCCTCAAATGACGCGCACGCGAGTGGAGCTGAAGCGTGCAGCCACATCAACGGGTTGTCCTGCGAGAGATAGAGGATCGAAACATGGTGTTGTGCGCGTAATTCAATCACCAATTCTGGCTCGCCTTTTGCCCTGATCTTTGGTTTTACCTCATGGGACTTCCCGCCGTAGCATTTGTGTTGGTCCGTTATGTTCCTGGTTGCTCCTCCTCATCATCATCCTCCTCTTTTTTCTCTGGAGTGGTTTTGAGGCAGAGCGGTAGGGTGGCAGGACGGACCTTGTCACGCCGCTGGCCCCGGTGACCATGCGAGCCCCAAATGGAAAAATGGAAGGTTGCACTGCGCGGGAAGGAGGAGGAGGAGAAACAGGAGGAGGAGGAGGAGGAGGAGGAGGAGGAACATGAGGAGGTGGAGGAGGAGGTGGAGGAGGAGAAGGAGGAAGGAGGAGGAGGAGGAAGAGGAGGACCGCGTCTGGGGCCCAAGTCGCCGCCGACAACAAAACGTGTTGTGGATGCGTGTGTGGGTGCGCGTGCGCGTGCGTCCGCGGATGTCTAGGCAGGGGAGACGGGCAGTGGGAGGTGGAGGTCAAGAGGGGGCAGCTCGAACCACGGGGACTTCCTCCTGCACATGGACTACACTACACGGCAGGCCCAGGTTCCTTCGTGGCACCTAGCAGTGTCGCCAATTTGTGCGACGGGCCCCCCAAGGATAGGGCACGCGTTGGGGCACTTGCTCCTCTGCCGGCCCTCCTTACTTGGGCCCCCGATTGGGCGAGCGCGGCCGCCCGCCTCTGCCCGGATCGCTGGCCCGAACGTCCTACCTAAGAAGAATAACCAGAAGAGAAGAGAAGAGAAACGGAGAGAGAGAGAGAGAGGAGAGAGAGGGAGAGAGGGAGAAGCAGGAGGAGGGGGAGGAGGAGGGTGGCATCGAGCCCCCTCGGGGAAATTCCATTGTCCATTGAGGTAGAGATATCGGTCACGAAGTCGACCCAGTTGTGATGTGCAGAGTGACTGAAATTGAATTGCTGGGGAATTTGCTTGATAGCGCGGGTTCCACGCGACGAAGCTTGGACCATAGGTTGCTCAAAGCCGAAGGGTGTTACAGATCTCACTTCTTCGACGAGCCGAAATCCTTCACATCAGTAATTTTGGGTCTCGGAGCCCACAGGGCGGTTTTTCATGTTGTCCATTCGACGTTCCATGAAGCCCGATGTCATTCCGAGGCCGCGCGTCGAACGTTTTCGATGGCGCGTCGCGTTATGCGATGTCACGTGCGTTGGGGTCGTCAAAGGCTTGCGTGCTTGTTGCGGATCGGTTGATGTGGGCTGGGGTTTCTCAGGATTGTACATTTGCTTTGCGCTGGGGCGGTTTCGACCCCCATCCCTGGCTGATCCACCCCGCGGGTAACGTCGCAGGAAGAGTTCGATCATTTTGTTCGTAGTGCCAGCGATGCTGTCGCGGACATTGACCGCGCCACGGGGGGGGTCGTCCAGAAATTTCCTACCATATTGCAGTGTTGGTTCTTCGTTTTGAAGAGACACCGCCCCGCGTCATTCCTTCCGGCCCCCTCCCTCGTCCTCCCTCTTCGCGTATCTGCCCCTGCTCTCCGCGTGTCTCCGTCGTCATCGTCCATCGTCATCGTCGCCATCACCATCATCATCAGCATCATCAGCATTCTCGCCGTCTCCATCATCAATACCACCACCATCCTCATCAACATCATCAAAACACCCCCCTTGTTCCCCCGCGTCTCTGCTTCGCCACATCCCCCGCAAGTCTCGTGGCCTTGTGAGGTGCTCCACCGAAGGCCCCATCGGCAGGGTCCTTAGTGCGCCGCCCAGCCCATGTCGGCACGCCCCTCAGACGCTTCGTGTCCCCATGAGGAGCTCATCGGAGGTCCCGGCGGCAAGGTCCACATGCCGTCGCCCAGGCCACATTGATGACACCCTCAAACATTTCGTGCCCCTATAGGCAGCTCCACCAAAAAAAGGTCCCAGCGGCAGGTTTCCCAGGCCGCCGCCCAGCATATTTCGGCATACGTTTCACACGCTTCGTGGCCCCACGGGGAGCTACACCGACGGCCCCACAGGCAGGGCCCACAGGCCGCCGCCCAGCCCATTCCGTCATACGCTCACAAGCTTCGTGGCCCCATTGGGGAGCACCCCCGATGGCCCAAGCGACAGGGTCCACATGCCGTCGCCCAGCCCATGTCGTCCACGAGTGGCGCCCAGCACGGCTCCAAGAGCGCCCCAAGAGGCGCCGAGTAAGTTGCACCCTCATGCAAATAGTTTTTGTCACTTGTGGGGGTCCTCTTGGGGCCCTCTTGGAGCATTCTTGGGGCCCTCTGGGAGCGTTCTTGGGGCCTTCCCGGGGCCCCAGTGGGCCCTCGGAGGGCCCCAAGAACGTTCCCCGAGGGCCCCAAGAGGGACCCCCCAAAATGGTACAAAGAATTCGCGCGAACGTGCAATCTGTTGTAGGCCTTTCGGGGCCCTCTGGGAGCTCTCTTGGGGCCCCCATTGGTGGCGCCTTGGGGCCTTGGGATGGCTCCAAGAGGCTTCGGGATTGCCCCAGACCGCCACAAGACAGCTCCGAGACGGCCGTCGAGCACCACGGGTGAAAGCAAGTGAGGCTAGGGAACAGGGCCTCTGGTAAGCCGCCACTGCGCCCCCTGGACTACCCAGACAGCGAGGGGACCTGAAACGCCCTGGGGCTCCAGGGGCCCCAGATTAGTGAAGTGAAGGTTTTTGCCATGCAAGCACCCCGAAATTCTTCACTTCACTAAACCGGACCCAGGACGAACTCGCTACGCTCCAGTCCCGCGGGAGATCCAAGACTCCCGCCGCCGCCCGGGGACGTTGCTGCATTGCGGTGCTCTGGTCACTGTTAATGGCTTCCGCGGGCTGCAGCGGCTCACTTCCATGACTACCCCGACTCACGAATCCAGTGGTTGGTCTGGCTCTATGGGTTGGTTTCGTTGTGTCGGTTGATTTTATGCTTGGTTGGCGGTCGGTGGATTTCGCGTTGTTCATTGGTGTCGTGAAGTGATTTGTCGTTTGGTTGGTCAGTGCCGTTTTGTTGATTCGTGCCGTTTTGTTGGTTGGTGTCGTTTCGTTGGTTGGTGTCGTTTTGTTGCTTGGTGTCGTTTTGTTGCTTGGTGTCCTTTTGTTGGCCGGTGTCGATTTGTTGGTTTGTTGGTTGGTGTCGGTTTGTTGGTTGGTGTCGTTTTGTTGCTTGGCGTCGTCCTGGCGGCGTGGCCGATAATCGGCGGCCTGCAATGGCGCCAGGATTTGTTTCGGGCCAGCCTTGATCGCCCTCATCATTCTCATATTCGTCAGCGTCAGCACTCGTCGCCCCCATCCGCGCACACATGCGGCCCTGGTACGGCTCTCACGCGGCCCTGCGAAGGCCTTCACTGTGCTCCCCAAAGCTTTCTGAGGGGCCCCCCAGAGGCCCCAAGAGGGCACTGGAAATTGTCGCTTCCAACTCCGCCAGGCGGAGGTCAACAAGGGTCTCACTGGTGCACTTCCAGGAATCGTCGTTCGATCCTCTTGGGGCCCTCCTGGGGCCTTCTGGAGCCGTCTTGGAAGCTCCGAGCGGCTCCATGAAGGCGCCGGGCGATATCGCTTCCAATTCCGCCAGGTGGAGTTAGACCAGGGGCTCACTGAGGCCCCTTTTTGCGCCCTCCTCTGCCTTTGAAAAAGCCCCGATGGGGTTCTTCAGTGCCGTCTTAGGGCCCCTAAGAGGCCTCCAGTAGGGTATTGAAGTTATCGCTTCCAACTCCGCCACGCGGAGTTGAACCCAGGGCGGCTCTCTATGGCCCTTTCGGGGCCTTCTTAGAGCTTTTCTGAGGCCCTAAGTGGGCCCTGGGAGGTGTCATTTTCACGGGCGTTGAAAGTGACACCGCGGAGGGCCCTCTTGGGCCCTTCTTGGGGCCTCTCTTGGGTCCCTCTGGGAGCCCTCTTGGTGCCGCCCTGGGGCCTTCTCGGGGCCTTCTTGGAGCCTTTCTGGTGCTCTTTAAGTGGGCCCTGGGAGGTGTCACTTTCACGGGCGCTGAAAGTGACACATCGAAGGGCCCGCTTTCCCTCGTAGCGCTGCCCGTGGCCGGGGCATTGTGCAGCGCATCCCTCGTCGAACGTATTTTGTCGGACGCGTGGTCGAATTCCGCCAGTTCGGTCGAGATGGTGGTCAAGCGGTTCGGTTGCAATGTAGCCATGCGGATCTGAGCTTACCATTTCTTGCCATTTTGGCGGGGATCGCAGGAGCGTTTGTGTTGTGATCAACTGTGCTCGATATATCCAGCGGCAGCGTTTCATCCCAATATATTATTTGGGAAAAAGTCAGCAGGGGCCAAATTGCTGATGTGAAGCAACATAGGTCTCGTACTTCTGCACATTCAACAGAACTGGGAGCGTGCCGTCCAAATTGCGCTCGTGGCATCACGGGCCGGCATCGTCTGCTCTATTCGGAGCTGGCACGTGGCATCTGTGCCAGCACACCTTGGCAGTCATCAGAAGATGGGAGTTCCAATGATTTCGGAAAGGGTTAAGATTACGTCGTCGACCTGACGAAGGGGCAATGGAGTACAACCAGCACGCTGCTCAGCTTGTCTGTGCATGGTGCGAGAGGTTTGGCGTACAGCTTTTGCATCACTGGGAGCTCCGCGCAGTATTCATGCAAGCGTGGCGGGATAATCACCTCCCCGAACGTCGTTTTCAAGCACGCGCCTTTGCATTTCAGCGGCGCAGATCATCAGAATGGTGGGACGGCGCGCGGCAAATACAGTGGACATTCAGACGAACATTCACTGCCACCCAGCGGACATCCGGTCATCCAGCTAGATGGGAAGATGCCTTCGGTTCTGTATACGGCACTCAGTGGCACCAGTACGGGGACCAGTTCAGCACTGCTGCGGCTTGGAAGTCCAACCTGGCCCACTCCATAAACCAAATGTGTGGCTCGTGGGGGCTCCCAGGGGTAGCCTACAAGGACGCTGACGGAGAGCCGGATAGTCCAGCAGGAACACCGCCATTGAAGACGCCACGCAATACGTAGATATGGCTGCTGTTTGGGAAGATTGCGGATTACGTTTCCAGTCTGCCGTCGATTGCCAGCCTCTGCAGCGCATCACCATGGGACAAGTGCCTCTGAGAGACAATTAAACCGAACCCATCTTCATCAGTATCTTCCACAACTTGGCGTCGATGCTCGAATTGGGGTGGACCCCTCCTCGAGTCCATCACGACCCCGTCGCATGGCGGAAGCGAGATCACAATATCGTATCAGATTTTCTCGCTTACTATACAAAGGACTCAAGAGCGTCATGATCTAAGAGCTTCGGTTACCCTTTCCCCGGCGTTCATCTTTCGGAGTGTTCTATTGATGCGCGTCCTGATGGATGTGCCCGCGCGGGCTCGTGTTCGGCCACCGGATGGGTGGTGGAAGCCGGGCGATGGGACGGTGCAGCTTGGGAGTTTCAACCGACAACGATGGTTGGAACGTTTATTCCGATGCCTATTTCATCTTTCAGGGATCAAGCTTTGGCGCTCGAAATGTGCACGCTATTAATACCAAGGCTGTGCGCCTCACTCGCCCCTGTCAGAGGGTAGATGTGCGATTCTCACTTCTGCATCTGTGTCCGATCTGGTCGGTCGACATTGTGCGTGTCTTAGGCTTGGGGGGGAAACAAGAAAAAAAGAGGATGAAAAGGAGGAGGGGGAGGAGGAAAAATAAGTGGAGTAGGAGTAGCAGGAGGAGGAGGAAGAGGAGGAAGAGGAGGAGGAGGAGGAAGAGGAGGAGGAGGAGCAGGAGGAGGAGGGGGAGAAGGGGGAGGAGGAGGAGGAGGAGGTGGAGGAGGAGGTGGAGGAGGAGGAGGAGGAGGAGGAGGAGGAGGAGGAGGAGGGGGAGGAGTGGAAAAGGTTAGCGAAGAAGGACGAGGACACGGCCGTGGCGAGAATGTAGCCAGCCTGGAGGCTTGGAAAGGGGTTGGCTTCGTTCGAAAGCCTCGGCCATGGATCCCCCCCTCCTATAAAAAATCCGCGGGAGCCCCCATTGCCCCAGAGGTTTCTGGAGCCTGGCAGAATCACGAACCCACGTGCAATGCACGGAAGGGCGTCGAGAAAACCAATCACATTCATAACGTAACGATCTCATGAGAGGATGTCGAGCAGACCCTTGATTTTCGAAACTCGTGCCTCGATTTTCCTCGTCCTCCCCCTCGACCAGCATGCGGGGCTGCGAAGCACATCCCCGCTGCGCCGCCAGGGTCCGGAAGTTTCGGCCACGCATACCTCGTGCAGGCGACGCTGCTGTTTCTCGCGCGCGTTGGGGAAGGCTACAGGAGGAGGAGAAGGAGGAGGAGGAGGAGGAGGAGGAGGAGGAGGCTTTCCTGCTCGTTGCCTCTAACGGGTCCGCGCATGCACAGCGGTGTGGTCCGATGGCTCACATCGCACGGCCGCGCCCCCCATGTTTTCCGCCGTCCGGTGCCTTACTGCTCTCTCTTCCCCTCCCCTCCCCTCCCTTCTCCCTTCCTCGTCGTTTCGTTTTGGGTGTGTCTGTGTGTGTGTGTGTGTCGTGCTGCTGGCACCCCAGAGGAAGTGATTGTGGTGGTGGTCGGTGTTCGCTTCACAAGGGGAACCAGTCCTTAGCAGAGCCACGCGCACCACGACAACGACGATGACGGTTGAACCGAATTGCGCTTAGGATCTGCCTAGGGGGCCTGAGTGGCACCAGCCACCACCAGCAGGAGGAGGAGGAGGAAATGGAAAAAAAGGTAATGATCCATAATCGGCCTTGTTTGGTGGTTCTGAAGTTTTCCGGGCTTTTTGAGGGTTGCCCTCCTCGCCGCTTCTAGATCCGCCTCGTGGTTCATGCCTGCATGCTTACAAACTATAAGTGTGTTCCTGTTGTGTTGTATGTGTTCGTGTTGGTTGTTGTTGTTGGTGGTGGTGGTAGTGGTGTTGTTGTTGTGGTTGTTGTTTTTTTGTGTTGTTGGTGTTGTAGTTGTGGTTGTTGTGGTTGTTGAGTGTGTGTTGTTGGTGTTGTTGGTGCTGGCGTTGGCGTAGGTGTTGCTGTCATTGTTGTTGAGGTTGTCGGTTTTGTTGTTGTTGTTGTTGTTGTTGCTGTTGTTGTTTAAGTTGTTGTTGTTGTTGTTGATGTTGTTGTTGTTGTTGTTGTTGTTTAAGTTGTTGTTGTTGGTGTTGTTGTTGTTGTTCAAGTTGTTCAAGTTGTTGTTTTGTCGTTGCTGGTATCGTTCATGTTGTGATTGTTGTTGTTGCTGTCGTTGCTGTTGTTGCTGCTGTTACTGTCGTCGCTGGTGATGCTGTTGTTGTTCTTGCGTTTTTTGATTGCGTTGCTGTGTTTTGGTGTGTGTAATGGCTTGTGTGTGTTTGTGTGCACGCTGCTCCTTCTCACGGTTTGAATTGGAGCGCTCGCGTGGCGTCCTGCCCCAGTTGCGTGTGTTTGTGTGCGTGTGTGGTTTGTCTGTTGGTTGATGTTTATGTGTTAGTTTGTGTGGTTTGTGTGCCCGCTTGCGTGCGTGCCCGTCTTATTGTTGACATTTGTGCATGCGTGCGCCGCCATATGCTGGAGATGCATGCGTGTGCAGACACATGTGTGTAATCATAGAAGTGTGTCGTTTGGTCGGTGGGTATGGCTTTACATACATGGGCTTGGTAGGGGAGGAGGGGCCCATATCCCGAGGAGGATAAAGGAGGAGGACTAGAACGAGGAGAAGGGGAAGTTTGGAGTTTGAGGAATTAGGAGGAAGTGGCGGAGAAGGAGGAGGAGGAAGAGGAGGAGGAGGAGGAGGAGGAGGGGGAAGGAGGAGGATAAGGAGGAGGATGAGGAGGAGGAGGAGGAGCAGGAGGAGGAGGAGGAGGGGGAACAGGGGGAGGAGGGGGAGGGGGAGGTGGAGGAGGAGGAACAGGAGGAGGAGGAGGAGGAGAAATGAAATGTAATGGATTGGAAGGGCCCGAAGGGAAAGTGCACAGCACCAAAACTAAGCGAGTTAAGGGTTACTTGCCTGCAGAGGCTTCCTTTTTAAACGAATTCTCTCGACAAGAGCAGCCATCCGCTGTTCATGCGAGGAAACCCTTGAGGCTGATAAGCTCCTGGGCACCTCCGTCGGGACAGGGGCCGCGAAGGATTCCGAGGGGGCCAGGCACTCAACCGCGGGGTTACGAGGGAGGACGGCGCTACGACCGAGGATAGTTTCAACCTTACGGTTCGGTGCCCCCCGTGGGATTAGCGGATTATAGCCCCCTGACCTTTTCCCATTTGAATGTGTTCCAGGGCCGAGGCGATGCTTAGCTAGCTTGCGGGTCCGACCCTGGGACCACCCTCCACACCTCCAACAAACCCAACACAGCTTCTCATGGACCTGATCCAAGATACGACCCGAAGACCACTCCACGACTCCATCCGCGACGACGATGTGCCCCTTGGGGTCCTTGAGGAGCGGCCTGGCAACCGTTGAGAGGGAGCAAGTTTCTATCGTCCCCTCCTACAACCAAGCGCCTCCTGCATTGTAGGCCTGCGCGGCCTTCAGCCCAACCATGCCAATCTTAACGTACCCAATCCGTCCTGCAGCGGTGGGCTGAGTTCCTCTGCCACCGGGGCGGAGACGATGGGAGGGCAGCTGCGGCCAGCTTGCAGACAAAAGCCGCTCTTTGTTCAGCCAGCTCCAGCTCCTAAAGGAAGGGTGGGCCTGGCGCGGGATGAGATCGGATTGCAATCTTGGCATGGTGATCAACAGTGCCGTTGGCCACAGCATATTCCTTCTCCTCCTGCTCAAGAGAATCAAGCAGTCATATCGCGTGACCTGTGCGCCTTCGCATGGCGTGCCTCGAAGAACGACCTGCCTCCCAAAGACAGCGAACTGCATGATGCCAACAAGCTTGCTGCTGGCCGCCAATTGTTTCTGCGGACTCTTCTGTGCATCTGTTGTCGCTGACATGCAATCTATACCTGGTGCAGCTGATATGTTTGCCACCCGCCTGCAGAGTGCGACCGCCACGTGTTCAGACATCGCGTGGCCCCAGGAAAGCTTCCGTGGACCACGCCACGCATCGCAGCAGCAGGCTCGGGATCGGATCCCATCTCAGGGAGGACAGCCACCGACCATGCCGCTCTCTGTAAGGCATGGACGGGTGGCTTCGAGCAGGATCCGTCCGACAACATTTTAAAAACAGGGTCACTCGACAGTTCAGCTAGCTGCGCAGGGTCTTTATTCAGCGGGCTGCCAGAAACATCACACACTCCCACCTCTGCTGACATGGGCGGTTTTTGCAGCCCACAGCCGGGGTGCACAAAAATGCAGCGAGTGAAAATCTCCAAGCCTGGCTCTGAAAGGGCCGACTCTAGAAAGGAACTGGGCACTTCTGACTCTGCACGGGCCTGCTCGACCTCAGGTCTGGAAGAGGGGTGGGGCCTGAGGTGGAGTGCGCCTACCTTGCGCTCGCACCGCCCGTCCGCCACGTGCCCTGACAAACGCCCTCTCTGAGCAGTCCGCTCTCCATTGTACCCGCAGTTCCTGATCGACAACTTCGCCTTAGTGCTGAGCCCTCGAGCCTTGGGCCCCAGTTTAGACCGCATCAGATCTAGCGTGGCCCTGTGCCCAGGAGGGTGGCCGAACTTTCTTGCTCGTGCTAATTCAGTTGCGCGCTGGATGCCGATCTCAAGCTTGTCCGCCAGAAGAGCTGGTGGGGCGTCGTCAACTTGGATGGTGACCCTATTGTGGTCTTTCCGCTCCAGGGGTCCTAGAGCCCCCCGGCCCGCCCTCGAGATATAGCCAGCACCGCTCGCATCCAAGGCCCTCGGGAAGAGCTCCAGGGCCCTTGCTCCAGAGGCCCGGCCGACTCCAAAAGCTTAAGAAGCTCGACGCGACTGACTAGCGCTCTTTTGGGCAGGGTGGTGGCGGGCCAAATCATTCGGCACCGCTGCGAAGCAGGTGCGACAGCTACACGAATACTGGAACCACTTTCTAAAGCCAGTTTCGCGGATAACGAAACGCCTCCACGAGATGGGACAACGGCGCTGCTGCGGGGCCTCTGGCGGGCCGCCCATTCTCTCTGGCTCGGCGGGGAGGAGTCCGCAGCGATTTTGCTTCAAGTCAGTAGCGATTTGGCTCAGGACTTGACCTTTCGGCGCGGGGGAGTTGAAGGGCCCCCGTCAGTTTTCCAGCGATCCTCCTCTGCCGGGCCAGACGAGGTTTTCTTGTCTTTGTGAGTTCCTGCGGCAGCAATCCCTCTCCCTGTGGGGCCCGTGGGCCAGGTGGCCTCTCGGGCCTGCCCGCGCACCTAGCAGCGCTGTTATCGCCGCAACTTTGCGTGGGGCGCGGCGCGTCGCGCGCGCGGCCAATCACCGAAGACGCCCGTCACCGCCGCGCCCCCGCCGCCCCGCGGCATTTGGGCTCGACCGCCATGCTTTTCCAAGCAAAGCTTCAATGGCCCGCCCGCGCTTCCGCCTCGGGGTTTCAGATCTGCGCGGCCATGCCTGCTGCCGATCTCGGCGCCATCGGTGACGGCCAGCGCCCAAAGGCGACGGGGCGCGCGCGAGCGGCGCGCGCCGCCTTGCAGGGCGAGCCCCGCGCCGGACAGAAGCTCGAGAAGGCGCAGTCCAAGTTCGAGCGCGCCAAGCACGCCCTCGCGCAGCCCATCCAGGCTGCAGCCCATGCCGAGGCTGAGCTCGCCGACGCCCAAGCTGCCGCCGTGGCTGCGCCCGCCCAGGATGCCCGGGCGTTCAGAAGTTTCACTCGCAGCGCCGCGGCCGGGCAGTGCCCGCCGCCTCCGCCGCCAGGGAGAAGCTCGCGAAGATGCTGCAGCAGCTGGAGGTTATGTCTAGAGAGCGGGGATATGCTTGTCCTCCTCCTGCTGTCGCCCTCGCAGCTGCCCCTGCCTCAGCTGCAGACGGCGGCGCAGAAGACGCCGCTCGCGCAGCGGGCGCCCCGGGCAACAGCGGAGGGGTCGAGCGGGCGCTCGACGTGGAGCTCGACAACCTGCTGCGCGACAATTCAGTCACTCTGGAATTGGATCAGAAGCACGGCGTCGAGCACGAGTTGGCGAGCAGCCTGTTCACCAAAGCCATGCGGCAGTTCGCGAGGAGGCGATGCCCGACTCTCCCCCCCGCGCCCAGTTCGCCGTCTTTCGTTTCTCGTTCGGCCCCGCCAACGTCGCGGGCATGGCTGGGCTCGACAAACTTCACCCAAACTCAGATGCGCGCCAGGCCCGCGCAGCGTTCGCGCGCGCGGGCGCAGGAGCACCGCCAGTTGGTCGCGGCCCCGCTCGCTGACAAACGTCGAGCAGCAGGGTGGCGCGCGTGCGTCTCGCGGCCGCTGCGCCGTCCTCGGCCATGAAGGGCGCCGCGGGTGGGGTAGCTATGTTGACTGCTGCCCGCGGTGTCTGCGAGCTTGAGGCAGCGTCGGCAGATGCGTCGCCTGGACGGGCGGTTGCACTGCACTTTGGCCGTCTCTGTCTCGGAGGTCTTCTTTGGATCGGAGTCTCGATGCATCGCGGCGCGGGGTTGGCAGCGGCAAACTGCCCCCCCCCCCCCCCCCTGTGCAGCAGTCGGCAGTTGTTGAAAGAATCCAATATGCCTTTCGTCATCCAAGGTGATCGGCGAATGTATCCAGAGCTTTGTGTGTGGCTCTCAATGGGTAGACAATTTGGATGCGGTCATTTGGCTCCAGCGATGCCCGCTGCCCCGACAGCTCCGAAGCATCGTGCATGTATTATTTTGTTGTGCATCGCGGTCTCCAGCACGGGCGCAATGCGCGGGGGGTGCACGATGTGGCCAAGGGGCCGCGCAAGCCAAGCTTTATGCAGTTGCGCGCAACTGGTGACAGTTCTGCGGTGTTGCGTCTTCCTGTACCTCGCCGTTTGCCTTGCGTCATGCCGCGTGGATGAAAGGCGTGACTGGGGCGGTCGGTGGCGCCAGTTGGAAGAAGCAGTTCCGCGACCAGATGAGACGGCGCAGCGCGCGCGGACCGAGTGCACCAGGCTGTCCGAGCGGCAGTTCCTGGACATTCACCAGATTGAGCCAGGTCAAGCTCAGTCGCACGTGGGTCGTGAGTCGCTGGTTCATCTCGAGCGCATTCGGCTGCGCGTTTCTCGTCGGCTACTTCTCCATCGCCTGAGCACCCTCGCCGCCTGGTGGAGGCGCATGGCCTGCGCTGTGGTTTCTCCCAGTGGTTGGCGCTCGTCTCAGCGGCGGCGGCGCGCGCGCTGCGCGCGCGCGAGCGTTTGTTGCATGCAGTTCAGGTGCGTTTCAGCCCGGCTTTGGCAGACTCTCTAACTTGGATGCTGGCGCTAGGTGGCGCCAGGCAAGACTCGCACGCGCTGGCGCTGATTTTTGAAAACGGGGGCTCGCGCCAGAGCCGCGAGAGACCATTCGGTCGCTGGGGCTGCTGCCCTTTCTGCCGTCGGTAGGCCCGCGCGCGCGCCGGCGCGCGCCAGGGCGCTTCTCTGGCTTAGGTGCGCTTCTTTCGGCGCCTGCCACTCTTCAGGAGATGGATTCACTATCAGAAGAATGGCGCCGCTGGTGGGAGATTGACCAGGCTTGCCCTGACCTCCAATGGCCCACTGACGTGGGCCTGCTTTTCCCGGCGCCGTCCGTCAAGGGAATGAGGCAGGTGCTCCGCTCCTGCCCTGTCGGGCCAGGCGGTGGCTTCGATGGCGCCGCCCCCCGGCAGTTCGATCGAGCGCGCGGTGAGGCCATCGAGGTGCTTATACGGTTAGTCTGGGCCATGGAGTCTCAATGCGCCTGGCCAGACGTTTTCAGTTCCCTCTTCGAGGGAACAGGGGGCGCGCCCCTCGTGCGTGGCTGGCAGCTGCGAACTTTCAGAGTATTTGGTTGGCCACGGCTGGGCGAGGCTCGGACATGCTGGTTTGGATTATGTCTGTCAAGGCAGAATGGGCCCATAACAGCGGTTTCGCCAGCGCGCTTGTCCTCGTCGATTTGGAGATGGCCGTGGCGGATGTTGCATTCGCTGTTGTCGGCAGCAGCAGTCGCAACGAATTTCCTTCTTCTTCTTCAATTAAAGATGCCCGCGCAGTTGCCCTCTTCGCAACTTAGATTTGGATAGAGGTGCTTCCGAGAATATCGACGCGAAGTTGGCAGTCATTCCAGGTTGCCACTTCTCCACCCTCAGCTTGTGGCGTCGCGGCCCTTGGACGCCGTCTGTCGCGCCTTCCCGGCCGCCGAACCTGGGGCGGTGGTTTGCGACTTCGGGTAGCAACGGTTGCGCTCGCGTGGTCGGGAAGGGCATGTAGTCGGCCAACTGGCTGTAGCCACCACTTCGCAAGTGCGCTGCAAACTGGCCAAGGTAGACTTACGCACGTTATGCTCCAAGAGCAGGCTGCCGGCTTCGCACGTCGAGCAACTGGCGAAATCTCGGGCTCGCCTCAAGAAGTCGTCGGCCCAGGGGGCTCCGACCGAGCGAACTTCAGGCGTGGATTTGTCTGGGGGGCAGGGCGGCCGCCCTTCGAGTCCGAGATGGGCGCGGGCCTCCGGCGAAGGTCCGACGCGGCATGCGGCTCTCGTTTGTGCGCTTCTTGAAGCGCAAGCAACTGCGTGACGTGGCCCAGTCGGCCGCAGTGCCCCCCGTGTCGCGCGGGCGCCTATTCCTCGGCGCCCGCGACTCGAAGTTGCGCGCTGCGCGGTGCCGGCAGGCGAAAGTCGGAGCGGCCCGACTCGATGGCCGATCCGTTCCGTCTGTATTGCAACTCTTGGACGTCGACAACGTAGAACTTGCCTCTTCGCTTTGTAAAGGCATGCTGATGGCCCTTGCCGCTGCCGCGTGGGAGCTCTGGGTTCCCAGATCAATATTGCGGAGGCGATGGCCACGGAAGGGCCCCAATGGTCACGTCCAGCTATTGGTGCTTGATCTCCTCTCGACCTGCCCCCTCGTGCTCTTGGACTTGTTTTGGATCGGGTGATTGAGGGTTGGATTGGACAACGTGTTGCTAACCATCTTGAGTGCCCAGAGTTCGGCGGCGGCGCCGTGCTTTATCCCACTCTCAAAGTCCCAGGAATCTCAGTGTCTCGCGTGCGAAGAGGCTCCAGGCAACCTTCAGCATCGTCATCTGTCCTGCCCATTTTAGGAAGTAGCGCGCGGCGAGTCGCCGCCGTCGTTCGCTGGCCGTCTGGCCTAGCGCGACTGCTTGCCGAGCGATCGCCTGTGCCACAGTCAGTGCTTGGCCCGGCACCCATGCCTCCCGGGCTTTGGCTTCTCGGGGGCGGCTTGTTGCAGGGGCGTGTTTTTTCTGGGCGGAAGCCCGCGTGGCCCTCGCTTTCCGACGGACCGGCAGGGCTTGGGTGGTCCTGTGTTCAGGTCTCCTAGGATGCGTTCTGTGCTGGGGCTATCTATGCGGGCTCTTTCTTGCGCCCTGCTGCAGACGTTGACGCTCTCGAACTGCGGGTGTTATTGCAGGGCTTTCTTTTCCATGCCAGGCACCGCCTCTTAGAGTGATTATGGATCTGTGGTGGGCGGCGTGTTCGAGCAAGGACCCGAAAAGACGCGTGCTGCTTGCAGTGCTTGGGCCGACATCTGGCGCGCGCTGTGGCGTGAGATTGAGGCCTGGGGGGGGGGGGGTGCTCGTCGAAGTCAAGAGACATGCCGAAAGTGCTGCTGCGCACCCTGGCCAAGCCGACCCTTTGCTCAACGCAAATAACGACTTCGCTGACGAGTATGCGAAGCAGGCCTCTGATGTTGTTGCCTTCGTTTTGAGACTCGTGAGCAGATTCCGTCGAAGGCCGGGCTTCTAACGGAGCAGGCCACATGGGGTGCCAAGGCCGCGTCGCTGGCTGCGTTGCCTCCGACCCGCTCGTCACGCATCGCAGCTCGCCCTCCGCAGATCATGGGCATGCTCGGGTGGCGCTGGCTCGTGGCAGAGTTCATGTTGCGCACCCGTTCCTGCTCCAGATACCACTGCAGCGGCGCGTCGCTTGTGCGATGCGCGGTGCGAGCGGGGCAGTATCCGTTGCATCCCTCTCGGTTTCGTGTCCTGGGCCGCACCCCCCGTCTTCCTGGGGCCGTCGCTTTCTCAAGTGTCTTGCCCAGGGCAGATGCCAGCCCAACAAGGTGCGGCACCCTTTTCGGGATCCCTGGCCGACCGCGCGCTTCGTCCGCGCGGGCGGCGCAGGCCATGTCGCGCCGCCCGCGCCCGCAGGTCCGTCGCCCGCGCCCGCGCCCCCAGGCGCGGAATCCGAGGGGCGGCGAGCGCGGCTGGCAGCCGCGCTTACCGCCGCCGCCGCCGCTGCCGCCGCTGCCGCCGCCGACGAGCGGCGCGCGGTGTGGGCGGGGGACGTGGGCGATGCATTTTGAGGCCTTTGTTTGGTTTTGTGTGTCCTTGCTCCGGCGGTAAGAAATGAAGGAGGAGGAGGAGGAGGAGCAGGAGGATGATCATGAGGAGGAGGAGGAGGAGGAGGGAGAGGGTGATGGGGGAGGGGGAAAGGGATGATGATGATGATGGTGATGATGCTGCTGATGATGATTGGGTATGATGATGCTGATGATGGTGGTGGTGATGATGATAACGATGATGGTAACGATAATGATGAGGATGTTAAGGGTCATGATGGTGCTGATGATGCCGATGCTGATGGAGGTAATGCTGGTGGTGATGGCGATGATGATTATGAAAAGGAGGAGGAGGAAGAGGAGGAGGAGGAAGAGGAGGAGGAGGAGCACGCGAAGGAGGACGAGGAGGAGGAGGAGGATTAGGACGAGACAGTCTACTTCTGCAGTATTCTCGACGCTTCGCGTAACGAGAGCAAAGAGGCTACATGGCCCCCCCACACTGTGCACCGATTACAGGGTCGCCACACAGACAGGCGCATCAGAATCGGCCGCCACCTGGGGTTCATGGCAATCCTGGGACGGGTGGGACCACCAGCAGGACACATGGGTCGACGCAGACTGGAGGGCCAAGGGGAAGCGGTTTTCCCCCAGGGGGGATACCCGCTATGCTGACAAACGCCATCGGGGATGGGACTCCGCCCCCAAGTGAGCGCGACAGCCCGCCACTGGGTGCCTGGTCCCCCCCCTCCCCCCCTGGCCCGGGGAGTCGGCCCTACTGACTGGGAACAGTCGTCATGTCCGCTACTCGCTTTCCCACCTGCACGTTTGCCCCTCCCCCGCTCTCTCAAGGGCTCGTCTGCGGCTCAAGACCTGTTTCCCCCCCGGTCATGTCACTGCTCCGAGTTGCCACTCAGCCCGTCACGGGACGCGGCGTTTGCTTCCTGGAAAACATCGACCTCGGGCAGCTGGGGACAGCCTCCACCTCCCTATACAAAGTGGTCTCCATCGCGCTGACCCTGTGGGCCATATGGGACCCCTCTGTGCCATGCGGGGCCCAATTGGTCGGCAGCCCTATGGTCCTCAACCGCCCCTTTGCTGCGCACAGGCACGCAATTGGCGAGGAATTAAGATCGCACGGGCGGCTGTCCCCCACGGGCCACCGCTCCGTGGATGGCCCCTTCACGACGGGGACTAGTTTCACCGCAGTGACAGGCCGAGGCCTTAATACTCTTTTGCCACCTCTTGGGGCTGAGGTGCACCTTTACCACCGCACTGCGTTTAAACTCCCACGCTTGTTCGTGGTTTTCATAGTCCGTGAGGGGCCGGCTGAAATAATCCACTCCCACGGTTCCCTTTGGCCATGTTCTCACTGGACAATGGCCCGTCTTTGTCCGATTGGGCGCTCACTTTGAATGACTGGGACTGCAGGCCAAAGGCCCGCACCAGGTGCTCCACCAGTCGCACCGCACTCTTCCACACTACTACCTACGGTGACCCCGGCCAGGTGGAGTCGCCCCCGCCCCACCTGGCGGGCACTTTCCCCCCCTCAAGTGCACCGCGCTTGCAACGCTGCGTTGGGTCCTCTGCGGTCACTGCCGCCACCTGGCCCACCAGCTTTGCCCCTCTCCCCTCCTCCATTATTTGCCAGATTTGCGGCTATCGGCTGCGCCTCCCCCCTCCTCCACGCGCGCCGAGGTGGTGCGCCGCGCCGCTCGGCTTCCCCCCATCGTGGCAACGCACGCGTGCGCGCTCCGAGATGGTCACGCCTATCCCCGCGGCGGGATGCGATCACCCGCTGGCCGCGACGGGTGGGCCTGAGGCGGCTGGGGCCCTGTGCGAGCGGTCCATCCATTGGCAGGTCTGAGCCCTCACCTGGCAGGCCCGCCCCCCCAGCCCCCGGCGTCGCTTGCGACGTCGCCCCCTTCCTCCGGTCGGACTTGTTGCTAGCGCACGCATCGCGCCACCGTCCTTTTCCACGGTGACGGCGCACGCGGTTCACAACAGCCCTGCGGTTCTCCCACGGGCAGGTCCGCAGGCCTCCCGCCGGGTGTTTCTGACGCGGCACCTGGCAGCGTTCCCCCCCATCCACTGTGGCAAGGAAGGTGCAGCTGGGACTCTGACGACTAGGCTGCCGACGCCCGGCATTCGTGGACGCCCCTGGCTTCGAGCACGTGAGGTGTTCTGTGAGTGAGGCTTTGTTTCCTCCCCCCCCTCCCCTCGTCGCCACCCGCGCCTGTCCCCCCCTTTGCTCCTCCTCGCCGCGTTTGGCGGTTCCTCTCCTGGGGCTCTGTGCTGCCCGCGCATTGTTCCCGCCATCGCGCAGGCTTGGTCTGCGGGGGCTGGCGCCACAGTGCGACCCTCCGCCGGCTTTTCCAGTCTGCTGCCGTCTTCCGTTCCCGGGTCGGCTCTAATGAGGTTCATTTTGCCCCTCGCATGTGCATTGCGGCGTTGGCCTATGTGCCTTCGTTGCCAATCGTCTCGCTTTGCGCCCCTGTCGAGACTGACCCGCTCTCTGGAGTCGTCCTTTGAGCCGCAGGCCAAAAAAGTAACCCCACCAGCCAGTCGGTTACCCCGGCAGTCAGCACTTGCAGCCGTTGCACGGTTGCACCGCCGGGCAGCGTTGCAGCCCCGCCTCCGCTCCAGCGATTTCCTGGTCCCATCCGGAGTGCCGGTGCTGGCCTGCTTCTGTTTGCTAATTAAATATTTCGCGCGGCCCGCCTGGACTTTGACACGCCGCTGTTGCGCTTTCGCAGGCGGCTGCCGACAAACAAGTAACCCCACCAGCACTTCAGAGACGATGCCCAGAGGAATTGCCTCGATCAGGGAAGTGGGCAACACGCAAAGGAAAAGGCCACTCCTGGAGCGATCTTGGGACACCCTTGGGCGCTCTCGGGGCCGTTTTGGGGCTCTCTTGGCGCGTCGTGGGTGCCCCGGGAGGGCTCTTGGGGCACTCTTGAGGGTCTCTTGGGCGTTTTTTTTTTCGGCGCTTCTCGTGGCCCTCTCGAGGCGCTCTCGGCAGCCTCGGGAACGCTCTTGGGGCCGTCTTGGAGGAGATCGATCAAAAAACAATGGAAGCTCTAATTGCGATTCCCTCGGGGGTCCCACGAATCGCCTCTTGGGCCCCTCTTGGGGCGCTCGTGGAGCGCTCTGGGCCGCTCTTGGGGCCAAGCCGGCAGAGGACGAACGCGCCATCGCCCTGGAACCTTTCGCGGCGCGTGTCGTCACGCGCTTGTGCGGCGAGGGGGTGGGCAGCTGGTCTGTGGACTGCGAGCGCGACGCATTCTGGGGCGACGCGATCCGCGGCTCCTGCTTCACAGAAGGAGGCATTGTCGCGGTTATTCCTGGACGAGACGGCCAACCTCCTGGGTGTCTGACGCGCGGGCCCGGCCTAGGACGTCGAGACCTTTCGCGACGCGGTCGGGTCCGCGCGCGCGCCAGAGGCCAGCCTCGGTTTGGGCCACCCGCCGAAGTCGCTAGCGGTGTGCGCGGTTGCCTGGACAAGGCCGCGGCCCCTGTGCAGCGGCAGCGCACCTTCGAAGCTCATCTTTCCACGGCGGTCCATCCTGGCCAGTTCTGGCTCCTCTGGGAACGTCGCCAAGTGTCTCTGTCCACGGGCTCCTGCAGGGCCTGCGCGCCGGCTATATGCCCCGCGGGGTCGACTCACGCACCTCGGTCGATGACCTGGTGCAGTGGGCCCAAGGCGCCCCCGCGCTGGCGGAGGCGGGCTGCTTTCTCGCCGCGGGGGTGGCCGAACTGGACCTGACGGCCGCCTCCAAGTCCTGCATTCTGGGTTCGGGCTCGTCTCTGGTCTCGTCGGCGCAGCGCCGCGTGCGCACGGCGGGCGGCCCGTGGATCGCGCAGACTACGTGTTTCGCCGACTTGGGGACCGAGCGCGGGCCAGGTCGACCCTGCGGCACGCGCGGCGCCGCGTGCAGGCACGCCGCGCCATGCAGCGCCTGCGGCGGCTGCCCGAGACGCTCGCCGGGCGTCGCTCGGCCCGCCGGGTGGCCCTGGCCGGGGCCGCGGCTAAGTGGCAGGTTTTGCATCCAGGGCGTGGGCGCGTCGCCGACCGAGCTCGCTGGCGCGGCGCGCGATCGGGGTCACGCTGCATGGCCGCGCGGCGGGCCGCTGCCTCGCGACCGCCCTGGCGCTCGAGATGGGAGACAAGGACCCCGCTGCATCGTTGCCCCTGGAGGTCGCCAAGTGCTGGTTCGACGTCGTCGCGCCCCTCGGCCAGCTGCGACGCCATGCGCACTGGGCGTGGGCCTGGGCCAGGTAGCGAGTCCTCGCTGCCGTGCCCACTGCCAGATGGCGCCAGGTGTGCGGCATGGTCTCAGGCCCCATCTACATCCTTGATTCCATCGGCTGGGACGCCGTGGAGCGCTTCCGCTGGGTCAGCGCTGAAGGCGCCGTGTACGCCTATGACGAGGCCTCTCTGGACTAGGGGCAACCGGTGGACTTCGGAGGTGTCCGCGACACCCTGTCCACGGCGCTGGCCAGGCGGGTGTGGCGGAAGGCGGCGGCCGTCTGGAATGGCCGCGGCCTGGAGGACGGCTGCTGGTGGGCGCAGGCCAAGGCCTTCCTTGCGGCCCTTGGGCGGCGAGGCTTCCCCCTGGCAAGCTGGAGGCGATGCGCGCCGCGATGGTCGCCGGCTCGTGGACGCGTGGTCGCATCGAGGATGTTGGCCTGGAGTGTGCATCGCCCTCGTGCCAGCGCTGCGACGTGGGCGAGGTCGAGACCGACTGGCATCGCTGCTGGGAGTGCCCCGCCAACCAGGGCCAGGGTTTGGCCGCGCGTGTGAAGTCCGAGCACTTGCGGGACGACGCGGAGCAAGGGGTACGTGAGCAACCGCGCTTCTGGCTCCGCGGGCTCACCCCCTTGGCCTGGGGTGACATCTCAGAGGTGCCCGACGTGGAGGACATCGTGCCGTCCGACGGTCGCGTGCGACCCTAGTGGCGCGGTGGTGCTCACCTTCGGCGACGCCTCTCGAGGCGCGTGGTCAGCCGTCCCTGCTTTCCGCCTCGCGGGATGGGGTTGCGTGTGGCTGCACTTTGACGTTGTCGTCGACGACCTCGCGCTGGCAGATCCCGGGCGCGCGATGAGCATCACCCCTGGGGTGTCAATCAAGCACGCTGGCGGGGCGAGGCAACTAGACAGTCGACCGCGGCGAGCTGCGCGCCTTCCTCGTCTTCCTGGAGGACGGCTGGGCTGCGCGGCTGGCCCACTTCGTCACGGACAGCTCGTAGGTGGAGCGGGGCTTTTGGCGCGCCGTGCGGCGGGGGGCGCGTGCTGGCCGCGGAGCTCGTCGCGCCCTGCGAGGCCAGTTCAAAGTGGAACCGTCGACGCTCGTGGATCTGAGCCCGCCAGGCATAGGCGCGAGGTGCAGGCGTCCAAGAACGAGAGCCACCGTGATCGCCAGACGGTCCGCCAGGAGGGCGCTGAGGCCTGGCTCCTCTTCCTCGGCAACGACAGCGCGGACGCTCTCGCCGGTGGGGCGGCAGCGCGGGCGCAGCTCCCCGACAACGTCGTGCAGTCGTTCTTGTAGCTTGAGGCGCGGGCCGCCCTCGTGCAGAGGCGGCCTGGCGCCGTCACGCTGGATGCTGCCCGGCGGGGTCCGCAGCGGGCGCCGCCCGACGTGCCGCAACGCGTCCGCTCGATTCGGGCGGCCTGGTCGGTCCGCTTCGGCCGCGAGCAGGTCCGCCCACTGCGTGCACGTCGGTCCGACCAGGACGGAGTGCGCCTGCTGCGGCGCCGCGTGCGGGCTGCAGCCCCACCATTGTGGCCTCGCCTGGCTCGGGTCGACGTGCCGCGGGCCAGAGCGCTCGCAGCCCGCGTGGCCGGACGACGCGAGGTGCCGTGAGCTTGTCGACCTTGGACGTTTCACGTCTCACCCCTCTCACGCTTTGTTTTTCCGCGAGTTGGTCCTGCGCGATTTGTGGCGCGGTCGCCACCTCCCTGCTCGGCGCCCTCAGAGAACCTTGCTCGGCACCAGTTCGGCAGCGCAGGGGCGAAAAGTTTCCAGGCCTTGGGGGAAGATTTGTTTCCTGGGCATTCGGCTGCCGCGCGAGCCTTCAACAAGAAGAAGGCCGTTGCGGCTGCGCCTGCTGGGACGGCAGCGTCCTGGCGTGGAAGGAGGTAAGCCAGGTTGCAACCTGGGCCCCCTGGCGGTAACCTGGGCGGAGCGGCTGCCCTCCTGCGTGTATGGGACTGTGCCTCGATGCGCGCCGGTCGCCCCTGCAGCGCGCTCCAGAAGCGGCGGGGCCTTGGCTATTAGCACACAGGCCTGGGCATACAGCCTTCTAGGGCGAGGATCGCCCATCAACGGAACACAGCACCAGCAACAAAAGTCCTCTTTTTCCTCCTCCGCCCCCTCCTCCATCTCGTCTTCCCCTCCTCCTCAACCTCCTCCTCCTCGTCTCCCTCCTCCCCCACCTCGCTGAGGGGATACAGCGATGCCGCCGACGCTGACGACCACGACGACGACCCCCAGGGCGCGCAGCGGCGACCGCCACCCCGCGGCGCAGGCGAGGGAGAGCGTGGGCAAGGTGCCGGCCGACAAGCGCTTGGTGATGAAGGACACGGGGGCCCGCCGTCGTTAATCGTCTTCGTCGCCGCCGCCGCCGCCGTCGTCGTCGTCGTCATCGGCGTCAGCGTCGGCGTCGTTGTCGTCGTCGTCGTCGTCGTTGTCGTCAGCGTCAGCGTCAGCAGTGTCGTCGTAGACGTAGTCGTTGTCGTCAGCGTCAGGGTCAGCTCAGTCCGCGCCGTCGTCGTCAGCGTCACCGTCGTCGTCGGCAGACAGGCTATTGGCGGCGAGGGGCATGGAGCATGTCGTCGTCAACGTCGTGGCGTCTCGAGGATTGAAAATCGGAGTGCTTCTCCTGGGATCTCCAGATCCCCCCAGAGGCTTCCAGGAACCGTTGGGAACCAGCATGCAAGCGCCTGCTGACAGAGGACACGGGGCTGGTCGTAGTCGCCGCCGCTCGCCGCCGCCATCGTCGTCGTCGTTGTCGTCTCAAGATCTGAGATATTTTTGGTTAGTTGGGTCGGTTCAGGACGAAGGGGGGAGGTCGTGAATTCCCAGAGACCCCGTAGTGGTTAACAACCATGGCTTCGAAGGTCTGTGACCCCCAATTGCATTGTTTATTTCGAGCCTCTGGCCCATGGAGCTCCCGACGCCTTCGCCTGGATTGGATTGATTTTGATTCTCCATGCCCAAACCCGCCGCCACCGCCGTCATCGTCGTTGTGTTCCTAGGCATCCTTTGTAATGCTTGTTTTTTCCATTTGTGGTAGTCACGACCCTTTCCCCGAAGACGGCCCCTGGAGTCCGACATCGGCGCAAAGGTTGTGCCTCGTGTTGTTGCTTTTGTCCGGACGTTTGGTGCCCGTCGTCGCCGCCTTCTCGCCTGAGGAGATCAGCCTCGCGGGCAAGGATCCGAAGCAGAGGGCCGCGTGCGACATCGAGGTGAAGGCGGCGCGCGTCCCCAGCACCGGCGGGGCGACACCGCGGAGAGCCCGCGCGGGGAGGAGGATCGCCGTCGAACGGTGGTATGAGCGCGAAGCTGTGCTCAATCACAATGCCCGCGGAGAAACAGGGGCGGGCAGCGCGGCGAATGTATCTCAGTATGGTCGCCTGCTTAACAGTAGAACTGAGTAGGGCCACTGAAAAATGCTGTCACTTGAAGGCGAATGAGGCTCGAACACGCGACGGGCTGGTGCCAACCCAGGCCAAGAGGGGAAGCGGGAGCGAGCAGGGACCAGGGCGGAGCGTACTGACTCAGCGCACGCACCGAAGCTCTGAGGAACGGAAGCTAGAACTCCATGGATTGAGCGACCCTGGACTGAACGTTGCGGAGAACGCAACCAGCAAACAAGCAACGAGCCGCTGACCTGGGAGAGCAGGGACCGAAAAAGCAGTGGAGAAGGCAGGGCGGGGGCGACCCACAACGAAGAGACAAAACACTTGCGCTGCGCCGTGACTGCACAGGAGGCGCTCACCGCTAGCGACGGAGGCAGCAGGAGCTGGCCAGTGTGGGCATGAAGGGGATTCCGAGACCAGAAGAGCAGACAGGGGCGGAGCAGCGGGGGCGACCCAGGACAAGGAAGCGGCTGCCAGAGACAGAATGACAGGCTGAGGAGCCGTGCTGCCGAAACGATGTCTGGGACGGCGCAGGTGGAGGGCGAACCGTCCAGGGCGGCCTCGCCCCCCCCGAGGGGGGCCAAACCCGCGGGGGAAACATGGATCCGTCCCCCAGGGACCGAGAGGAGGAGAGGAGGCAGAGGAAGACGCGGTGGGGGGAGGAGGGAGAGAGAGAGAGATAGAGAGAAGAACGGGGGGGGGAGGTGCAAAGGGAGAAGGAGATAGAGAGAGAGAGAGAGAGGGAGAGGCAGACGGTGGCGGAACCCTGCCCCCCCGAGGGCTGCCCCCCCCCCCCCCCCCGGCAGGGGCGGGATATCCTCGACGAGGACAGGCGCCACCAACACGGGCAGCCCTTTAGCACTACCCAGGGATAGCGCACAGAGCTTGCCGTAGTCACGAACTGCATCTACCCGGCCAAGGGCATCACGGACTGCATCATGTGTCGTAGCTCACAAACTGCATCATGCGCCGTAGCTCACGGCCACCCGTGTCGTAGATCACGAAGGGCATCATGCGCCGTAGCTCGAGAACACGGAGACCACAATGATTGGCACGAGCAGTTCCCAGCTGGCCTTCTGTCTTGGAAGTCCATAGCGACTCAGGCAGCCCTGGCCTTGCATAACATTGCATCGTGCATGTCAGCCCCACCGCTGGCGTCGCCGCACAGCAAAAGAAAGCGGTGATTTGATGTTTCCACAGTTCATGCATCACGCGATGATGGTGTCGCCGATGAGGAAAGGGGAAGAGGAAGGTGGTTGAGGAGGAGGAGGCGGAGGAGGAGAAGGAGGAGGAGGTCGAGGGAGGGAGGAAGGAGGAGGAGGAGGAACTAGGAGGCAGGGGGGAAGGAGGGAGGAGTGAGGGAGCAATGGAGGGAGAGAGGAAGGAGGAGGTAGACGATGCCGAGGACCGTGAGTCGAGATGGTCGAAGTTAAGGTTTTCCCAACCCTCCTGAGTGTTGGGCTCTCGTTTTGAATCGAGCAGTGTGGCCTCCGTCCTTCTCCTTCCCCTTTCTCTTGCCTCCTGACTCCTTCTCCTCCCTTCTCCTCCTGCCCAAGATTTCTCACGATTGGATGTCACAGAGTTGCGTACGCAGTATTTTGCTGTCGCCATTCCGCCGCCTGGATGGGAGCCCCCCGCCGAGACACCAGCACCCCAGCCCCACCGGAAGAGGAGGAACCATCCTACGTCTTCAACCTTGGGTCGACAGGGGGGTTGTGTGCGAAGCCAGGTTCCCATACCCAAGAAGCGCATCCTACAGCGGATGACACGGCGCCACGGCTCAAGTGCCCGCGCACAGTGCGCAATCTGGCGCTCTTTTTTTGCACCTCACCTGTACAGGCTGATGCCGCCCTGCCAGATCTGCTTGAGCCTTGGGGTGACCGGCGAGGCCGTCCCGGGCTCGCACTTCTGCGCTGCGCACGGGGCTGAACGTGTCCGCTGCTGCACAGCCGGCTGAGGGCTCGGGCCTGACCCAGGCTACCAGGAACCTCGAGATCGGCGCCTCCGACCACGCGAACGACATAGAAGTTGACCAGGGTGCCCTGCAGGTGGGCACCCCCGCTGACGTCGGGGTGGCTGGGACGCTGGCCGGGCTGAAGGCTATCGAGGTCGATTCGGAGAACGTCGCGAGTACTAGCGCCGCTGCTGCTGCTAGCGCCCTCCCCGGAGTCCCACCTGTCCCTTCCATCGCGCCGATCAGCTCGATCGCCGACGGCCTCCTCCGGGAGTGGCTCGAAGCTCATGCTCTTGCCCACTTCCCGATCATACAGGCCGCCGCTGCTGCCAATCAACCTGGCCAGGAGACGTCCACTCGGTTCCCCCACGAGTGGGCTGGCCTTCCGAGCATTTTTGCGAAGCTCGGCTACCACCTGGACTCCTCGGACCACTGGCAGGCACTGGGCTACGCGATGTACAAGGGCCCCGACCCCTCGGAGCAGCTCATCGCGTCCCGCCTGCGGTCCGTGAAGTTTTTGTGCAGCCTCGCAGTCCGCGGCTGGGACTCGAACGACGTGCTCAAAGCGCAAGAGGTGACAGACAAGTTAACCGCAGATGCCGCCAAATGCACTGAGGACATGCCTGAGATTCAGCGCGCTCGTCGCAGGATCAGGGCGGGCAAGCTGCCGCTGTGGAAGGAGCTCGGCAAGGACGGGCTCGAGATGTTGAACTACACGAAGGCCTTCGCGAACGAAAGCTTCTTTACGCAGTGGTCCAACGTGCTCGGCCACACCTCGATCCAGAGCTGCGTGCCTCGTTCCCGTACGCTCGCCGAGCTCGCTGAGAAGGGCGACGACCAGGTCTGGGACGAGCTCAAGGGACTCGCGATCGCGATGTGGGCCCCTTCCGACGGCAACGCCCTTGCCCGCCTCCTCGCTTCACTTATGCGGAGAGCTGGTTCGCCCAACTGCCCGATCAGCGTGCGGATGATTGCGCCGCTCTATCTGCGTCCCAGTATGGCTTCCGCGTCTGACATCATGGACTTATGTTGGTCTCCTATCCTTGGAGAGAAGGCGGCTTCCATTATGTAGGGTGTCGCCTTCGTGCCCCGCCCCTTTGAGATGGCCCTCCCATGTCGCAACAGCCCCAGGCATACTCGAATGGGGCTGGCGGTTTTCAACTTGGCCTTGACCGGCGCCAGGTTCGCTCCCAGGGTCCTGACTTTCAAGCCGGCCGCCCTGGAGGTAGACGCTGTCTCTCGCACGGCTGTGGACTTTCTCGCCGACACCATCCCCCAGTTCTACACCATTACGCGGGACCCGCTGCTCACTAACATTCTGCGCCGGCCGCCCAAAAGGAGCAACGCTAGTACTGCAGAGGCCCCCAGGGTGACAGTCAATTTTCTTTTTCCTGCTGATGTTGGTGTACTCGCCCAGTTCCTTCAGCTCCGGCACCTCCGCCGCTCTGCTCTCCCAGGCAGCGCCTTCTTCGGCTCCGCGCTCATGTGCAATGACCCGGATGCCATGATACTGAAGTTCGACAGGCCCACCTCGTTGCACCATTACTGGCCGCTCTGCACCCAGCTCGTGGTCCTCTCCGACTCCAGAGCGCTGGTTGACTCCGAAGCGTCCTCAGATACGTGGGCGGAGTTCCCCGATAGGTACATGCTGGGGTGCCCGCTCACAGCGGCCGCGAAGTTGAAGTGGAAACCATCTCGCGGCGGCCGCGCGGTGGCCACCCCTTCGGTCGTCGCCAGCGCGCTCGCGGCCACGACGCGGAGAGCTAGGCAGAGCCCCAACGTGCACGACTACGTCACTGACCTCAAGATCCAAAGGGAGGCAGGCCGGGAGGACGCGGAGGTACTTCGACGCTTCCTCAACCACGCGTGCTCCGCAACGGGGCCGACTGTGACGGAAGCCGTCAACGACGCTATGCCGAAGCCAAGGGAATTTTACCACCTCGCCTCCAGGAACAAATTTGCACCCCCTGGTTGCCTGCGGCTCCGGCTCCGCAGCCGCGAGGAAGTTCGCAAAGTCCACGCCGCGTTGCGTGGCCAGACGGTCCAGGTCGGTTCCGAAAGGATCGCGATTGAGGTCTTGAATGACCAGTTGGGCTCCCTCCCGGGAAACAGCAGGCGGTAGCCGGCCGCGACGCCCGCGGCTGCCGCCTGGGCGCAGGGCGTCCGTCGACCCTAGGGCACGGGTTGGGGATTTATTGCACGAACGAGCTGGGGGAGAGCTACTGGATCATCGACGTCGCCCTTCGACTCCGCCGCTCCCAGGCGGGGCCGGGCCGCGTGGGCCGCTGCCGACCAGGAGTCCGCCTGCCTCGCGTTGCCGATTACGACCGTTTTCTTCCGCATCTCCCTCCGTTGCTATTTTCTGTTTGCGACCTGTTACCTGCTCATCATCCCCCTGCGCGTCGAGATGATGTTCCGCTATGCCGCTATCGTCGCCAGCGACCTCTGCGAGCGCATGGCGAACTCCCTTCTGACGCCATCAGCGCCCCTGCTCTGTCTGCCCCGCGGGCCGTTATCCAACAGGGTGTGTCCCGGCAGTGCGGCAGGGCCAGTGCTCGCTGGGCGTGGCCGCGGCCCTCTGGGACGCGCGGGCACTCTTCGCCGCGGACCCGCAGCGCCGCGAGGACAAGTCCGCTGAGGTCAACGAGCTCATCGCGCGCTCGGACGCGCTGCTCATCGCGGAGACGCGCGGCGCTGATGCCGGCAATGCCGCGTGGGGGCCGCCCGTTGGCACTTGGGCGCGGCGGTCGACGCGCTTCTCCAGGGCGCGCAGGGGTTGGCATCTTGGTAGAAGGGTCGTTTCTGCAGCTCTTCTCCTTTATCGCGCGGCTTGAAGTCACATGGCCGGGGCGTTCGATCAAGCGCAAATTACGAGGCTCGCACGGCGCGCTCGATATCCTCGTCAACTATTTCCCATCCGGGGCGACTGTCACCGAGCTGGACATGTTCGGCGTGGACCGCGCCGCGCGAGACACACAGGCGACATTCCCCACCCTACGGGCGCACATGCGCAGCGGGCTGGCTGGGAGAATCGCCCCCAGGGATAAGGTACTCACGCTGTTCGGAGGGGACTTCAACTACGCCGCCTCGCTCATGGACAGGACTGCCATCGCTTCGCAGACCTCGACTGGCAGACGGGATGAGGGGGGGGAGAGCCAGTTTCAAACAGTTTTTGCTCGCCCGCACATTTGCGAGTTATGCCGGGGCGAGCCCGCGCATGCTTCGGCCTCTTCTCGTTCGAGGTTGGACCGCGTCTGCGTGAACTTCCATGCGTCGGAGCTGTTGGACCGCTGCCTGCGGGCTACGGCTTTGGAAAAGCGACCAGAACTACCTGCGCATCGAGCTGTTCTGGCGCCCCGCAGTGCGCCGCAGCGCGTTCCAGAACACTCGCGCACGGTACCTGAAAGCGCCCTTCGACGCGTTGATTTTCCCCGTCTCGTGGCTGCGAACTGCCGCCGCAAGCTGGGCGAACGCCCGCTGGCCACCCCGATCCGCCGACTCCGCATGAACAAAGAGCCCATCAAGAAGGTCGCTGCACGCCCGGGCCGCACGACGGGGGCGCATCCGGAAGCCGTCGATCTCGAAGACAGACTGGGTGCCACTATGAAGTTCATGCGGGGTGCAGAGCAGGGCACGTTGGGAGCAATTTCTCTTTGCATCACGCGATGCCCATGTCTGGTCGAGCTCGTGGACAACCCCTACGAGACCGGGGTGGCCTTTCAATTCGCCCACGGTCCGCGCGGGGGCACGCAGTCGGCTTAGCGAGAGACCATGCGCTGGACGAGCTACATAAATCCCACGAGGGCCTCGTCAGCGGCGACGCGGCCAGAGCCAATCAGGCCAGACAGAAGAACATGCGGCTGATCTACCGCCGTGCTCCTGGCAGAGGGGGCGCGCTGTCTACCGCGCTCGCCAAGACCGGGCGGGTGCTCGCTGACCCCGCAGAGATGGCCGCCGAGCTCCGCGGGCATTGGGCGGACGCATTTCGCGCGAAAGGCATCGACCATTCCCTGCTGGAGCAGCGACTCAGCGAGGACGTGGCCAGCGCGGGCGCCGCGGGCGCAATCGAGGGCGCCCCTGCCTTCCCCAAGCTCCGGAAACGACGCGTCGAGCACGCCATTAAGCATTCCAACAACTTTTCTCCAGGCCCTGACGGCATCAGTTTTTGTGCTTGGCGCAGCTGCCCCAAACTCTTTTCGTCGGTGTTGTTTGACGCAGTGCGGGTGTTGATGAACGATTGGGGCTGCGCGGTCATCGACGAGGATTGGGGGGGCTTCAACGCTAGCCTGCTCCTCCTGCTCCCAAGAAGGCCTCGGGCCACGCTGTTATGGGGGAGGGCTACTATGAGGCCGAGAACACGAGACTTTCGAATGTGACCATTTCGGACAATCGGTTGTTGGCCAATGCTGTCCGGTACCTCATCGAACCCGTCGCCGGTCCAAAAAGTATCTGGCCACAGAGAGGGTTCGTCGCAGGGCGCAACGCGCTGGCCAACTTGGTGGACATCGAAGAGGCAATGGCCACCTGCGCATGCACATCCGACGAGGGGGGGCTGGCCCGCTTGGCTCGCCCAGTTCTTCTCGTGCTTGCACTACCGCATCGCGTGCTTCATAGCATTGGGCTGTGCCCGGCACGAGGGCTTCGACGTGGCCCGAGGCATCCGGCAAGGATGCCCGTTGTCACCGCTGCTGTTCGCAGTTGCGTCCGACATAGTGCTGCGTCGTCTGATCCGTCGCGTGCGCGGGGCCTGCGTGCGCGCCTATGCCGACGACCCTGCGCTCGTTCGCGCCGCCCTCTTGCGGCACCTTGGCAGCGCGCAGGGTATCTTTACGGAGTGCGAGACCATCTCCGGCCTCAGGCTCAACGTCGCGAAGACGGTTATCGCTCCTCTTTTCTGTCGCGATCGCGACGCGGTGCGGCGCCATCTGGTCAGGGAGGCCCCGCCATGGGGCGCTTTCCCTATCGCGGAGAAGGCAAATTTACCTCGGCACGGTTGTCGGCCCGGGGCGGGGATCCAGTTCGCGGGGGGCGCCTCTAAAGAAGTTCCTCGACCGAGCCGCGCTGTGGGTCGCATGGGCGTCGGCTTTTTGTTCACGCCCTCTTGGGGTGCCAGTTTTTCGTCTGCTCAGTCGTGATGTTCGCGGCTCAGCTGGACCCTCTGCCGTCCGACTTCGACGCCGTCGAGCTCGCAGTGCGCCGCACGCTCCCCCCTGGCCCCCAGGACTGGTTCTCCGCGGAGGCTTTCCGGGACCTCAAGACGCTGCACCCCCGGATAGCTCTGCCGGACGTCCGGTCCGCTGCCCGAGCGGCGCGAGCCAGAGTCGCGCGTTTCGAAAACTCCCGGCACGGGGGGCTCTGGATCCAGGCCCGCGCCCGCCGGCCCCCCCAGGTGAACCGGATGGTCGCGAGCCAGCAGCGAGCGGCGCAGTTCTCGGAGTACGTCAGCCAGGACTTCTTGTTCACCGTTCGGGGCGCCGCTTCTGAGCTGGCAGCGGCGGAGCGGAGCGCGCGCGCTGCGCCCTCTTTATTGGGTTCCGCCGGCCCGGCTGCCCCGCAGCGGCTCGGTTGGCAGGCCCGAGCCACGCGCGTCTTCCAGGCCGCCCCCCGCCCCCCTGCTGCCGCGCACGTCCGCAAGCGCCTGGGCAAGTGGCAACTCGACATTTTGCTTGGCCGCCGCCCAGCACGGTGGATCAACGCCCTCGCCCTCTCCTCGCCCCTCCTTCCCCCGCGCGCGCAGGCTTGCCAAATCCTAGGGCCGCCTGGAACGGCTGGATCACGGCGCGCCGCTTCGGCCGTTCGGGCCGCCGCGCGTCCTATTGCGCCCGCGGGGAGGACAGCCTGCAGCACTGCGCTTTCTGCAGTGCGTTTCAATCTCTCTGTCGTCAGTGTCTCGGGCTGAGCCGGCCACCAGCTGATCGCTGCTTAGGTGACTTCCTAGGCATTCGCCCGCGCGCGCAGTCGCTCCCAGCGCGCTGCCAGGACCAGCGAGCTACGGCTACTGCGGCTGCCCTCTGGGCGATAGGTGCGCACGCGCCATGCAAAACGCGCGGCGCGATCAGGCGTGGTCTCCCGGGCGCCGACGGGCAAGCGGCATTCCGCGGCCCCCCCTCCCGTCTTCCCTCGTCTCTCGCCCCCCCCCCCCCCCATCTCTCCCCGGGCCTGGTGGGCCCGCTTGCCTCGCGCATCGCTGCACTTCCAACTTACATTGGCGCTGTCAGCATTTCTGCTTTCGCTCGGCCTGGGGGCCGATGGCTTCGCAGCTTCTTTGCAGCCGTGGGTATGTTGCGTTTCTTCTTGTCTCATCTTGCAGGGGTTTTATTGGTTCGGTCGACTAGGGATTCAGCGAGGGGACTGCCGCGCAACGCCTCGGCAGGCCAGGGGAAGATACGCTGCAAGGCAAAATCGTTTTGTTGGCAAGCCTGCTTCTCTCCCGCGCCCTTTTCTTTCTCCTCCTCATGATCCTTCCTCCTCCTTGCCCCCTCCATTATGGTCCGCTGTTGCGTTGGATTTATGAGCTTGGCCGTTTGGACCACTTAGTAGGGGCCATGACATAGCGTCCGCGCCGCCGCCCGGCCGATGCGATTTAAAAGGGTCGCATATGCGTAGTGACTCCTCATGATGTCTACACGTCGCCCACGCTTCGCGCGCGCTTGCGTTTGTTGTCTGGCGAGCGCTGGCCAGGGGATTTATTGACCCTGTATTGTAGCCAGACAAAGCACTTAAACCTGCGCCGCATGACTTTGCCCGGAGACGCGCCTCACACGCGAACGGCTGGCGCGCAGATGGACATCCGGGAAAAAACGTCGATGTGGCCACTTTGACGACCAGTGCCCTTGGCGCAGGTGTCTTCCACACTCGCGTCATTGCGCGCGGGCGCGCCGTAGTTTTCAAAACAAACAAAAACACAGGGCTTGCAGGGGAAAGAGCCCATGCTTATTGCGGGCCCCAATGTGCCGGGCGACCAGGTCCGCAGCCATTTTGGCTTCAGCAACGCACGCATAGCTGTTTCAGGACCGTTCTGAGGTTCGGGCGGGGCAGCCCGATCACAGGCTCCGCGCCGTCAGTCCTCGCGTGAGCTCTTGTGGGGGCGCCGCCCTTGAACTGATTGCTTCGCCCTGCGATGCGCACCTTGTTCTCCAGCCAGCCGCGACGGGGTGGGGTCTTGGCGCGCTGAGCGCAGGGGCGCTCCGCGCTAGGAGTCCACTTCGTCGAGTGGCCCACGCTGTTCGGCCAGCAGGAGCCTGGGGCCGCGTCGGCCCCGCCGCCGGGGCGTTGTCATCGCGCGCCAGCTGCAGTCGATCATTGGCGCGCTCACCTCCCTGAACCAGATGGCGCTGCAGAATGGCGAGGTCGTGGTGGACCTCCGCGCGCCCGTGCAGGGCAGAATTCCTCGCTGTGGTCAACTGGCAAACCAGGTCACGCTGATGGGCCGCGACGCACGCAACCGCTACGACGAGCTGAAGCGCGAGCTGGACACGGCCCCTCGCGAGGAGGATGCCAAGATTGACGGCGCGCGGTCGGGGATTCTTGGCCAAGCCCAACGAGCGCACGGGATCTGACGACGCTGTGTTGGACGACGAGCGCCAGCCTTTGGAACGCCAGATTGTGGACCTAGCGGAGGCGCAGAAGCAGTCGCAGGAGCGCATCGCGTCACTGTCCGCCCCCTCTTCGGCTGGGTCGTCTACCTCTTCGCGGGCCCCGCGACCGCGGACGCGCGGTGGACAGCCAGCATATGAGAAGCGCCAACATGATGTTTGCAGGCTCGGACTCTCGGGTTTTCCTCGCTCGCTCCTCGTTGCAAGCCTTCGCGCTGTGGGCGTGCTGCGCAAGTGCGCGTTTGTCGCATCATCGCGCACGTTTGATCTTGAGAACAAGGCCCGTCTAATGTTCGAGAACCCTGTGGCCGCCAGCACGTTCCTAGGCAACTTCGTCAAAGCAGGGACTTGGAACCTGATCCCTTGCACCCTAACGCGCCTCTCTTGTTTTGCCTGCGTCGCGATTCAGGTGTTCACGCCCGTCAGTTGTTTCTCTCGCTTGGATGAGTTCGTGCCAAACTGAGCAAACTCCTTTCGTTTAAAGGTCTCTGCGGTAAAATCTCGACTCACGAGGATGGATACGTCCAGTGCGAGTGTGACCAGGGTGCCATTCTCGAGTTTGGCGTTTAGGAGCAGATCGAAGCGATCCAGTCTCAGGCCGCGGTGCTTCGTCGTCCCGCTCAGCGCTGAGGCAGACAGCGCCGCGCCGCAGGTGCCCTCTCCTTTTCCAACCATCGTTCGGCTCTCCGTTTTCATTTCCGCCCTGCTCCGTCTGCCTGTGCACCTGGAACACGGATGCGCTGTCCTCGGCGGTTCGTTGCCTTTCGTGGCAGGCATCGGCGCGGTGCTTACAATGTCCGAAGTTATGCAGCGCGCGATATCATTACAGCTCAAGAAACACATGGGCATGCATGTAACATCGCTGAATTCGAGCGTGAGATAGATGGCACGCGCTTTAGCTACTCCTCGCTTCCCGACTTCACTCGCGAGGGCGAAGTTTTACGGCATTCTCTGCGAAGGCACTCTCGTGCTTTTCTTCGATTGTGGACATATTTGTGGTCGCGGGGAGAACGCTAAAAACTCGATCCTGCGGGGCTCCAGGCGACCTGATCGCTTGTAATCTCCACCCCCCCGAACACGTCTGAGCCCTGCTCCCTCTTCAGCGGCTTCCACAGTGTCTGCAGCGCGACTAGTCACGGCGCCGGCCTGTTGGAACTGAGTTTGAAGATCAGGTGCTCTTCCGTGGTGATTGGAATTTTGTTTTGGAAGACGGAGGGGGGTTTGCAGGAGACAGCGCCGGTTGGACGTCTAGGGATGCTTGGCAATCGCGTCTGTTCGTTGGGCTGCTTCCGCATCTTACTGAGCTGATTCAGGGCCGGGACATTCGTCGGGGTAAGAGGGGTCATGCCGTCGCCGGGACTTCCAGGATCGATCGCATCTACACTGCGTTACCTCCTGCTCTTCCTCGGGGCTAAGTTCGGCGAGCTCTATTGGGATTCTACAGTCGGCCATGCCCAGTGGCCGTATTCCTGTTCGGTCTGTTTCGGGGCGATTCCACTTTAACTCCAGACAACCCATCATTCCTCCGCGGCTTGCTGAGTTCCCTGAATTTGGTCAGGTCCTGGAGGGCCTTCTTGGCAGTAATCCTGGCTCTCGGGACGCGTGGACGCAGCTGTCGGTCGCGGGGGGCATGTTCTTTGACGCCGGCAGGTATGCGCGATCTTCGCTGCGAACAAGGCCGGCTGCTAGGACTCAGGAGAAACATTTCTGGGCGCTCTCTACTCTTCGCGATCGTCAGCATGGCGACGTCTCACGAGTGCGCATTGTTATAGCTTGCTACGATAGGCCTCGAGTTCACTCTTATAGTGAGTGCCAGTGCATTCATCATCTCGGGCTTCGCTGGCACGTACTGCAATGGCCTCTGGCCAGTTCAGCCGATCCGAGGGGCTCCGGATTCGGTGATCTCGGAGTCGTCGGGGGAGCTGTTTGGGATGGGGGGCGCTCTTGAAGTCGTCGGGGGCGCTTTTTAGAGATGACGCGCCCTCTGGGGGGTGCCTGGAGCGGTCCCGGGGGGGGCCCGGGGAAGGTTCCGAGGGGGGGTCGTGGGGGCGGTGGCGGCTAGACCTGAGGGGGGTCCCTGGGCCCCCCGAAACATTGTGGGGATGCGCAAATCATTAAGAAAACGCCCTCCCGCCCTTCCCCGGGGGGGGGTCCGGGGAAGGTTCCGAGGGGGGAGTCCTGGGGGGGGGGGGGGGGCCTGGCGCACCCCGAAACATTTCGGGGGTGCGCAAATCATTGAGACGCCAGATGGAGGACCCCCTTCCCCGGCAGAGCCACCCTGGCGACCCCCCCAAGCCGAGCTGAAGCTTTTGCATAGGCTCAGAACTGAAGCTCCTGCCGAGGCCCCTTGTAGCTCACGCGCTGGATCGGCGGATATTGTTCGTAAAACAAATTTAAACTCTTAGGAGGCTGAGATTGCTAGAGTGCTGGAGCGGGCGTTGATGTCATTCAGCAGCGCGCCGTGGATGCCCGCTGCCGCCGTCGCCGGCAACTCTGGAAGACACTTCGCAAAGCGATTGGTCCTGGGCCTTATCGGGGACTCCGTTGGGGGCGCCTGCGATACCTTAGAGGATTTTGCTGAGGTGCTGGCTCAAGTCGCTGGGGTGAAGTCTTCAGGGCGCCAGTGGTTCAGCCTGAGCTATGGGATGAGATCCAGCCCTCTATGGACTCCGACTGGAAGCTCGACTACGCCACCCGGTTCGAGATGCCCCCGAAGCGCCGCCGCAACATGCCTGGCCCCGATGGCATCCCACGCGACTCGGCGTGGAAATGCCCAGCTTCCTTACGAATGCCCTGTTCTTGCAACCTCACTTTCTTCGCAGATGCGATCCACTTCCTCCCAGATGCCAGCGCGCGCAGCTTTCGTGTTCTCTTGCCGAAGGGCTCGGGCCCTGGAGAACGACCTGGGGTTGCCCCAACGCTTTCAGCGTCTTGCACTCGCCCGCCCAGCATGGGTAGCGCGGGCGTCAAGCTGTTGGCTGCCGCCAGCATTCGCCCTGTGAGTGCGAATGTGCACATGCGTGCTGGCACTGATCAGACGTTCGTCTCGGATCGGGACATATTTGTGTCTTGGGGCCTCTCCAGACATTTGCGTGAATCTACTCATGCCTCGCTGTTCTTGACCGACCTCGCTTCGGCCTTCCCTAGTCTCGTTCAAGTGCGGCTCTGTTTGGGCACTATGTGTATCTGTCCGTGCATCGCGAACTTGTTCAAAAAGGTGCACGGTTCCAGTGTAACGGCCATCACTGTTGGGGGGCAGAGATTCGATGCCATTGTTTTCGAGTCGGGAGGCTAGCCAGGCTGTCCAGCGTTTATGTAGATTATTCTTATCGCGGTCGATTCCGATAGCTGCGAAGCCGTTGCTCGCGATATGCGCATCTGAACTTGAACCATGCCGACGACTTCTTTTTTGGATTGATGAGCATTTTTTCGGGCTTAGTTCCAAAGTTTGAGGCTTTGGGTATCTTGGCTGACGTCGCCAACCCAAGGTGGTGCCTGAAAGTTGGTGTAGTTGTGGTGGTGCCGGCAAGGAGCGTCTGCTCACCGCGTTGGCAAGCTAGGGTGCACCTCTCGATCATACTCGCGTCGTTTCGTGGGCGGTGTATCTTGGCTTTTCCATTGGTCCTGAGGCCGCCCTGAGGTCTGGCGTTCAATCATTCCTGGGCTCATCTCGAGGGTGCAACGGGCTCGCCAGCTTGGCTCAGGTATTACCCATTCTGAGATTCGATTGCGCACCGTGTCACGTGCGCCTCGAAGCTGTTCTTTCGTCTCCAGCTCTACCCTGCTGATTCCAACCTTGCCCGCCAGTTTCGGGAGAACGTCGTGCTGCTAACCCCTGGCCCGCGCAAGGCGACATCGCATACATTGCGACGACATTATGTGCACTAGGCTTGGGCACGCAATCTATCGACGTCAGCGCTGTCGCGCGGGCTGCCGCCATACGGCACCTCCTTCGGTCTGGGGCTTTGCATGGTGTTCTGGAGGACCTTCATAGGGCTCGTGAGGACCTGGGGCGCATCTCTGATCGGTGGCATGCTGGTTGGCATCCTGGCTCCTTTTCGCTGACGGGGTTGGCATTCTGGGCTCAACTCTGGGATCTTTGCGCGCTCCCCAAAGGTGCAGGCCAAGCTGTATTCCTGCTTTTGGGGTCTCCACCTTTCCTGATGCTCTGCTCCGCCGTGATCATTACTTCCGCGCCCTGAAGCCCACTCTACGCACGTTGACCGCGTGTGTGAGGCGCTGAAGAGCACCTGCACAATGACGCCCATGTATATCGGCATTGCTCAATTACGGTTGTTCACAGGTTCGATCTGCCAGCGCGGTTTCGCTCGACCGCTGCAGGGCGTCTTTTTGGCTCCTGGTCTGCCGATGGTTCCTGATTTCGACTCCTTCCGACGCCACTCAGTGAGCGGTTGAAAGGTCTGCTTGTGAAATGGTTGGGTCCTTCTCTTATCGGTCATCAGAGTGAAGTGAACCCTCGCCGGTTTCCCACTTGCCTCCTCCTATTTTCTGATGCTGCGTCCGCCTGTCTGAAACGCGCCACCTGCACGGGCGCCTTCCTCGCGGCTCTCAACGCGTGGCGCCTCTCGAGAAGAGCTTTGCCCGATCGGGTTTTTGGGGCGTCTCCGAGTTGCCGCTCGCCGCCGCGAAACAAATCGCGGAAACTCGGAGCGCCTCTGGTCTTTGCGTCGCTCGCCGACTGGCTCGGGTCCGCGCCCTTCCCCTTGGGGCGCTGCCCTCCCGTCCCGCGCGCCGCGCGCCAGACGGGCGCCCCCGACTGCGGGGCCGCGGGATTCGAGCCGTGGGGGCCCATGAACTGCCCCGCCGATGGGCGGGCCGCCTCTGCAAACAAACGCCGCGAGGTGAGCGGGGACTGACGGGGGAAATTAGCCTGGCGAAGGACCCAACCATATGCAGTTGTGAGTAATGCTGGTGTGAGTACCGTCTTCGGTGGATCTCCCCATGGGGCCACGAACCGTTTGAGGGGTGTGCCGAAATGGGTGTGGGGGCGGCGTGCGAACGTTGCCACTGGGGCCGTCGGTGGAGCTCCTTATGGGGCCACGAAACGTGTGAGGGGTGCACCGAAGTTGGTGTGGGGGCGGCATGCGAACGCAGCCACTGGGGCCTTCGGTGGAGCTCCCTATGGGGCCACGAAACGTGTGAGGGGTGTGCCGAAATGGGTGGTGGGGCGGCATGCGAACCAGCCACTGGGGCCTTCGGTGGAGCTCCCTATGGGGCCACGAAACGTGTGAGGGGTGTGCCGAAATGGGTGGTGGGGAGGCATGCGAACCTGCCACTGGGGCCTTCGGTGGAGCTCCCTATGGGGCCACGAAACGTGTGAGGGGTGTGCCGAAATGGGTGGTGGGGAGGCATGCGAACCAGCCACTGGGGCCTTCGGTGGAGCTCCCTATGGGGCCACCACGAAACGTGTGAGGGGTGTGCCCATTGTGGGGGAGTCGCCCCTGCCACTGGGGCCTTCGGTGGAGCTCCTATGGGGCCACGAACGTGTGAGGGGTGTGCCCCATGGGTGGTGGGGAGGCGGGACCCTGCCACTGGGGCCTTCGGTGGAGCTCCCTATGGGGCCACGAAACGTGTGAGGGGTGTGCCGAAATGGGTGGTGGGGAGGCATGCGGACCCTGCCACTGGGGCCTTCGGTGGAGCTCCCTATGGGGCCACGAAACGTGTGAGGGGTGTGCCGAAATGGGTGGTGGGGAGGCATGCGGACCCTGCCACTGGGGCCTTCGGTGGAGCTCCCTATGGGGCCACGAAACGTGTGAGGGGTGTGCCGAAATGGGTGGTGGGGAGGCATGCGAACCTGCCACTGGGGCCTTCGGTGGAGCTCCCTATGGGGCCACGAAACGTGTGAGGGGTGTGCCGAAATGGGTGGTGGGGAGGCATGCGAACCTGCCACTGGGGCCTTCGGTGGAGCTCCCTATGGGGCCACGAAACGTGTGAGGGGTGTGCCGAAATGGGTGGTGGGGAGGCATGCGGACCTGCCACTGGGGCCTTCGGTGGAGCTCCCTATGGGGCCACGAAACGTGTGAGGGGTGTGCCGAAATGGGTGGTGGGGAGGCATGCGGACCCTGCCACTGGGGCCTTCGGTGGAGCTCCCTATGGGGCCACGAAACGTGTGAGGGGTGTGCCGAAATCGGATGATGATGATGATGATGATGATGATGATGATGATGATGATGATGATGATGATGATGATGATGATGATGATGATGATGATGATGATGATGATGATGATGATGATGATGGGAGGAGGGAGGGGGGGGGAGGAGGAGGAGAAGAGGAACGCGGGGCACCGTCTCTTCAAAACGAGGACCCAACACCACAGGATGGTTGGGAAAAATGCTCCGGGCGACCTGGTGCGCAGGCAGCGCGGGGAGGAATGTGACGGTGTTCCGCATCTTCTTGGCCGCGTAACGCAACGCGTTCCAGGACTATTGTTGTCATCCTTTGATTGCGCACATTGTGCGGAGCAGCCTCCTACCCCATCTTCCCGCCCTCGCGCCCGACGGCCGTGGGGGATGGTCGCTGAAACGCGGTTCTGAGGGGGGCGCTCCAGCCGCCGAGAAGATGGCAGCGCGCATGGAAGAGTTGCTCGCGCAGATTCTTAAATTGGTCGCCGCCCTCAGTCTGAAGAACAGCCGCGAGATCAGGGAGCTCCAAGCGACTACATTCGCAATGGTGTTTTGCATCGTTGTCAACAAGTACACTGCCGCGGTTCAGCGCGCGAGCAAGCGGCGCGCGAAAGATGCAAGGTTGCAGCCGAGGGGCGCGGTGCGAAGCCAGCGGGTGACACCCGTGTCCACGTCTGGGCCAACTTCGCCGCCGTGGCAGCCAATGACGAGCATCTGAACCCGGAGGAGCGGGCCGTGATCACAAACCACCGCAATGCAGCGGCCGATTTGGACGCGTTGGTACATGTGGTATGTGGCACACGCGCGCAAGGTCCGCGTAGACTTCAAGGACACCAATGAGAAACTCTTCGTCGCCACTCCCCCTGAGGCCAAGGAGCTGACCCGCATCATGGTCAAAATCTCCTTATTGCTCTCAACGGCGCCCCTGGGGATTCAGAACACCGACGGACTTCGCGGCGAGTCCCTCGGCGCATTGTTCCTGCCGTTCCGTCGTTTGGCGGAACGTGCGCAGGACCCGCCGTGAGGGCATGCGCCCGCTCACATTCGTGGGGCGTGGGCCCCGCGACAGATTTCGGGAACGCGCCTCGCACGGTGCGCGGCGCTCTGCTCGAGACTCATGCTTTCCATTTGCAGTGGTCAGTCAGTCCGTCTCCTGCTGCTTCCTCCCTCTTTGCCTCACTGTCGCCACTTTCGTGGGCTCCTTAGAGGCACGGCGGAGTGCAGGGTAGCGCGGATCACTTTGAGTCCTCGCGGTTCTGTTGGGGTGTGCAAAGTGCGCACTCGTCGCCACTTTTGCGTGCTCTTGGGAGGCACGGCGGAGGTGTGGGCATCAGGGATCATTTTGAGACGTCGCGGCTCCTCCGATGGCTGCAAACTGCGCAGCCGTCGCCACGTTCGCAATTGCATGCTGGTGAGAATCATTCCCTGGTGGTAAAAAAGTTCGGGGTCCAGGCGGGGGAATGAATTTGTTCACGGGTATATCGATGTTAAGATGGCTGGATCGCGTTTCGCCTGAGGCATTCACCGTCAGGGCTACGATCGAAACTTTTGAGGGGATAGTTGAGTTCGGCCTGCTCGCCTGCTGTTTCAATTGGGCCACACTCCATCCCGTTGATAAAGATATACAAAGAGGCATGGGGCAGGATGCTCTATTATCCAGGGGTCCAAAGAGGCGCGGTGTACGTGAGGGCCGGGCGGGTCCATTCGAGACCTCGCGGCTCCTTCGGGGGCTGCGAACTGCGCGACCGTCGCCACTTTCGTGGGTTCCTGGGAGGCACGGCGGACGTGAGGGCAGCGGTGATATATTTGAGACCTCGCGGCTCCCTCGGTGGTTGCGAACTGCGCAACCGCCGTCACTGTCGCGGGCGGCTAGGAGGCACTGCAGAGGTAAGGGCTCCGGGGATCCAGGCAAGACCTCGCTGCTCCCTCGATGGCTGCGAACGTCGCAACTGTCGCCGCCTTCGTTGGCTCCTAGGAGGGGGATGTGAGGGCAGGGCATCCAATCTCGGTGGCTGCAAATTGTGCGACCGTCGTCACGTTTGTAGGCTCCGGGGAGGGACGGCGGAGGTGCGGGCAGCGCGGATCCAGGCGAGACTTCGCGGTTCCTTCGGGGGCTGCAAGCTGCGCACCCGTCACCACGTTTGTGGGCTCCTGGGAGGCAGGGCTGAGTGCATGGCAGCACGGTTCACTTCGAGACCTCGCGGTTCCCCCCGGGGGCTGCAATTTTGCGTAGCTACTTTCGTGGGCTCGTATAGGGCACGGCGGAGTGCAGGGCAGCAGAGATCCAGGCGACACCTCGCGGCTCCGTCGGGGCCTCGAAGGTCGCAACTGTCGTCGCTTCTGTACGTGGGTTCCTGGGAGGTGCGGCTGAGTGCAGGGCAGCGCGGATCAAAGCGAGACCTTGCGACGCTCGTAGGCTGTTGGGAGGCACGGCGGAATGCTGGGCAGCGCAGATCGGGGCGACACCTCGCTGCTCCCTCGGTGGCCGCGAGCTTCGCAACTGTCGCCACCTCTGTGTGCTCATGAGAGGCATGGCGGAGTGCAGGGCAGCCTGGATCCAGACGGGACCTTGCGGCTCCGCCAAGGGCTTTGCATTGCGTAGTCGTCGCCACTTTGTGGGCTCCTGGGCGGCACGGCGGGGTGCAGGGCAGCTCAGATCGTGCATATCTCGTATGCGCTTTTTTGTGTGGAGCGTGTAGGAAGAGGGGTTGTGTGCGTCTCGGATAACTGCACTTCAGGGTGTAGCTGCAACTGCGGCTCCCCAGAGCGTCAACAGTGAGGTCCTCCACGAGGATGAGGAGAAGGACTCGGATCCCTGGCAGGTGCTTGCTGCGCTGAAGCACCCGTACATCGTGCGATATCACGAGAGCTTCATGCATGACCAGCACTTGTGCATTGTCCAGGGCAGGGGATATCCAGAGATGGTGTTGGAGGAGGTGGATTGGCGGAGGCAAGAGTTGCATACGGATATTGATAATGATACTGGCAAGGCGCATGCTGGTGATGCGTATGTGAGAGGAAACGAAAGGAACGAGCAAGCGCAAGAGGAAGTGGAGCAGATGTGGGGTGGTGGGGCAGGATGACGATGGGACGAGGTGGATGAGGGATGGAAAACATGTGAAGGAGGGCAGGGAGGGGCAGGGCGGGGCAGGAGGGTGTGGAGGGACGCGGAAGGGAAGGAGGGATGGATAAGGATAAGAATGCTAAGGGCGACACGTAGTTGTTTGACATCGGCGCGGATGCAGCTAAGTACGATACAGTAGGGGGATGACGAGTCCTTCCTGAGGGGGTGCGGACGCATTTCGCTGGTGGGCGGGCCCCGACCAGCTGTGCTCCACCAGCGGCCAGGCAGCCCCAACGTCGGACAGATAGGCTGGGGGACTGGGAGCGCCTGCCCACACGAAGTGAGCAGGCTAGCAAAATTGAGCGGGGGGCGGGTGGCTCATCCCCAGCCCGCCGACGCTTGAAAAGCCGAGTGGTGGATGATCCACCACTCTCACCACCCAAGGCACCTACCCCGCAGAAGCCCCGTGGCCCGAGAGAGACATGGTGGCCGCAGGGAAGTAGTCGCACGGCTCAGGCGAACCGTGGCCTTTGAGAGTGGACATCGGGAATGATTTACACAGGCGAAACAGAAGTGAGCCGATCAGTCAGGGCCCGAATCCGAATCTTCCACCCCTCCATAGGGGGCGTCACCAGAAGAGTCGCGGGACCTGGCTGTGCCGCAACCGATCCCGACCGTGAGTTGATCGCAGCCGTGTTTCCACCAGCGGCCTGAGAAACCCTTTCGGGCCCGCCTGTAGAGCACTCTCCTGTGGCCGCCTGCTCTCACCGCAAGGCAGCGGCCACTCGACAGCGCGCGGTCTTGTCCAGGTCCCCCTCCCCATCCTCCTCCGCGAGGGGGGGGGGGGGGCTCCGAGGACGAGGGGAAATGCATGGCGTGCGGCGTGCGAGTCGTTTGCAACATATTGATATTGGCGATGCAGCCCAGGCGTATGGACATGTATTACATGGGCTTTTTCAATCGAAGGTCTCCTCTCGGATGCAGTCCGCGAAATATTGTGGTCTTGTTGGCGGTCCCGTCCTTGCTCAAGGAACCGCCGCACAGCCTGGCGAATTTAGACTTGACCAGATCGCCCTGGTTAAGAAAAGCGCCACACTTGAGATACATGAGCCACTCTGGTCCGTTCGAGAAATGACCCAGGGCAGGGTAGTGACCACGACTTTCGGCATATCATGTTGACTAGGGCCTTTGCAGAGACCTTGAGGAGGCTGAGCCGCATCCCTGGACCCGAACCTACAGACAGAGCAACGCCACATTCTTCCCTGGTGAGCCCAAGAACGCCCAGTGCCCAACATCTTGCACGGGGCAGGATTGTGATAAGACACTAACGGCACTCGACCGAGGTCGTCATCAGGCGCTTGAAAAAAAAGGAATCGTCCATGAACAGACTCCCTTGCAAGTTTCGATTATCCCCTTCACGATAGTTCCCACATCTGATCTCCTGCCAGCCCGACGTGTCAGGCTGCGGCCAACCAGACCCGGGGTGCTCGAAGAACCCGCGGGTGAACAACACCCGGTCCGACTGCGAGAGATCAGAGATTGCGATCATTTTCGGCGAGTGCTGAGGCCGTGGCAAGCTCGGAGCGCTCTTGGGAACACGCTCCGCACTTCCAAAGACGATGACAGATGGCGTCGCGCTCCTTCCCGCAAAGCACGTAGATGAGCTGCTCTTCCGCAACCTGGTAGCCTAAGTCCTGAGGAGGCCTGCTATAATTCTTTTGCCGGAACATACGAAGCCTCACTAAGGTTGCGCGGGTACGGTGCTTGACGGTATCGACGCCAGGCTTGACAGAGACAAGGCGAATCATTTCGCCGAGGTAATGCATGACCCTTTTGATTCTGTTCGAGGAGGTGTCCCGGACACCAGCGTTTTCCTCATTAATAGAGTGCTTTGCTCCAATGGACAGTGGTGAAGACGAAATATCGGGAGACAGCGACGAGGTTCGTAGGATTCGAGAATGGTTGCTGTGGGCCTTGCGCCAGTGTTCTGCCACTGTCACCACGTCGGGGGACTCGGTCCAGCTCCTTGCAGTCGTGCTTTCATATGAAGTAGCACGGGAGTCTTAACTTCGAGGCAATGATCTTGCTGGCTTTCGCTCATGCCAGCTCGCCCCCGGGGGAATTACAGATACCCCCGAAGTTTCTCACCGACGTGTATATATATATAGATATAGATTCACAAGGCTGCATTGGAGCTTCGCGCCATGCACATGTGCCCTTCAGGATCGGCGCGCAGGCGGCATGCGGGGCGTCGCAGAGAGAAAGCGGGAGAGAGAGAGAGAGAGAATGAGAATGAGAGAGAGAGAAGGTCCAAAAGGATGAAGGTTCCTTGTTGCCTTTAGCCCCATCGGTGTTACAAATATAACTAGATTTCGCCTGTCCCCCATGTTTCCTCTTCACTCTTCATTGCTACTCGTCGTTTGCGAACGCGTCCCTCTTATCAGTTTCAGATTTGATTGCTTGGTCTCCTCCAGGAAGGGCTTTCCGGGAGTGTTGCGAGGGCTTTTTAGGGCTCCTGGTGGTCTTCGAATGCTTTTTGGGTTCTACTGGAAGCTTTGTTTGATCCTTCAGCGCGTCCCTGGGCGCAGTCCTGAACCCCGCCTACTAATGTACGCTATGCAAAGTGCGAAGCGTCCCATGGTCCGAAGGCAATCATGTAGGCGTGGGAAGTTGCAAATGAAGAAAGACACGTCATCTTCCGATTGAATATTCAGACAAGACCACTTGTGGGACAACCAAGTCAAGCACCATGCATACGTGAGTATGTGCATGATGAAGATGCACAGCCATCCGTGTGACAGGAACTCCAAACTCAGCCCCATGTGAAGAATTCTATATGTCGCATGTGTATGGGGTCCCATTCATGGTCCGAATCTGCTGACCCCTTGGGGTCCCAGCTCTTGGAGCAGTCGTGAGCACAGAAGGGGGAACACGAACGAACGGAGTGGGAGGCGAAGCCCTTTTATTGGGAGTTTCTGGGTTTTCTTAGAGGCCCTTCTGGACCGTCGTGGAGCCCTTTTGGATCGTTTTGGGGCCCTTGGGGGCTGGCCGCCGTAGGGTTCAGCTAGGGGCTTCTTGGGGCTGTCTTGGGGCTTTCTTGGGGGACTCTTGGAGAGGTCTCGGGCCGTCTCGGGGCTCTCTTGGGCCGTTTTGGAGCTATCTTGGGCAGTCGTGGGGTTCCCTGGGGCTGTCTTGGGGCCCATGTGGGGTTTTGTGTGGGCCTCTGGATCAGTTTTTGGGCGATTTAGGAGGGTCTCTTGAACCGTTCTGGAGCCTTGGAAAACAAACCACGAGCACCACGAGTATGGCTCAACATGTACGTTTTATTCAAAGAATGAAACTATTTGGACTTGTGTGGCGTTTTCTTTGGGTTCTTCGGGGCGTATTCGGGGGGCCTCTTGGACCATCTTGGAACTACTGGGGGGCCTTTGGGGGCTTTCGAGTGTCTCTCGAACTGTCCCGGAGCCATCTGAAGCAGCTTTGGAGCGCTCTTGGGCCGTCTGGGCAAGCATATTGGACCTCTTCGGGGCCGCATTGGGCGTCCGGGGTGGTCGACATTCGTTCGGTGGTGGGGGGGGGCGTTGAGGGTATGTGTTAATGGGGTACATAAGTTTGCCTGATACCACTGCCGTCTTGGTTCAAAGCAGCGCCGCCCGATCTGTCAGTGTGGGCGTCGCTGTGCCGAAATGGGTGCGGAGCCCCCATGAGACCCTTGCCACTGGAGCCGTCTGTGGAGTCCCCTACGGGGCTACGATCCTCGTGAGGGGTGTACCAGATTAGGTGCGGAGCCCCCGTGCAAACCCTTGTCGATGGAGCCTTTTGTGGAGCTCCCTACGGGTCTACGACTCCGTGAGGGGTGTACCGAAATAGGCGCGGAACCATGCAACATTTGGCATTGTAGCCTTTACTTTGAGCTCCCAACGGGGTTGCGATCCCCGTCAAGGGTCTACCGAAATGGGTGTGGAGTCCCATGCAACACCTGCCACTTGAGCTTTTTTGTGGAGCTCCCTACAGGGCCACGGTCCTCGTGATGGGGTGTGCTGTATGATCGTCGTGAGAGCGGCGATGATGGTGATGATGGTGACGGTGGTGGTAATGGTGATGATGACCATGATGCTGGTGGTGTTGCTACTGCTGGTGATGATTATGGTGAGGTTGGTGGTGGTGGTGTTGATGCAGGAGATGATGACGATGATGATGCCGGCGATGGCGATGATGATGGTGAGGATGCGTATGACAACGGTGATGACGATTATGATGCTGATCATAGTGGCGATGATGGTGTTGATGGTGTTGGTGCTGATGATTATGCATGGACTGCGGATGCTGGTGATGATGATGCTGGTGGTGGTGATGCTGCTGGCGATGGTGAGGATGATGATAAGGATGGTGACCGTGGTGACGGTGCTGATGATGGTGGCTGTGATGAGTGCGGAATGCAGAGGCAGGGAAGAGAGGATGAGGAGGAGGAGGCGGAAAAAGGAGGGAAGGAGCAGGAACAGGGGGAGGATAAGGGGAATAACCGCGGGCCGGTGCCTCTTCGAAACGAGGACCCAACCCTCCTCCTTCTCCTCGTTCGTCTTTGCCTTTTATCCCCTTCCCATCCTCATTTTCGCCAATCCCTGTGCTCCTTTTCTGCCTCGCCTTCCTCCTGTCCCTCCTGTTCTTGTTGTTCCTTCTCATCCTGTTCCTCCCCTTCCCCTCCGGTGGGCGTTCCCCAGATTGTCATTTCTCGCCCCCTCTTCTTTCTCTGTGCGCGCGAGAGAAGGAGGGGGAATGGAGGGAGGGAGGAAGAGAGAAAGGAAGGGAAGAAGGGCGACAGGGAGAAGGGCGGACGGGAGTAGTTGGAGGGGGACTGACGGGGAGAGGGGGGGAGGGAGGGAGTAGGTGGAGAGGGGGGGACGGGGGTTCAGGAGGAAATGGGAAGGAGGGGTGGGGAGGGAGGTGGATGAGGAGGTCGAGAAGGAGGAGGAGGAGGAAGAGGACCAGTGTAAACCCAAGGCCCAAGAATCATAGACGATGTTTGGATACACCCTCCCTCCACTCTCCCCTTCATGGGCCCCTACAAGGGTTCATTTCCACTGAGGGAATTGCCCCGCTGGGGGACAACAGTGTGAAAATCTGGAGACCTTCCAAAAGACCGTTCTCAGGACCCCAACGCCAAGGGTTAACCTGATTGTTACCTAGCTGCGATTCTGAATCGTGCTAGAATGCCATCCCTGGGACTGCAACGCCACGAATCAACCTCGCTGTTGCGCCCTGGCAATCTTGAGCCGCTTTAAAACAGAATGTCTGGTGCATTAACCATGAGAATCATTGAAGCCCTTGCAATATGTTTGAAATAATGCGCGCGGCGCTAAGGCAATAACCACATTTTGAAAACGGCCCGCCCTCAATGCGTGAAGCTCTTGCAAATGTTTGAAACGAATGCGCGCGGCGCTGAGGCGGGAACCAGATTTTGAAAAGGAACCGTCTTCAATCAGTGAAGCCTTTGCACATATTTGAAAACAATGCGCTCGGCGCCAATTCGAGAACCATACTTTGAAAACCACCCGCCCTCCATGTGTAAAACTGTTGTCAATATGTTTCAGGTGAACCGCCCAGCCCGCCATTTCGACTTGCTTCGGGGTGCGACAGGGAAGAGTTATGTACGAGGGCAAAGAATAGGAGGAGGAGGAGGAGGAGGAGGAGGAGGAGGAGGAGGAGGAGGAGGAGGAGGAGGAGGAGGAGGAGGAGGAGGGAGGAGGAGGAGGAGGAGGAGGAGGAGGAGGAGGAGGAGGAGGAGGAGGAGGAGGAGGAGGAGGAGGAGGAGGAGGAGGAGGAGGAGGAGGAGGAGGAGAGGGGGGAGGAGGAGGAGGAGGAGGAGGAGGAGGAGGAGGAGGAGGAGGAGGAGGAGGAGGAGGAGCGGCAAGAACCGACGGCGACGATGAGACGACGACGACGCCGACGACGACGACGACAACGACGAGAATCACCGACGACGACGATCAACGACGACGACGGCGAGGGACGACGGCGAGGACGAGGACGCGGGGGCAGGTCATGGACTATTGCGAGGGCGGCGACCTCTGGCAGTACATCCAGCAGTGGAGGAAGCAGGCCCGCGGGCCCCCGCAGCCCATCCCGGAGGCCCAGGCCCGCCCGCGTGCCCGCCGGCACGCCGCCCGACGTCGCAGATCGTTGCCGCCGTCGCCGCCGCCGTTGGCGTCGGCGTCCTGGCCGTCGGCGTCGGCGTCGTCGCCGTGGTAGTCGGCGCCCACGACGTCGTCGGCGTCGCCGGCAGCGTCGCCGTCGGGGTCCGCGTCGGCGTCGGCGACCTCGTCGTCTTCATCGTGGTTGGAGGGGGAGGGGGAGGGCAGGGGATCAGGAGGAGGAATGAGGAGCAGGGAGGGATGGGAAGGAGGGACGGGGAGGAAGGGGTGGAGGAGTAAGAGGAGACGAGTCAGAGGAGTCGGAGGAGTCGGAGGCAGGGAATGGAATTAGGGAGGCGAGGAGGATGAGGAGGAGGAGGAGGAGGAAAAGCAGGAGGCGGACGGGGAGGACAGGGGGGGACAACCGCAATAGAAGATAAAGAGGAGGAGTGATGATGACGATGCTGGTAAGGATGATGTTGATGGTGGTGATGATGATGCTGATGATGCTAATCCTGTTGATGACGATGATGATGATGATGAGGATGCGGATTATGATGGTGATGGTACTTATGATGCTGCTGATGATGAGGTTGAAGAGTATCATGGTGATGAGTGTGATGATGCTGGTGCCGATGAGGATGAGTATGGTGCTATGGTGATGATGATGGTGCTGCCTATGCAGCGTGTGATGATGATGCTGCTGCAGATGCAGTGCTTGCTGATGCTTCTGGTGATGAGGATGATGATGCCGACGACTGCGACGAACATGAAGCTGATGATGATCACGATGATGACGATGATGATGCTGATGGTGCAGGTGATGATGATGATGATGCTGATGCTGGTAGTGGTGATGGTCACAGCGATGCTGCTGATAATGCTGATGATGTTAATGCTGATAGTAATCATGATGATGACAGTGATGCAGATGATGCTGAGTATGAGCAAGCGCTTATGGATGCCCTATAATGGGAAACCGGAGTGCTCGCACAACCCGCCCCCCTCCAAGGGGGGGAGAGTTGTCTGACCCCACCCTCCAATTGAAGGGAGGGTGGGGGTTTCGGAACCCCCCCCTCCCTGTACGCGGGAGGGCGGGGGGTGGAGGAGTCCGGGCTCCTCCTCTCCCCCCTTCTGCGCCAGAGAAGGCGCGGGGGGGTCTTAGGGCTTAGGGTTTGTTGCTTAGGGCCAAGGGCTCCAGGAATAGGGCTCAAGGTTTAGGGCATAGGGCTTAGAATTTCGGGCAGAGAGCTGAAGGGCCCACGGGTGAGGGCTTCGGCCTTGGAGCCTAGGGCTTGGGCTTGTAATATTGATCTTATGGCTTGGAGCTTAGTGTTCAGGGCTTGGAGCTCAAGGCTTGGGGCTCAGGGCCACTGGCTCAGGGATTAGGGCTTAGGCCTCAGAGCTTCGGGATTGGAGCTGAGGGCTCTGGGCTTGAGGCCTAGGGTTTGGGATCTTAGAAATGTGGGTCTGCGGGCGTCAGGGTTAGAGTTTAGGGCTTCGGACTTAGGGCTCAGGGATTAGGAACTGGGTCTTAGCGCCTAGGACCTAGTGCTTCATGTCTGGGGTTGAAGACTTAAGGTTTAGGGCTTCAAAGCTTCGGGCTGAAAGGTCAGAGCGTAGGGCTCGGAGATTAGGGGTTCAGGCCTCAAGGCTCAGTGCCGAGGGCTCAGGGGTCGGGACTTAGGGATGAGAACGGACTAGCCACTATTGGAAGCCCGCTGGACGTACCCCACCCACCCATGATCCATTCCATGCAGAATTCAACGCGTCGAGGACGTCAGTGCGATGCGTCATGCGCACTACTTACGCAACGCCTCAACCCGACGCAGCGGCGATGCGGCATGGGATCGAAGCGACAAGTGGGTAGCTACCCGCAGCCGGTGGCCGACGCATCGGCGAGGAGCGCCCGGGCCGCGCCTGGGCCGCGCCTGGGGGGCGCCCAGGAAACGCCGGGCGAGCGCCTGGGCGCGCTCGGGGCACATTCGCGCGGGGCCGCGTTCGGGATAATATTTTGTTGATAGAGGTCGCACGATTTGGGAGGAGCCGGCGTGTTCCGCGAAGTATCTGCTGCAAGGGATCGGGGCCGCGTGCATGTGATATCATATGTTTTGGAAAGGATTTTGGCCTCATGGGTACAATGCCGCATTTAAAACACGGGGAATTGGGGGGCGCCGAAGGGGCGGCATAAAGGGGGTCCGTAAGGGATCTCATGGGCTTAAATTTTACACGGTCTTGGTTCTGAGGGCTTAGGGCGTGGGGCCACTAAGGGCTTGCGCAGCTTATTTCCCCGGCGCTCCAATGCCATCCCGTAAAATATTATACCCTCCCGCCGTGTCAGCGCAGTCCGGAATCCTCTGCAACTGCGGGCTGTTCGCAGCAGGGATGTGGATAATGCTGCGTTGGCGCGGTTGCTGGCGATGCTGATTATTAGCAGGATGATGGCGATGGCCGTGATGGCGACGACGATTTCAAGTGACATGTTCAGATCTGAGGCGTGGAGACAAGGTTTCGGTTTTGATTTGCACATGGCCGCGAAGGTTGAAGGCTTGACAAGTCGATGCTCAGATCAGTAGACGTGCACCGCGTAGTATGCGTTGCAACGGCTCGTGCGACACACTGTTCAATCGCGAAAGAAAGGCGTGCTCAAGCGGCACGCGCCATGCCGCCGACCGCCCAGAAAGGGGCGAAAGTTCGCGACGATTTTGGACATTATCGAGTGGGTTATGAACTTGTCGTAAAAGTTTGGGGGCTCGAGGGGGCCCTCCCGGGGGCCTCGTCGACGGCTCTTGGGGGCATCTGGGGGGTGGCCTTCTGTGCCTTTTTGGGGACTTCTTGGGTTCTTTTGGAGGGCGCTTCGGGGGCCTCTTTTGGCTTCTCGCGGGCGCGTCGGGGGCGTCGGGGGACTCCTCGGGCCATCTTGGGGCAACCGGATCGACGTGTCAGTTCGTGTCTTCTCTTCGGGGCTCCTCTTAGGGTTTTCCTGGGGCTCTCGTGGGCCGTTTTGGGGGGGCTCTTCGCCCGTTTTGGGGCCCCCGTGGGCCGTCTCGTCACCGGGGGGTCATGGTGCAAGAAGCTGCCGCCATCAGGCACGAGTGGGCGGAGTGTCCTGCGGCGCCTCGCAAACGCTTGCTCGGCATTCTGATTGGCGCCGACGCGGCCCCCGAGGAAGTGTGCTACGACCTGGAAGTGCGTCTGGCCGCGCGGTTTACAAAGCGGCAGCCATGTCAAAGGTGGCCACAATTTTCGCGGCCATCACATTATGTTTTCCCCGGTTCTCCCACGTGTGGCGCGTGCTCTTCGTTCCAGAGCAAGCCGGAAGCAGGGTGGAAGAAGCGGTGCGCCAATTCGTTTGGGCAGTTCCATCGGCGAGGCGCGCGGCGCTTCCGCAGGTCACGCGGGTCTTCGGCGCGCGCGCAAAGCTCCGCAATTTCCGGCCGCGGAAAATCGCGGGTTTGCTCGGCGCCGCGGGCAAACCTTTGAGTGGAGATATCGGGCGCGCTGGGCATTCTACGCGCATGTGGAAACACTACAGACGCGCTTTCCGATTCTTCCGCGAATCCACCGGCGCCGCGGCGCGCGCCGTTGCGACGCAGTCTGGGGGCAGACATGGCACGGCTGCCAAGGCACTGTACCGACGCCTGCTTGCCGTGGAGGCCGACGCAGTGGATGGCGCGCGTCCGCCGCCGGCCGCGGGGCCGCGGCATCATATCAGCGGTCTTCCAATGGCTCTTCAATGCGCTGCCCACTGCGAGGCGCATGCGCTTCCGAGGTGACGGCGGCGCAGACGCGCGCCCTGTGCGCGGGGGCGGCGAGGACAGCATAGAGCGCGCGCACGAGTGCCCCCTGGTCCGCTTTGCTTACGGCATGATGTGTTTAAGCATGGGCGTAGTGGACGAATGGTGTGGCTCGTGTGCATCTCCGAGCACGTAGTTGCACGGCGCTTAGTTGCAGTCCATCTCAGCCTTGCAGTTTGCTGTGGGCCAGGCTTGCTGGGGGGCGCAGAATGAGGGGCGGTTCGACGATGGGCGCGACCACGTCCAGCACCTCTTGCGCTTGGCGGAGCGCCCGTGGATCGGCGGCTCGGAGAGCACCCAGAGCAGGCAGGAACGCCGGGCGCGATGAGCGAGAGAGCCACTCCCGCAGGAGCAAGCTGCCACCTACAGGTCCGACGGGGCGCCCCGGGGTCATGGCCGAGCAGGCGACGGTCTCGTCCGAAGCAGCTTCGGCGCCGTGCGCCTTCGGGGCGGAGCGGCGAAGGGGCGCGTCGGCAGACTCTTGCCGTCGCGCAGCAATCGCGTGGCAGGGCGCGAAGGCATGCCTTGCTGTTTCTGGGGCGCCCTGCGCCAGCCGGATGCGGCGGTCACGTTCCTGGTGGACTTTTTGCTGTTGCCACGTCGGTGCAAGATGGGGTGGCGGTGCCGATCGCCATCGCTCGTGCCTTACTGGGAGCAGGCAGTAGGCTTGCTTCGCATGCTCTGCGATAGCGGCGCGACGCACATCATCCACATCTACAGTGAGTTCAATGCGCTCGCCGACAGCATCGCCAACGAAGTCCTCTCTCACGGCCAGGACATCACGGACGATTGATTGCTGCTGAGGAGGCCCAGGCGAAAAATGACCCCCCATGTGTAATCCGAAGAGAAACAAAGCCGAAATCCAGCTGACCCCACCCGTGCTCTCGCAAATCTTTGCGCGTGTTTTTTGTTCCTTGCGGTTGTTTTTTTGGAATGCGTGATTCGCGTGGCCATGGCGCGGCAGTCTCTCGCGCGTGCTTGTGTCAGACTGGCGCAGCCAGCGATGGCGTCGTCGCGAACGGCGCCGAATCGTTACGATTGCGTCCGCTTCGGGGCCGTTCGTGCGCGCTTCGTCATTCGCATTTTTTGAACTTTCTCCAGTGCGTTTCGCGCGCGCCGGCCCTGGCGCCGAAGCTGCCATTTGCCGCGATGGCCACGCGGCGGCCCAATGACGTTGCATCCCATTGTTGCGGAGGCCCACATCGAACCAACAACGTCCATTCAAATATGTTACCATTTGCTTTCATCATCACTATCGTATTCATTGTCGTCAACAGTTCCCTCTTCTTCTTCGCGTCATTGGCATGTCCTCCCAGGTCTGCGCAGGCCCAGTCCCTTATCCTTTCCCCCTGCCCTTGTCCTCCTTACTTCTTCCTTTCTCAATCCTCATGGGTGGTCCTTCCTGCTTTTCTCTTCTTGTCTTCCGTTGTCCTCCCTTTCGCCTCCTTCATCCGTCCTCCTTCCGCCTCTCCCCTCCTCCTTCCTTCCCTCGTCGCCTTCCGCCTTCCCTTCGCGCCCTCCTTGCCGTTCCTCCCGCCCTTCGCTCTGGGCGGTCTTCCCTCCGCCTCCTGCAGCCATGGTTTTCCGTCGCGTTCCTCCTGTTTCCCATCGCACCCCTCCTTCCTGCGAGGTCCTGCGAGGCCATGTTGGGGTCCTCGGAGAGAGAGCCCGCGGTTCGGATGCGGCTGGGCGGCGGCGGGGCCGCGGCGGGGATTTGGCCGGGATTTTGCTGGCGGCGTTTTTTTTGGGGGGGGGGCAGTTCTTGCGGGGGGGCGGCGGCTGCGCCGCCGCCGCCCCTCCCCTCCAACCGCCCCCCCTCCATCCCCGTTCCTTGTCCTTTCCTGCAGCTGCCTCGACGCTTCGCCGCCGCTGCGCCGCTGCCCTTGTCCGCGAGGCTGCTGTCTTCGGGATCCTCTCTCGCTTCGGGGGGACTGTCCCGCGGCGGGGGTGCGGCCGTGCGAGCGCCGTGCCACTCCCGGTTTGTCTCTCGGGGGGGGGCCCTTCGGCGCGCGCTCGCCTGGGCCTCCTCAGTTGCTGTAAAGAACGCAGGGGATTTCTGGTGCTGGCTGGTGTCGTGGAACTATTGAAAATGTTCGATATCAGCAACGGGCGAGCGAGAAACGAGTTCAGGGAGTTATCTAACATTGTGGCCGGCGAGGACAAGGTGACATTCCCTTCAGGAGCGAGATGAGCGGAACAGAACCGAGCAGAACTGAGCCAGCCAAAAAAACATGGGTTTTTTTAGGCCCCCCCTGGAGGCGTCATGTGCCCTGTTGGAGCGATCATGGGGGCCCGGGTGCAGATTTGAAGCCTTTTGGGGGCCGTTTGGGGGGCCTCTTGGGGGGCCTCTTGGGGGCCACGTGGAGGCCTTTTTGGGGCCTTTGGGGGGCCTCTTGGCGGGGGGCCCTCGGGGCCGACGGCTCGACGTGTTCGCTCGGGTCCTCGTCTGGGTTTCCTGTTAGGGCCGTCGTTTGAACCTTTTGGGCCGTCTTGGGCGCATCTTGGGCCGTCTTGGGACCATTTTGGGCCATTTTGAGTTTGAGGCCTCGGAGGCGTCTTGGGCCGTTTGGGAGATGTTTGGTCGGGGAAAAAAAAAAGCGACAACTCCAACATAAATTCAAAAACCCAAGATACATCAATGAGTCGGATATATTGGGGCCCTCTTGGGGGGCCTCTTGGAGGCGTCTTGGGCCGTCTGGGGGCCATCTTGAGCGTGTTGGAGCAATCGTTCGGCGACTCGGTGCCCTGTTCGAGCGTTTTGGGGGTATCTGTTTGTCCTCTTGGCCCGTCTCGGGGCCCTCCTGGTTCCGAAAAAGTCGCCCCGGGCACCGTTGATGAGTTCCCAATCGCGGACCCCCAGGCCCCCCGCCCCCCCCGCCCCCGTCTCGAATGCGATTGTGAGCGTCGTAAAAGATTTACCCAAGGGCGTGCTGAACGTCATGTTGTTTGCGTAGGATCGTGAAGGTTGAAAATTGAGAAGGCGATCTTCAGATCAGCTGGTGCGCGCCGCATGGTAGACTCTGTCCGCAACGGATCGTTGGCAGCGCAGACTTCCACCGTAAAGGGTTTAGACCGGGGGCGCGCAGGAAACATTTATCATTTGCATCGGATCGTGAAGGATTCAGTCGCGGGGTGGGTCGCGGGTGGGTCGTGGGTGGGTCGGGGGGTGGCTCGCGGGTCGGTCGCGGGTGGGTCGCGGGCGGGTCGCGGGCGGGTCGCGGGTGGGTCGCGGGCCGGGTCGCGGGGGACGGCGACGACAACAACAACGATAGCAACAACAACAACAACAACAACAACAACAACAACAACAATAACACCAACAACACAAACAATCATTTTAAGACTGTTCGCTCGTATTGGCACGCGTGTCGGGCATTCTGCGTGCCCCAGCCCATCGATGCCCGCCCACTTCGACTTCGATTGCGCCCCTTATCGGGGAAACTGTCTTCCTTGTGTCGGCCACTGACTGAAGTGCGAAGAACAAAATCACGAGGAAGTCTCGAGCGAGAGCGCCGTTCCTGAGTTCAGGGGCCTTCCTGGCCAGGGGCGCAGGGTAAATCGTGAGGGAGTCTCGGGCATGAACCCTTGTCGTCGTGGCTGCGTTTCCGCCAAGTTGATTGAATTGCGAGAAAGCCTCGAGCGAGAGCGCCGTTCCTGAGTTCGGGGGCCTCTCTGGCCAGGGCGTCTCGATGTATTTTGTGAGGAAGTATCGAGACGGAACCGTTGTCGTCGTAACCGGGCCTCCAACGGCATATTTTCACACTCAAGCCAACGCTCGAGCGGGAGCCTCGCTATCAGAGAACATTTAGCCGGCGTCGAGGCGAGAGCGCCCAGAACCGTGTCCAGAGATCAAGAGATATTGTTTAGAATTGAGAATTCAACAACAAGCAACAACAACCATCGTTTTAAGACTGTTCGATCTAATGTGAACGTGGGCCAGTCAACACGTATATCCCAAACCCTCGATGCCCACCCTCTTCGTCTTCGATCGTGTCCCCTTGGGGGGGTACATTTTTTTAACCTGCAGCGGGTATTTTGTGCAGCCCGTAAGGGAGGGGAAGAGAGGACGGCTGGAAGGAAGGGACAAGGGGGGCAGGACGACGGAACACGAAACACAGTAGCAGGAGGGGGGCTAGGAACAGTAACCACGTGGCAAAACAATATTGGCAACTCGAACGGATAGATCCTAACGGGCGGGTCGGGGCGGCGGGCCCAGGCGGCCACATCGAGCAGGCGGGGTGCTGAAGCGTGCGTCCTGCGTTACTCGTAGGGAAGTCTCGGGGGATAGCGCGATTCCCAAATACATCGTCAGGAAATCCACGGCGAAATCGTGATTCCTGGATGTCGAGGGCGCGGCGTCTGAATTAATGGCGAGGAAGTCCCACGCGACAGTGCGATTGCAGCATCACTTGACCCTTCGTTTTCCCTCGGAAAAATAGGGTGCGAGCCCCGGGAGAAACATTTTGATTGTCCCACAGGGGGGGGGGGGGGGCAACAATGGTTTGTGGCTAGAGTTAGAAATTCAGCAACACCAATAAGAACAGGAACAGGAACAGCAACAATCAGTTTACCCTAATGCGCGATGTTTCCACATGCCACCTGCATACGTCATGCTAGCTATCCTGGGGGATGGTTTTCTTGGCGCATGGGGGTCCGATATACCCATGCCCAGAACTCACGCCCAAGGAGGTCTCGCGAACACCTCTTCCGAAGAACTTCAAAATACGCGCTCGGAAAGCACATCGCCTTCGAAATCCATTTGCCCGCGCCCTGCTTCGCGGAGGACAAGAGGGGGAAGAGGAGGAGGAGCAGGCGGCGCAAGAAGAGAGAAGAAAGAGACACTGCTCCTTCCCCCGTCGGTCAAGCCCACCCGGGTGCAGGAAACACTATCAAATAGGCCGCTTCGCCGTCGTCGTCGTCGCCGCCGCCGCCGTTGCCGTCGTCGTGGTCGTGGCCGTGGTCGTCGTCATCGTCGTCGTCGTCGTCGTGGTTGTGGTCGTCCTCGTCGTCGTCGTCGCTGCCGCTCGCCGCCGCCGCCGCCGTCGTCGTCGTCGTCGTCGCCGTCGTCGTGGTCGTCGTCGTCGTCGTGGTCGTCGTCGTCGTCGTCGCGCCCACGGCTTCCACTATGTTCACGCGTCCTTGCGCGAGCAGCCACGCAGGGAAGCGAAACCCACGCATATTGTCGTAGCGGCGGTCCCAACGCCAAGTCAGCCTGACGATGAACCCTCCTTGATCGTCCCTCCACGCCCTCCATGGTTCACGCAATCCCCGAAGCTGCGCAGGAAGACAGGAGAGAAGGGAAAAGTATGGAGGCCGAGGTTCTCGAGAAAGAGGAATATTAGGACGAGGGAAGAGGGGGAGGATGAGTAAGAGGACGAGGGGCCAAGAGGACCACGCATCCCGTCTGGAAGGGCCGCAGTTAATTTCGCTCTTTCGGAACCTTTTCTTAGGCACCCCGCGGGCCTGAGTAAAAAAGGAGGAGGTATCGAACGAACGCGGTGTTGTTGCTGTTTTCCCCACATGCTTAGAGGGGTTGTTATTTTTCCAACCCGCGTCGCACCCGCGTCTCCCTCACTCACCTCCCCCCTCCTCCCTCCTCACCTCTTCTTTCTCCTTCGCCTCTCCCACGCGCAGCACAGGCACGGCACGCACATGAGACACGCGTCTACACGCAGCCGCACGCATGCATACATTCGACACGCACACACGCACACACACACACATACCAACAACGCCAGTGCACGCTTGGCGTGTTCACTGCATCGCACACCCACGACGCATGCGCCACAGACTGGGCACCGCAGGCTCGCGGCAGGCGTGGCACGTTCTCGGCATCAGAGGGGGTGCGCAGGGGGTGCGGTCTCCATCGTTGCCGGCGCGCAATGCACGACAGGTGTGGCAATTTTCTCGACATCAGAGGGGTGCGCATGGGGGTGCGGTTTCTGTGCGTTGCAGGCTCGAAGGGCACGGCAGGCGTGGCACTTTCTAGGCACCAGATTGGGTGCGCAGGGGGTGCCGTTTCCATGCGTTGCAGGCGCGAAGGGCACGGCGGGCGTGGTACTTTCTCGACATTAGAGGGGGTGCGC
>CAUYUJ010015571.1:19481-119481 GCA_963575745.1 Prorocentrum cordatum | reverse complement strand
GCTGCCCTTTGTGGCCCCATACATATGTACCCTTTGTGGTCCCCGCTCTTTCGCGCCAGTTGTGGCCCCGTACGCGTGCGCTTCATGGCCTCGCGGTCGCCCTTTGTGGCCCCTTCGCTGCCCTTCGTGGCCAATGTGCTGCCCTCAGTAGCCCCGTCCTTTCTCTTTGCGGCCCAATATACGTGTGCCCTTCGTGACTCCCGCTCATGCATGCGCTTCATGGCCCCGCGGTCGCCCTTCGTGGCTCTCTCGCTGCCCTACGTGGCCCCCGTTGCTACCCTTACTGGCCCCATCGTTGCCCTCTGTGGTCCCACATTATCTGCCCTTCGTGGACCCCGCTCGTTTGCACCCTTCGCGGCCCCATACGCATGCCCTTCATGCCCCCGCTGTCGCCCTTCGTGGCCCCCTTCCTGCCCTTCTTGGCCCCGATGTCGCTCTCGCTCTCGCTTTCGCTCGTCGTCGTCGTCGCCGCCGCCGTCGTCATCGTCGTCGTCGTCGCCGTCGCCGTCGCCGTCGTCGTGGTCGGTCCCCTGTCCGTCCCTCTTGGGGTCGGGTTGCCGCTGGTCGGCGCTGCCGCTGGCCAGGTCAACGGTCCGCGGCCGCCCCGCCGCTTGCCGGGGCCCGGCCTGCAGGGAAGACAGATATACCCACCAAAAGGGGCACGATCGAAGACGCAGAAGGCAGGTATCGAGGGCTTGGGAAATACACTTTGGGTGACATTCGAACAGATACGAGCGACCGGTCTTAAACTGATTGTTGTTGTTGCTGTTGAATTTTCACTATAGAAGAATACGTCTTATTGACCCCCCTCCGGTGACCATCTGTGGTTTTCAATTGAAGTGCTTCCCCCGGGGCTCGCACTGTGTTTTTTTATTAGGAAAAGTCACGGGGCTGAAACTGTGCCCCTGGCCCTTGGGTTGCAAAAAATAGCGGATCCCGCCTGAGACGACTTCACAATTTAGCCAGGAACCCCGCTCCCGCCTGCGACTTCCTCGCACTTTACTCAGGAGTTGTGCTTGCGTCTGGTAGTTGTTTACATGTATTCAGATATCGCTGTCTCGGCGCCCTGGAGTCACGCTCTCGCTGGGGACTTGCTTGCTATTTATGTAAGAATCGCGCTCTTGCGTTGGAGTTCGCAGCAATTTGCTCGAGCGCCGCGCTCCCGACATTCAGGCACACAGGAGTCGCGCTCACGCTTAGGACTCCTCCCTCATAGCTCACTTAGGAATCGGGATCTCGCTGCCCTTCGCAGCCCCGTTGCAGCCCTTCGGGGGCCCCTCGCTGCCTTTCGTGGCCCCGGTGCACCCATTCGTGGCCCCCTCGCTGCCCTTGGTGGCCCCGTTGCACCCTTTCGTGGCCCCCTCGCTGCCCTTCGTGCCCCCGCTGCAGCCCGTCGTAGCCCCGTTGCAGTCATTCGTGGCCCCTTCGCTGCTCGTCGTGGCCCCGTTGCAGCTCGTCGTGGCCCCCTCGCTGCGCTTCGTGGCCCCGTTGCAACCCTTCGTGGCCCTCTCGCTGCCCCATCGCAGCCCCACGTGGCCCCCTCGCTGCCCTTCGTGGCCCCGTCGCTGCCCGTCGGGGGCCCCGTTGCAGCCCGTCGTGGCCCCCTCGCTGCCCTTCGTGGCCCCTTCGCTGCCCTTCGTAGCCCCGTTGCAGCCCTTCGTGGCCCCCTCGCTGCCCTTCGTGGCCAGCCCGCCTTCGGCGGCGAGCAAGAGCACCGGGCCTGAGTACAAAACTGAGGAAGTATAGAGCGGGAGCGTTGAATTCTCACTACTGAAGAATAATACTTGTTGATCCCCCCCTCCGGTAACCATTTTCAATTGACGTGCTTCCCCCGGGGCTGGCACTTTTTTTGTAAACAAGCTTGGGAAGTCACTAGGCTCAAACTGCGTTGTTGGCCCCCAGATTACAACAACGGATCCCGCATGTGATTTCCTTACAATTTAGCCAGGACCCCCGCTCCCGCCTGAGTTTCCCTCGCATTTTACTGAGGAATTGTGTTTTCGTTTGGTCGTTCTTTACGATTATTCAGGTATCGCTATCTCGGCGTTCTGGAGTCGCGCTCTCGCTGGGAACTTGCTTGCTAGCAATTTGCTCGAGCGCCGCGCTCCCGACATTCAGGCACACAGGAGTCGCGCTCACGCTTAGGACTCCCTCACAGATTCCCTAGGAATCGGGATCTCGCTGCCCTTGGTGGCCCCTCGCTGCAGCCACTCGTGGCCCCCATCGCTGCCCGTCGTGGGTCCGTTGCAGCCCTTCGTGGCCCCCTCGCTGCCCTTGGTGGCCCCGTTGCACCCCCTCGTGGCCCCCTCGCTGCCATTCGTGGACCCGTTGCAGCCCTTCGTGCCCCCCTCGCTGCCTTTCGTGGGGCCGTTGCAGCCCTTCGTGGCCCCGTTGCACCCCTTCGTGGCCCCGTCGCTGCCTTTCGCGGCCCTCTCGCTGCCCTTCGTGTCCCCATATGCGTGCGCTTCATGGCCCACTTGCTGCCCTTCGTGGCCCCCTCGCTGCCCTTCGTGGCCCCGTTGCAGCCCTTCGTGGCCCCGTTGCAGCCCTTCGTGGCCCCATATACGTCTGCCCTTCGTGGCCCCCGCTCGTTCGCGCCCGTCGTGGCCCCATATGCATGCGCTTCATGGCCCCGCTTTCGCCCTTCGTTGTCCCCTCGCTGTCCTTCGTGGCCCCGTTGCTGCCCTCAGTGGCCCCGTCCTTGCCCTCTGCGGCCCAACATACGTCTGCCCTTCGTGGCCCCCGCTCGTTCGCGCCCGTCGTGGCCCCATCTGCATGCCCTTCGTGACCCCGCCGTCGCCCTTTGTGGCCCCCTCGATGTCCTACGTGGCCCCGTTGCCACCCTCAGAGGCCTCGTCGTTGCCCTCTGGGGCCCCGCATGATCTGCCCTTCGTGGCCCCCGCTCGTTCGCGCCCTTCCTGGATTCCTGGCCGCATACGCATGCCCTTGGTGCCCCGCTGTCGCCGTTCGTGGCCCCCTTCTTGCCCTTTGTGGCCCCGCTGTCGCTCTCGCTCTCGCTTTCGCTCGTCGTCATCGTTGTCGTTGTCGTCGCCGTCGTCGTCGTCGTCGTCGTGGTCGGTCCCCTGTCCGTCCCTCCTGGGGTCGGGTTGCCGCCGATCAGCGCTGCCGCTGGCCAGGCCGACGGTCCGCGGCCTCCCCGCCGCTTGCTGGGGCCCGGCCTGCAGGGAAGAAGAGTATACCCCCCAAAAGGGGCACGATCGAAAACGAGGAGGGCTGGTATCGAGTGTTTGGGAAATGCACGTTGACACTCAAGCAGATAAGAGCGAACAGTCTTAAACTGATGGTTGTGGTTGTGTGTGTGGTTGTGGTTGTTGTTGTTGTTGCTGTTGAACTTTCATTTCTACAGAATAATTAGTGTTGTCCCCCCCCACCGGTGCATACTGCTTTTTCTAAATTGAAGTGTGCCCCTCGACGCTCGCACCTTGTTTTTTGACAGGGAAAGTATTGATGCTCAAACTGGGCCCCTGGCCCCCGGGTTACAGCAACAACAACAACAACAACAACAACAATTACTAGCACGTGGGGACACTCCGTTCTCACCAGTGCCAGGGTTTTCATAGGAGGCGGGCAATACCCCCACTTTGTGGGGGGGCCGGTTCAAGCTCTACCAAATTTCCAAACGACTCTTCGCCACCACCCACACCCAGCTTCCCGCCCTATGACGTTCGGACACTTCACTTCGTGGCATGCGGACGACCGTGGCTACTATTCAGGGCCCCGCGGCCGACGACGACGGCGTGCGCGCGCGAAGAAAAAACGAATGTGTCCCGCATGGTATTATTTGACAGGGATGATGGCCCTGGCAGGTGCGCAACCGTTGTCGCAGAAGTTTGAAAAAGTTGCTCGCAAAAGCCCGTTTGACAAAATTGTTTAAAAAGTGATGGTTTTCCTACGAATCCGCAAGAGCGCGCGGGATGAGATTTTGACAATTTTTTATTTAAAAAACCATTGGGTTTTTGATGTTTTTATGTTGAAATCGTTCCGAAACCTAAGGTTTTGGAAGGATTTCGTCTTGCACGCGCGAATGTCCACTTTAGCTTATTTTTTGCAAGGGATTCTTGAAATTGGATTACATTTGAACAAGAAATTTCATTTTATAGTGTTTTTTGCAAGGGAAAGCGGGGGGGAACAAAACAACCGGATCCGGTACTAATCCACTTTTCTGAAGCTTTCGCGAAAAAATAATGAAAATGTAGCTGCGGCCTAGGTTTTGGAGGGGGGTCGTGTACCAGGGGTCCCAACAATAATTATTCTTTAGAAGTAATAATGTTCAACGGCTCCCGCTTGAGACTTCTTCACAATTTCGCCAGGACCCCCGCTCCCGCCCGAGACTTCCTCGCATTTTCTTCAGGAATCGCGCTCTCGCTTGGGACTTCCTTATAATTTATGCAGGAATCGTTCTCCCGGCGCTCTGGACTCGCGCTCTCGCTGGAGACTTGCTTGCGATTTACGGACGACTAGCGCCCTTGCGTTGGAATCTCCTGCAGTTTACTCAAGCGACGCGCTCCCGACACCCAGGCACACAGGAGTCGCTCTCACGCTTAGGACTCCCTCACAGATTACCTAGGAATCGGGATCTCGCTGCCCTTCGTGGCCCCGTTGCAGCCCTCCGTGGCCCCCTCGCTTTGTTTCGTGGCCCCGTTGCTCCCCTCCGTGGCCCCCCTTGCTTTGTTTCGTGGCCCCGTTGCAGCTCCTCGTGGTCGTGGCCCCGTTGCAGCCCTTCGTGGCCCCGTTGCAGCCCTTCGTGGCCTCCTCGCTCCCCTTCGTGGCCCCGTTGCAGCCCTTCGTGGCCCCCTCGCTGCCCTTCGTGGCCCCTTATATGTATGCCCTTCGTGGCCCCGCTGTCGCCCTTTTGCTCCCTCGCTGCCCTTCGTGGCCCCGTTGCTGCCCTCCGTGGCCCCGTCCTTGCCCTCCGCGGCCCAGCATGCGTATGCCCTTCGTGGCCCCCGCTCGTTCGCGCCCGTTGTGGCCCCATGTGCATGCTCTTCGTGGCCCCGCTGTCGCCGTTTGTGGCTCCCTCACTGTCCTACGTGGCCCAGTTGCTACCCTCAGTGGCCCCAGCGTTGCCTTCCGTGGCCCCGCATTATCTGCCCTTCGTGGCCCCCGCTCGTTCGCGCTCTCCGTGGCCCCATACGCATTCTCTTCGTGTCCCCGCTGTCGCCCTTCGTGACCTACTTCGTGCCCTTCGTGGCCCTGCTGCTGTCGTTCTCTCTCGCTCTCGCTTTCGCTCGTCGTCGTCGTCGCCGTCGTCGTCGTCGTCGCCGTCGTCGTCGATGTCATCGTCGTCGTCGTCGTCGTGGTCGGTCCCCTGTCCGTCCCTCTTGGGGTCGGGTCGACGGTCCGCGGCAACCCCGCCGATCAGCGCTGCCGCTGGCCGGGCCGACGGTCCGCGGCCGCCCCGCCGCTTACCGGGCCCGGCCTGCGGTGAAGAAAAGTGTACCCCCGAAAAGGGGTTTGATCGAAGACGAAGAGGGCGGGTATCGAGGGTATGGGAAATATGTGTTATTGGATACTCGAGCAGATAAGGGCGAACAGTATTAAAATGATTGTTGTTGTTGTTGTTGCTGTTGGACCGGTTTGGCGAAACCCCGACACGCCTGAGCGTGAGCCTCGATGTCAGAGGACATGCAGCCGTCGCCCAGGCGAGAGCGCCAGGGCGGATCTAAGGGGTCCAGCAGCAAGCTTACTTGTTTAGTAATCAGGGCCCAACAAATTTAAGACTGTTCGTTCTTGCCCCTTGCCTGGCCCGCGTTTCTTTGTCGGCCTGTCCCGGTGTCCGAATAAGAGCCGCGGCGCCCCGCACTGCCACGCAGGCGAATAGCCTGGCGTGGGAAGTTTTTCCAGGTTGGCACATACAGTCCGCCTAAGAATCTAATGTGGCTGGAGCGGATCCCAGATCCAGCCCATTCCAATCTGATTAGTTTTGGAATTTACTTCCACCCTATCTGCTCGCGTGCCATTCAAAACGTATATCCCAAACCCTCGATACCCGCCTTCTTCGTCTTCGATCGTGCCCCCTTGGGGGTGTATATCTGTCTTCTTTGCAACGCGTATTTCGTGCAGCCCGTAAGGCAGGGGAAGAGAGGACGGATGGAAGGAAGTGGCAAGGGGGAGGGAGGAGGATGGAACACGAGAGAGAGAGAGTGAGCGTAGCAGGAGGGGGGCTCGGAGCAGAAAACACGTGGCATAACCAGACTGGCAGATCGGGCGGGTAGATCCTAACGGGCGGATCGGGAAAGCGGCCCCAGGCGGCCACGTCGGGCAGGCTGGGTGCTGACACAGGCTGACACAGGCGTCCTGCGAGAATCCAGAACAGATTATCCAGAAATCCATAGCGACAGCATGACTCCTGAGTGTCGCGGGCATGGCGTCTGAATGAACTGCAAGGAAGTCCCACGCGAGAGCCCGATTTCTGTATACATTGTGAGGAAGTCTCGCGCGAGAGCGCGATTGGGAATACACTATGAGGAAGTACCAGGCGGGAACCGTAGTTGTTGTTGGTGTTGTTGTCGTTGTAATTCGGGGGCCAGGGGGCCAGTTTGGTGACCCCTTGCTTCCCCTTGTAGAAAACAGGGCGCGAGCCCCCAGGGAAGCATTCTCATTGAAAAACACAATGTACCCCAAAGGGGGGGGTCAACCATACTTACTCTTTAGACATGTGAATTCAACAACAGCAACAACAACAACCATAACAACACCAACACCAACAATAATTTACAACTGTTCGATCTTACCTGCCCGCGTGCGATTCAACACGTATAGCCCAAACCCTCGAGACCCGCTTTCTCCGTCTTCGATCGTACCCCCTTTCGGGGGGTATCTAAGTCTTACTTGCAACGCTTATTTCGTGTAGCCCGTAAGGTAGGGGAAGAGAGGACGGATGGAAGGAGGGGACAAGAGGGAGGGAAGGGATGGAACACGAGAAGGATATATAGAGAGAGAGGGAGAGTGTGTGTGTGTGAGCGTAGCAGGAGGGGGGGCTAGGAGCAGAACTTACGTGGCAGAACCAGGCGGGCAGATCGGGTGCGTAGACCATAACAGGCGGGTCGGGAAGGTGGGCCCAGGCGACTAGGTCGAGCAGGCGGTTTACTGAGGCGTGCGTCCTGGATGAATCGCGAGGACGTCTCGAGCGACAGCGCGATTCGAAAATAAATCGTGAGGAAATCCACAGCGAGAGCGTGATTCCTGAGTGTCGAGGGCGCGGCGTCTGAATACATGGCGAGGGCGTTCCACACGAGAGCGCGATTTCTGCGTAAATTGTGAGGACGTCCCGCGCGAGAGCGCGATTTAGGAATAATTTGTAAGAAAGAATCCGGCGGGATCCGCTGCTGTTGTAAATTGGAGCCCAACAACCCACACTTCTGAAACCCAAGACTTTTCTGATATAAACCAGGGTGCAAGCCCCAGCAAGGGCACTTCAATGGAACAACGCCCTGTGTCCCGTAAGGGGTGATCCAAAATAATCATGTTCAGCAGTGCGAGTTCAACAACAGCAAAAACAACAGCTACAATAATCCGCACCGCAGAACCTCGCTTCAGCCACGCGCCCAGGGACAGTGAATGACCGCTCGCCCCCCTTACCCTGAATGTTTGCATAGGGCCGTGAAGGTTGGAGGCTTGAGACGGCGATGTTAAGGTCAGCAGATGTGCATAGCACAGTTTTCCGCAACTGCCCGTGAGCGGCACACATTAAGCGTCGCAGGAATTAATCATAACAGGGTTTAAGAATTTAGGGCTTACGGCTTAAGTCTTTGAGTGTACGGCCTAGATCTTAGGGTTTGCAGCCCGGGCTTAGGGCTTAGGGCTTGGCGTTCGAACATTAGGGCTTAGAGCTTGGCGTTTAGGCCTTAAAGCTTCGGGCTTCGGGTTCAGAGCTTATGAACTGAAGCTTAGGGTTAGGGCTCGTGGCCCAGGGCTTAAGTCTTGAGACTAATGGCCTAGGGCTTAGGGCTTACGGTCTACGGCTTGGGGTTTAAGGCTTAGGGCCTAAAGTTTAGGATTTCACGGCTTAGAGCTTGGGACTTACGGCTTAGGGTTTTTGGCGTTAGGGTTCGGGTTAGGGTGTTGGGTCTGAAGTGTTAGGGTGAGCGCGGTAGAGTTCGGAATGGGGTGTTGGATTAGGTAGGGATAGGGTGGCAGTGTGAGGTTGGTAGGGCTTAGGGATCAGGGCTTCGGTCTTAGGGCTTAGTGCGGTCGGGTTCGGTTTGGGGTATTCGGGTCAGGGTGTTAGGGTGACGGCTGTAGGGTTCGGGTTAGGGCGGTAGGGTTCGAAGTGGGGTGTTAGGGCTACGTAGGTCTGGGTAGGGCGTCAGGGTTAGGATGTTCGGGCTAGGGCTGTGCAACTTGGGGTTAGGGTGTTAGCGTGAGGGTGTGAGGCTTAGGGTGGTAGGGTCAGGGTGGTAGGTTTCGGCTTAGTGTGGTAGAGCTAGGAATAGGGCGGTAGGGTCAGGGTTAGGGTGTTAGGGATAGGGTGCTAGGCTTGGTGCTAGGATTACGGTGGTAGGCTCAGGGTGTTTGGCTCAGGGTGTTTGGCTTAGGGTGTTTGGCTCCGGGAATTCGGTTTGGGGTGTTAGGCTTAGGGTGTTTGGGTCAGGGTGTTAGGGCCAGGGTGTTAGGTTTTTGGTGTCAGGGTTTAGACTCGGGTGTTACGGTCAGCGTGTTACGGTTAGGGTGGTAGGGTGCGTGTAGGGCTGGATCTTTCAGAGTAGGGTGTTAGGGCTAGGTAGGGGTAGGGTGTTTGGCTTCGGGTGTTAGGGTTAGGTCGGTAGGGTTTGGATTAAGGCTCAGGGCTTTTGGCTTAGGGCGGCAGGGTTCGGCTTAGAGTGTTCTGGTTACGGTGTTAGGATTACTGTGTTAGGGTGTTAGGGTTATGATGTTCGGGTTAGGGTGTTAGGGTTAGGGTGTTCGGGATAGGGTGTTGAGGTTAGGGTGTTCGGGTTAGGGTTAGGGCGGTAGGGTTAGGGAGTAGAATTCTGGAGCCAGGGGGGCGGCGTGGCCAAAGGGTGGGTCCGATTTTCGAGTCCAGGTGGGGGGGGAGTTCAAACACGCCCCCCCTCCCTTTGAAGATGAGGAGCGGGGTCCAGGACAACGGAGCGGGAAAGGCTGGCGAAGTTCCGGGACGACGGACCGTGGCAAGGAGGGGGGAGGGGAGAGGGGAGAGCGGGTCTCGGAACTCCATCTCCCTTCGCTCTGGGGCATCCAGCAGAGTGCCCTCGATGATGATGATGATGATGATGATGATGATGATGATGATGATGATGACGACGATGCTGATGATACGCGATGGTGATGATGATGGTGATGATGATGCTGATGATGCTGCTGTTCATGCTGATGATGATGGTGATGAGGATGACGAGGATGAGGATGATAGTGATGATGATGATTATGATAATGCTGATGCTGATGATGATGGTGATGGTGATGGTGATGTTGATGATGGTGATGATGCTGCTGCCGATTCTTATCATGATGCGATGATGATGGCGACGATGATGTTGATGATGATGATGTTGATGCTGCTGCTGATGATGCTGCTGATGATGATAATTAGGAGGAGTATGATGATGGTGATGGTGATGATGGCGATGATGACGACGATGATGATGATGCTGGTGGTGGTGGTGATGATGATGGCGACGATGAGAAGGATGATGAGGATGAGGATTCGGATGAGGACGAGGATTCGGATCAGGATGATGGTGATGCTGATGATGATGATGAGGATGCTGATGATGATGAGGAGGATGGTGATGATGATGATGATGATGATGATGATGGTGATGGTGATGGTGATGATGATGAGGATGCTGATGATGTTGATTGTGCTGCTGGTGCTGATGATAATGCTGATGATGCTGATGATGACTACGGTGATGCTGACGATGCTGCTGATTATGATGATGGTGCTGCTGATGATGATGATGCTGATGATGCTAATGATGGTGATGATGATGATCATGTTGATGATGATGCTGCTGATTACGATGATGCTGCTGATTACGATGATGTGGATGATGCCGGCATTATCCTGCTTTGCCTTGTCTCTGCTTCTCTCTCCCCCCGCCGGCGGTCGAGCGATTTTGGGGCGGTACCATCGCTTGCCGCCAGGTGTTGCGGTGGCTCTGCCAGCTCTCCATCGCCTTGAAGTTCATGCACGAAAAGAACGTTCTTCACCGGGAGCGCCATCTGCTCACGCTCCTGCTCCTCCTCCTGCACCCCCTTCCCCCCTCTCCGCCCCGCCTATCTGGCTTCCCCTCCCTCTCTGCCCCCTCCTTCTCCTCCGGCTTTCTACCCTGCTCTGCCGCCCGTCCACCTCCTCCTCCTCCTCCTCCTTCGTAGCCATTTTGGCTCAAGTCCATGTTCAGCCGCGGCCCCGCACATGCCGCACTTGACGCCCTGCAGTGTGTTGCACTCGCTACCGCCTGCTGGCTGGTGGCCGCTGCCGTCGCTGGACCTGGTGGCGCTATGCCGCACTGCCGTTCGCCTGCTGCCCGTGTGCGGCGTGCAATTCGAGCACGAGCTCTGGGCTTTCTGGAGTGTCCTGCTGATCATCGCCATGATCGTGTTCCCGCGGAACTTCATGAGCACGCCCGTGGAGTTGTTCGTGGGCTCCAGCTGCATCGTCAATTGCAAAAAAATGTGTGGGAGACCTGCGCACATGCTGCGCCAGGCCATCGGTGCTGCGGCTCCCCACCTTCCACCCCGCGAACTCCCACGACTTGCATCGTGAAAATCCGCGGCGCGGACGTCTCTAGCACCGAGTGTCGCTGGCTGGGACTGCTTCTGCTAGGCGTGGTGCCAGGCCTGTATCACTTGCAGCTGCGCTTGGCCCGCCTGGGCCGCGGCGCCGTCGCTGGACGCTGCCGTCGCCGCGCTCTTGAAGGTGGCTCTGTCATTGTTGACAATGGTGCGCACGCCGTGCACCGTGCCCCAGCTTTACGCCTCGTCGCCCATGATCCCGATCGGGGTGGCCAACGCCGAGGCGCTGCCTGGGCTGCTGAATTATTGAACCTACCCCCCTGCCCGAGACCGAGTCTTCGGACCTGGATTCAGAGGACACTGTCAGCCTGGCTGCACCTGCCGCAAGGCCGGCGCCGGTGGGCTCACATTTTTATCATGCGCTGGTCGACCCACATGATGTTCCTCAATGCGCTGCTGCATCGCCGCCTTGCCCTCCGCCGCATCAGGTGGTAGACTATGATAGCGATGAACGCGACATTGATTTCGCCGATCGCATTGCTTTTGATATCGACTTCGAGTGCGATCTTGCTGCGTTCGAGGGTCGGCAAGCTCGAGCGCGTCCTTCTGCACCTGCTGCTGGTGTCGCCCCGAGGGGTGATCTTTATGACGCTCGTGCGGGACTCTCTGGACTTCCTCTTCCTCCTGCTGCTGCTCTTTACTAAGGGCGTGGCGTGTGGTCCCCCTGTTCCTCACGCGGGTCTTCATCATGAGGGTGCTGTCCATTTGCGGTCCCGTCGGGCGCGGCGACGATCCTGTAGGCTCCACCTGCTGGTCCCCGCGATCGCCTTACTGAGCTCCCACTCCCCGCTGCGGCTTGTTTGGAGTTTGGAGGTGTTCTACGTGGTGTATCTGTCGGTACTGCTGGACACTGGCGATGGTAGGGTCTACACGGAATTGGGTGTTGTCTTGTGGGGGGTGATTCTTCTCTTCCAGATGGTGGACGACCTCAATGTATACTGGCAAGAGCGCTACCTGGTGTGCGACCTGGTGGGGGGTGACCTTCATCAGCATGCTGATCTTTCGGATGCCTGTGATCCCCATCGGGCTGCTGATGAACGGTGTCTGGGAGATGGGTGCAGAACCTCTCGATACGGAGGTGCCTACGCGGGAGGCCCATGCTGACCCTCGGGAGTTGTCCAATCTTGACTTGCACAGGACGACATCAACGTTGATCCGAAGATTGCCATTTCTGGCGGGTGTCTCGTCACTAATATGCTTTCTGGCGGTGTGCGGCAGGAGGTCCCGTTCGGGCGCCTTCACGGGCATCGGCGTGTTCGTTCTTCGCGTCGTTCGCGTCCTGCTTCGAATGCGAGGAGTCGGACGTCATCCCAGGCACTTCTCCAAGGACGGCTTCCTCTTCCTGGCCTACCTGCGCGTGCTCGTGTGGCTTCCGCTGCGGCTCCCTCGGGGGCCTTGCGGCTCGTAGCTGGCGCAGAGCTTCCTGAACAACTGGGCGCAGAGCTGACGAAGCTATATAGCAGGGCGGGGTTCATGATAGTGCAGGTCAGCCTGACGCAGCAAAAAAGGGCAGGAATATCGACGGCGTGGCGCAGTTTCTGATTGCGCCCACTCTGGCACAGTCCAGCACGCCCTTTTGCATGCCCACCACCATGCACCGCAACATGACGTTCTACAACCTGCTGCAAACACGATGTCTCCCATGATGACGCCTACGGCTTCGAAAAGAGCGGGGTTCGGTCGCGGGTCAGTGCAGGGTTGCAGAGATGTTGACAATCGTCAATACAGGTCACGTTTCTCCAGCAGAGCTTGCCGATTCTATAGTGTTGCATTTGGAGGCGCACCAGGCGTGCTACTCTGATTCGCGTCGGAAGAACAAGAACCATTGGGCCCTACACCTGCCCAAACAACTGTTGCAACACCGTTGCCGCATGGCAACGTTCGTCCACGAACGCAAACATCGGTGCGTGAAGAAGTATTCAGAAAACCGTGAGAACACAACGAGTTGCGAGAAGGGTCTCATAACTGACGTCACGCTGCAAGCATTGCACGATTTAGGCGGCTATTGCAGCGTCTTCCCGAGCCTGAGGGGGCAGAGTGTCCTCACTGCCCGTGCTGTGCACATAAAAGCAAGAGCTGTTCACGTCGGCGACGTCGTGGCATATCGGTCTGGTGGGAGCATTACGTTCGGTCTCATCTACTTCCATGCTATGTGCGTGGGCGCGCTCAGGAGTTGCATCTCGGAGTGGCCAATCCAAGAACTCGCAGATAATTATGCTAAGTGCTTAAATTTTGTTTCTCCCACGCTGATTGATCCCAATCAGATCATCGAGGGTTGTATGTTTGGCCTTCCTCAGAAGGGAGAGTTTCACATGCACTGCTTCCTTGCAAGCTGCACGCGAGGGCTCGCGTGAACTAGTGCGCACTCGGCGAGGGCCGCTGCAACAGCACAACAGGGAGGGAGGGAGGGGAGCAGAGAAGAGGACGAGAGGGGGTGCGTGAATGAAAGTGGTATGCATGCCTGTTTTCCTCTCCGCTCAACTTCCTCCTCTCCCTCTTCCTCCTCCCTCCTGTCCTCCTCCTCCTCCTCCTCCTCCTCCTCCTCCTCCTCCTCCTCCTCCTCCCTCCTGTCCTCCTCCTCCTCCTCCTCCTCCTCCTCCCTCCAGTCCTCCTCCTCCTCCGACGCTGGCTTTTTGTGCACAGGGCCTAGCGCTGGGTGTTCCTCTCCTTGGTTTCTACAACTCCGTTTAGGGGGGGTTAGAGGGCAGCAGTGGGAGCGGCGGGCAAGGGGGCAGGGGGGACCTGTGACAGTGACGGTCGGGGCGCACGACCTGCCCTGTGACAGCCTCGCCGTGGGCTGACTGATCCAATCGCCCAACGTTTGCAGCACGCCCGGGAGACTAAAGAACGGCAGCGAAACCGTTCAAGAAAGTCGTGCATATGCGTGACACAGTGGAAATACTGGTTTCATGATCTGGGGAAGGAGAGGGGAAGACGGGAAGACGCTAGGGGAGGGGCCGGGAGGGGCGGGGAGCACAGTGGGCGGGTGTGGGGGTGACAATCTACGGGGTGACAGGTCCAGGTGACGGTTGTGCTGCCCATCATCTGTCCATCCTCCTCCTCCTCCTTGTCCTCCTCCTTCTCCGCCTCCTCCTCCTCATCATCCAGTCCTCCTCCTCCTCCTCCTCCTCATCATCCTCCTCCTCCTCCTCCTCCTCAATCACTACTAACTGCTCCTCGCCCTCTCATCTTCCTCCTCCTCCTCCTCCTCCTCCTCCTCCTCCTCCACGTCCGCCTCCTCCCTCCCTCCGCCTCCTCATCCCCCTCCGTCCCCTCCCCCTCCGCCTCCTCATATTCCTCACCCGCATCGCCGCAGCCCCCTGGCCCCCAGCCCCCTGGGCCCCGGCCGAGCACGGCGCCGCGGGGTCGGCGCTGGGCCCGAGCGAGAGAGAGAGAGAGAGAGAGAGAAAAGAGAGAGAGAGAGAGAGAGAGAGACAGCGAAAGGGCGATAGAGAGAGAGAGAAAGAGAGAGATGAAAGGGGAGCGGCTTGGGAGGACGGCGGACGGACGACTGAGTAGAGTCCTCATCCTCCTCTTCCTCCTCCTCCTCCTATTCCTCCATCCCCTCGTCCTCATCATCTTCCTCATCCGCGTCGCCGCAGCCCCCTTGGGCCCCAGCCCCCTGGGCCCCAGCCGAGCGCCGCGCCGCGGGGCCGGCGCCTGGGCCTGGCCGCCTGGCCCGAGCGAACAGCGGAAGAGGGCGGAGCTCCGAGAGAGAGAGAGAGAAAAAAAACAACAAAACAATAGGCAAAAGAGAGAGAGAGAGAGAGAGAGAGAGCTGAGAAGGGGGGCGGTTTGGGGGGACGACTGAGTAGAGTCCTCCTCCTCCTCCTCCCCCGCCCCCTCCTCCTCCTCATCTTCCTCATCCGCATCGCCGCAGCCCCCTGCGCCCCGCCCCCCTGGGCCCCAGCCGAACACCGCGCCGCGGGCTCGGCGCCTGGCCGGGCGAGCGGCGGAAGAGGGCCCAGAGAGAGAGAGAGAGAGAGAGAGAGAAAAAAAAGAGAGAGAGAGAGAGAGAGAGAGAGAACAAACAAAAAAACACAACGACCAAAGAGAGAGAGAGAGGGGAGAGGGGAGAGGGGAGCGGTTTGGGAGGACAACTGAGTAGAGTTGACTGTGACTGAGTAGAGACACGATCAGTGGAGAGGGCTACGTATGCTCCTGCCACTACTACGGCCGCTGCTACTACGGCCACAACCACAAATATGACTACGACTGTGACTACGACTATTACTCCGACTACCATAACTACTACTACCACTACTACTACCACTACTGCTGCTACTACTACTACTATACTATACTATACTATACTATACTATACTATACTATACTATACTATACTATACTATACTATACTATACTATACTACTACGATACTACTACTATAGTACTACTACTACTACTACTACTACTACTACTACTACTACGACTACTACTACTACTACTACTACTACTATACTACTACCTACTACTACTACTACTACTACTACTACTACTACTACTACTACTACTACTACTACTACTACTACTACTACTACTACTACTACTAGTTACTATACTAAAGGGTAGAGGGCGGAGGGTGATGGACCAGCGGAGGGCGATGAGGAGGTGACGAACCGACGAACGGGATCGGTGGCGATGCGACGACGACGACGATGATGGCGATTCGTCGCTCGCGTCGCACTGGTCAAGTACAGTGCGCACGACGTGAGCGCGTGCCGGTCGCGGCCTGGCCCGGCGCCTCCGTGCTCGCCACCAGGGCGAATGGACGGCCGCACAGGCCCGGGGTCGCGCCTTGGCCTGGCGCCTCCGGGCTCGCCACCAGGGCGAATGGACGGCCGCGCAGGCCCGGGGGGAGAGGAGGCTGAGGAGGAACGACTAGTATGGCATGGCGGGGAGGAGGCGGCGGAGGAGGAGGACGAGGAGATGGGAGGGGCTAGGACGCCCAGGGAGGACAAGGCGCCTGCAGGCTGCAGACTGCAGGCCAAATTCGCGGCATGCACGCCGCCGCTAGCTAGCCGCTAGCCGCTAAAGTTTGGTAAAAGCCTAGAACCATTCATCCCCTCATCCTCATATGTCATAATCTGCTCATCTACATCTTCTCCGTTCGTTCCCGCCCACCCACCCGCCCCGCCTCCCACCTGACCAGCGCAGCGCCAGGCACCGTGCCATCATCACGCGGCCTGCTGCTGCGACCCTGCTAGGGGGCAACGTGCGAACCCCGACCCTACCCTACCCGGCCCTACCCTACCCCCGCGATTTCTGAAGGGGGGGTTAACTACGCTCGGGGGCTCCACCCTTTTCCACAAAAATCGTGTGGGCACGGTAGGGGTAGGGCAGGGGGTAGGGCCAGGGTTCGCACGTGGCCCGCGGCGGCACCTGTGCCCGCGCCGCTGCGGCGCTTCTTGCCAGGCTGCTGGGCCTGGGCCATCAGTGCGTTCACCGCGCCGAGCACGCACGCGTGGGGGGTCATGAGGTTGACCGTCCCCTCGCCGCAGGGGTGCCCCTTCGCGTCGAGCGACGCCACCACCTTGCGCACGTGGGCCGCGAGGTCGGCGACGGCAATGCCGTCGCCGCGAAGCAGCGCTTGCATGACGGCCATGGAGGCCGCGAGCTTCCCAGCACGGGTGACAGCCTGGTCGCTGTATCACCATGGCTGCGTCTGCAGCTGGCGCCCGGGGGCCGCGAGCGACTGGATCAGCAGCGGCACGCACGTCTCATTGAAGAATTTCCACGTGAAAAACCTCAGGTCACCAGCTCCTCCTCGTCTTCCTCTCATTCCTCCTTACTCGTAACTACCCGGTGTACCCGGTTAGTGTCCGAATCCTCATCTAAAATGCCCGCCCCTATATCGCTCCTCTCCTCCTTCTCTTTCTCCTTCTCCTCCTCCTCCTCCTCCTCCTCCTCCTCATCATCCTGGTCCTCCTCCTCCGCATCGCCGTCCCCCCATCATCCCACTCCCCTGGCCAATTGGCCGATCAGGGGAGGGGAGGCGTGACCTGGGACCTGGGGGGGGCGAAGGTCGAGTCCAGCGGCAGTGGGCAGTGGGGATGGAAGGATGGAAGGCGGGCGGAATGCAGGAGGAGGAGGAGGAGGGGGATGAGTTGTTGCCGATCCGAGTGCGACGAGATCGGATTCTGAGGCCTGAACAGCTTCTTGGCGGGGATGCTGCTGGCGGCCACAAGGTACGGCGCGCCAGCCGTCCGGTCGATGAAGGCGCCCGACTCGGACATGTGTTCGAGGACGTCGAGCAACGACTGCTGCCCGCTGACCTGGAAGCCGTCCTCATCGGGCGTCGTTGCCAGGACGTGCCTCGTGATGCGAGCGAGGTCGTCAACCCGGCCCGCCATCATGGTGCACATAGCGTCCGCTGCCGCCTGGCACGCTGCGGTCAGGGCCCGCGCCTGCGGAGCCACGGCGCATCCAGCGCTGATCCACTGCGTCACCAGTTCGGTGACGTCGGACAGCGTGGCGCGATGGAGGCAGACGGCTGCGTTGAGGCCGCTGGCGAACGACGTCCCAAGCTGCGAACGGAACGCAAGCAGCGCCTCCTGAGACGGGAGCAGAGAAGCATTGAATCATCCTCATCCTCCTCCACCTCCTTCCCCTCCTCATCATCGTCCGCCGTGTCCTCGGCATCTTCCTCCTCCTCCTCGTCCTCCTCCGCCTCTCCTCCTCCTCCGCCTCTCCTCCTCGACCTGACTACCTCACTCCTCCTGACTCCTGGGTGCGTCGCCATCGCTGCCGTCGCCATCGGACTCCTGCCGGCGCTTCGCCGCCTCTGCGTCCTGGTTCGCGCCCGCGTCAACGTCTTGCCAGTCGGCGGGGAACAGCGCGCTGGACGGCGCCACGTTCTCGGCCTGCACGATGACTGCTCTATCCACGGCGGCCCGCGCAACCCGCCACTCCTTCGCAAACCAGAACAGCTTCACCGCCAGGATCACGTGATCGCCCGAGTGCTTGACGATGACCGCAGGCTGGGCGGGGTCCTGCGCTGTCGGCCCCCAGGCTGGCAGGAACGACGCGCGGAAGCGGCACACGGTGGAGGCGGTGCAGCTGAGGGCGTCGAGGCGAGCGACGCGATCGGGCGCCCACTCCTCGGCGTCGCCCAAGTGGGCGGTGGCCGTCTCGAACTCCTTCGCCAAGTCGCCAGCGCCAGTGTGGATGCGAGCCGCGGCAGCAAAGACGCCCCATGGGCACTCGCCTAGGGCCTGACTGCAGGATGCCTGCAGCAGCACTCGGGCGTCGTGGACGGCATCTGGCCACGCGGTCACCACCTGCCCGGTGAGCGCCTCCTCGAGCGGCTGGCGCACCTCGTTGCTCGTGATGATGGTGTCGTAGAACGACGCCAGCTCGCTCGACTGGAGGGCGTCGCTCGCGATCGCGACGAGCCCCGACGCCCACGCGCGCGCGCTCTCTGAGACGCGCGAGCGCAGGGTGCATATGCGGGCGGAGCGGTCCGTGGCGAGGTGGGCGTGGCTGGGCGCCTCCGCGTCGGCGATCTCCCTGAACTGCTGGATCGCGCCGGCAACCCCCGTGCGAACTGCAGCCAGCGCTCGGTTCAGCAATGCCACGTAGCGCGTCTTCGTGGCTGCCTCGAATGCCTCCCCGACGCACTCGATCTTGCCCTCAACCTGCTGCGGGGCGGAGGGGGGGGGGCGGTGCGGGAAAGGCAGGCTGCGCGAGGGGAGGACCTCCTCCTCCGCCTCCTCCTCCTCCCTCCGCCGTCCTTCCTTCATCCGACATCCCGGTCCGTTCCTCTTCGTCATCCCCCATCCCTCGACCCCCCCGGCCCCTCCCCGTTTTTACCCAGCATCGCCTCATCCAGGTCGCGCCTGCGCTGCACCAGGAAGCGCTCGGTCACCGAGGTCATCAGCCCGTCGTATTTGCACAAAGCGGTCGACATGGCGGCATCGGCCGCGCCAGGCATGGTCACTGGCAACGCCCCCGGCGCATCAGCAGTGTTCTCGAACGCGGGCGGCACCGACACGCCTGCGAGCACGTCGCGGATGTCGGCGAGCTGTGCTGCCAGCGCCGCCGTGGTGCTAATCCGCACCCCCTCCGTCGATACTGCGTGGGCCACTGCAATGCCAGTCGGCAAGAACATCAGCGCCTTCAGAAACGGGCTCGGGTGCGCACCCTGAACGTCCAGCATCACGGCCTGATCCTCCACGACGTCAGCGACTTCGTCGTCGGGGACTGCGGCGATAAACACCAGCCGACAGAGCCGCTCCACTTCCACGCAGAACTGCTCGCACCCTTGCACGTGGGCGAGCAGCGGTGGTCCGCGAGACGCAGATCCACCGATGCTTGACAGCATTGCCTGGAGCGCGGTCGTGCTGCTGGCCGCCGGCTGCCTGGAAATGGACACCAAAGTCTCCATGATGACCACGCACACGCTGAGCTGACCCTCGTCCGCTGCAATGGGTGGGCGCGGCAGCGAGACGTGCCACTGCGGGTCCCGGCAGTGCATGTAGCCAGCCCACTCGGTCCACTCACCATTGGCAGCCGCAAGGGCGGCGCCACGCTTCCAAACGGAATGGCCCACAGCCGCGGGAACCGTTAGGCCTGCCGCGATCAGAGCACACAGAGCCGCTTGCGCAGTTGCCTGACTGCACTGGGCAGCGGGCTTCTCAATGGCAAGCTTGAAAGCCAACCAGCCGTTCAGCTCCTCCAGGATCGTCCTTGGGGGAGGGGGGGAGGGAGCGACAGGAGGAAGGAGGTGAGAGGCTCTCGAGAGGAGGATGAGGAAGAGGACATACCATGAGGGGGCGGGGAGGGGAGGTGGAGGTCGACGAGAAGGCTGAGGGCTGCGGCCGAGGACAAGGAGGAGGGATGATGAGGATGACGAGGCGGGAGGAGGCGGAGAGAGGGGTGGGAGGAGTTGGTGCGCGGGGCCTCAGCTGCTCCGCGATCGCCATGCCCTGCGGCGCCCCAGCACTGGCCGCCGCGGCGCCTCTCGAGGCCGGCGGATGGGTGGGTGGGGGGGGCGCCCCCACTCCGCGTTATTACTCATCTCTCTCGCTATATGTTTTGCTACACAAGCCCTCTATCCGACGCGCCACATCTTATCGTCTTGCTGTCCCCTGTCTCCCACTACCGCCCCCGCTACCGCTAGCTACCCCTCGCTCATGCACCTCCGCATCGCCTCCATTATCACTATCAGATACCTACCACTTCCTCATCCTCCGCCTCCACCTCCACCCCCTCCTCCCCTCCTCGTCTACCCCCCCCTTCCTCCTCCCCAAACCGCTAAGCCGCTACTCATCGGTCCTCCCCAGGCCGCCTGGGGTGGGTAAACACAGGTCCCCGGCATATGCAGTGGTGTACTTACCGACCATGCGGGACTCGAGCTCACTGATCATCTTCTGGATCCGCTTGCCATTCACGCCCGCTGAAAGAGTTTCGCCCTGGAGCATGGTGACGAGCTGCTGTGCCTTCAACAAGGTTTGGCCAGCGACCGCCAGCAAGTTGGCCGCTGCAGCTGCCGTGCCCCCGCAGCCGCCGCCGCTGCCGCCGCTGCGGCCAGCGCCGCCGGCGCCGCCGCGCCCCCTGCCGCCCCGCCCGCCACCGCCGCGACCGCCGCCGCCGCGGCGCCCAGCAGGGCCGACGTCGGTGAACAGCTGGTCCAGGTCATCCATACTGCCGGCGCCAGCAGAGATGGTGATCAGCTCAGGCACATCACGATCCACAGTCACTGCAAGCGATGCCGCCTGCGCGGCAGCCCTGTACGTCTCATCGACCTGACTTTGCCCTCGAGGAGCAGTTCGAGAATCCTCGATATACGACTGCCTCTCCACCGCCTCTGCAGCTACCTCGGAAACCCGGTAGCATCCAGGCTTCTTCCCGAACTTGTCCTCGCACCTGAAGACACCCTTCATCACCTTGCCGTTGTGGGTGTGGCTGCGGATGAGCTCAGGTGGCGGAGCGCGGCCCTCCCACTCCTGGTAGATGTGCACGGGCCAGAAGACGCCGCAGATGAGCTCACTCTGGCGGCTCACGGACTTCACCCCGACTACGAGCGTATCCATCATGCCCTTCAGCTCGTCGCCCCAACGTCGCCGGGCGCCTGGCGCAGCGCGCGTCGCCGACGTCGCCGCCGTCGCCGCCGCCGACGCCAACGGCCAGCGCTGAGGAGACACGGGGGAGGGAGGATGGGTGGAGTCGAGATGGTGAGGGTGAGACGCGCGGCCTATGCCCGCATCAGGCTCGTTCTGCATCTCCTCCCAGGCAAAGATGACGAGCATGTACGAAGCCTTGAAAAACTCATCGGAGCCCGCGGGGGCACGCATCTTCGCCGCGATCGCCGTCTTGCTGACGCCCCTGAAGCCCCAGCTCTGGCCATTGCGGCAAGGCAAGCACTCCTTGGAGCGGTCGCGGGCGGGCTCCAAGTACGGGTTGGTGTTGTTGATCAGGGGGTTGCGCGTGCGGAAGGACCTGCAGCAGGTGGTGCACGAGTCGTCGGGGGGCTCAGGGTGAGCTGCCGTCGGCGCGGGCGGCCCCAATGCCTGCCGCCGCTGGACCACCACGGCGATCGCTTGCTTCATCATGGAGATCGTCTCCGCGGACACAGTGTTCGCGTCGAAGTTGGCGGCGGTGTGCACTCGACGGAGCACGTCGACAGGTCCTCAGGGGGCCATTAAGCTATTAAACTATCGTGTCATCGGGGGCCGCCGCAAGACGCAAGACGCAAGACGCAAGAGGCAAGACGCCGCCCCCCCCCCTTGTTGCGGCGCCCCCCCCCCTCGACCCTCGAGAAGTTCGAGAAGGATGGGGGGGGTCAGATCCAGGAAACTAGCATGTCAACAGCCCAACCTGGGGGCGGGTCCCGCGGAGGGTCTGGGGGGGGGGGGGGGGGGCAAGGCTTAAAGACCCTAAGGCCCTAAGATCACCATCTGAGGCGCGCGCGTCTGTCAACCCCACGGCCCCCGGGAGAGCGTTTCGATGGTAATCGCTCGGTGAGGCGACGTGCGCAATCTGAGACTGAGACTGGCCGCTAGCCAGCTAGCTAACTAGTTAACTGATAACGACTAGCTGCCAGTTTCTAGCTAGCCGCTAGCAGCCGCTAGCCGCTAACCGCTAACCGCTGTCGCTAGCTAGCCGCCCGCTAGCCGCTAGCCGCCGCTAGCAGCTAGCAGCATCCGCCTCCTCCTGGTCCCGCCTCCTCCATCCCTCCTCCTCCGTCCTCCTCGCTCCTCCCCCGCCCTCCTCCGCCCATCATTCTCATTCCCCCCCCGCCTCCGCCGCTGTCGCGCCTACCCTGCCCCCGTCCGTCAGGCCGACGCTGCCCTGGTACCATGAGGACGTCAGCGCATGGGGTGGAGACGGACCCCGAGGCGGGGCCCGCCACGACGCTGCCGCCGCCGCGGGTCGAGGCACGGGCATTGGGCAACATTGTCGGCTGTGATCTCTCGGCCCGGGCAGCGAGCGGGCAACTGCTGGAAAGCGTGTGCAAACAGTTTTGCTTCGCACGCCCGAATCCAATGACCCCGGGTAGGAGTCTTGCCCTTTGGCGCTCAACGCGTTGGAGACCGCGGGGGGGGGGGGGGGCCCAGGACCAAACACAAGCGCGCAATGCGCGCCGTTACTATCGCATCGCGTGTGTGCCCGCGCCAAAGGTTTCACTCTTAGCTTGCAAACAGTTGCCACGCGCACTGCCCAGGGTTGACCAGGGGGCGGCGGGCGGAGGGGGCGGGCGCGGCCGCGAGCGGGCGGCGCTGCTTTTACAGCAGCCTGACGACGCTCTGTCGTGAATCACTCGGGCCGGGACGGATGCGGCGCGCCCGCGCAGCAGGCAGCAGGCCGATGGGCCGATGGGCGAGAACACCCGCCCAATTCAACGACCCCTCCCCAGTGATGAGCGCACATTTTCGGGGCTCCTGAGTTCCGCCGTCGACCGCACTGCGCCCCAGCGCCAGCGCCGTCGAGCGGGATTCGGAAGGAGGGAAAGGCGACTGGGGCGGTGGAGGGGCCTGGAGGGAGGAGTGAACGATCGTGGAAGGGAGAGAGCCTGGCGGCCTCAGAACGGGAACGCTGGGACACCCGCCTGCCGCCCCCCGCCCGCCTCCGCACCTCTCCCCTGCCCTGCCCCTGCCTGCCGCCCCGTCCGTTCCTCCTGATCGCTCTTCCGCCCGACCTCTCCCTACGAAACTGGGTTTCCGACCCGCGTGGCATCTCCCCACGCGCAACGCCGCCCAACTGAACTCATCCCATCCGCCACCCTCGCCCCCCGCCATCGGCCCTATAGCCGCCGCCGCGGCCCCAGAGGGCCTCGGCCCTGACCCGGACCCCGCGGGGTCGTGGCCCCGACGCGGAGACCCGACGTCGCGAAACTCGCAGCGACGACGGCGATGGCCGCCCGACGCAGCCCGCAGTTCCAGGGGCGGTCCGTGGTCCGTGGTCCGCGGTCCGGGATGGGCCGCCCATGGGCCCGGGCCCCCCCCCACGCCCGAATGGGCGCGGAAACAATGGACACACTGCCCGACAGCCAATGTTGTTGTCCCGAACCAACAGCGGGCGCTGTTTGGCAGGCGGGGGGCCTTCTGTCTCAAATGGACACGATCCGCGGCGACACCGACAGCGAATCATGTGCCCATTCGTTCCGCGCCCATGTCGGTCGCCCGAATGTGTTTCATCGACGTCGGGCCTCCTCCGATGGCCGGCTCAGCAGCCGGCTCAGAGCGGCTCAACTCAGCTGCTCGACGACGGCAAGTTCTGCAAGCGCTCGTCGAGCCATTTCCACGTCCAGAACTCCTCGGGCCGCAGGGCGAGCGGCGAGCGGGAGGAATCCAGGGTCTGGAAGCAGACGAACACAAATTGAGGTTCGGCCATGGATAACTACTATCGGATCCCAGATAACGGATATATATTTATATATATATATACAGATCATATATATATACTATATATACATATCATATACATATATATTATATATGTATATAAATGTTATATACATATATAATATAATATAGTACACAATAATAAACTATAACATATATATATATATATATAACGGCACCCGGATCCGGATAAGTAGATAAGGACGATAAGGAACCCTCCACGGTCCGAAGCCGAAGCCCCCCAGGTTCATGAACGACATCCCCCGCCGCACTGTCAGAGAACAACGGTCGGTGACGGTCGGTGCTGACCCCCTGGCGGCATCTCTGGAAAGGGAGGACCCGGGGGGGGGTGGGGGGGGGATCGGCGCCGTAGCCGACGACGGCGACGGCGACGGCGGCGACGCGTCCTCCACGCGGTTGGGATTGCCAGCGAGCTGGCGCAGCGTCCACACGGCGGGCTGCATGCCATGCTCCCAGCTGTGCCTGAGCGGCCCGGCGGATGGCGGATAGCGGATAGCAAGGCGAGACGACGGCGAGTTCAGGAGGGGGGGCAGGGACGACCGGTGATGCGACGAGGGGAGGGACGCACGAGGTGGGAGGTGGGGGGCGAAGAAGGGGAGGGGGACAGGGACAGGGGGAGGGGCCAGGAGGGGGGGGGGCTGGAGAGTGGGGTCCCGAGGGGAGCGAGGCAGGGAGGGGGGGGGGGATAGTGGGCCGAGGACCGGTGAGGAGGACAAGGAGGCGGAGGGCGCGAAGAAGGGGAGGAGGGGGGAGGACGACGCCGAGGGTGCCAGTAGTTCACGATGTAGTAGCGCGACCACCACTTGTGGAAGGTGCCCGTCGTGCGGTTGTAGCTCCACCTCGCGGCTGAGTCGAGTCAACGCCGCCATCGCGAGGGAGTGTCCGGGAGGGTTAGGAGCAGCGCAGAGGATGAGATTGAGAGGAGGGGTGGAGGGTGAACATGTTTGCTATCTTAGCCACCCATTGTCAGCGTCACCACTCTGGCAGGTGTCGGATTCGCCGGGAACGGAACCAATGAAATGAAAGTCACCTGCACCTGCTGGGCCGGCCTCATGCGCCATGGAGCGGGCTGAGCGGGCGCAGGAGGGGACGGGAGGGGGGGGTCGGGTAGGGCAGGGCGAGGGGGTGTCGGCCAATTGCCCGACCCTGCTCGTCTCCCTGGCGCTGCGGCGCGACGTAGTCGTCGCGCGTCGGCGTCGACGCCGTCACCGCCACCGCCGACGACCGACGCTCAGTCGCTGCGTCCGCCCAGGCGGCAGGGAGGCGGCAGAAGCGGGCTGGGAACCGACCCCCCCCCCTGGCCCTCCCCCACCCAACGGCCGGATTGCGGTGGGAATTCCAGAGACGGAACGGATGCGACAGCAGCGCACTGCTCGAGCCTGCGCGGTTGCGGTCGCTGCCGACGGCGACGACATCGACGGCGTCGGCACAGCCCCTCTCGGGTCGCTCGAAACAGGGGGTGGTGGCAATGGGGGGGTGGCGAATCAGCTCACGCCACGGCCTCCACGGCGAACATGCATGCTGCATTGCATCGAGGAATGGGCCTGGCGGCGGGGGTGGAAACCAGCTGCGCGCAGCAGAGTTCGTAACATCCATCCCCCCCTTTTCGGACCCTCCTCCTCCTCGGCCATCGGCCTTCCGCGGCGGCGGCGACGACGCTCACGCCGCGACCAGAGCGACGACCGACGTCGCCACCACCGCTGACGCGTCCAGAAGAGCGGCGATGTCCCCGCGACCACAGCTGGGACCGGGTGACGCCCTCGCGACCACAGCTGGACGCGGCTCGGGAGCGGTGGTTCTGGCGACGAGTCGGGCGGTCGTCGGTCGAGGCCGCGGCAGAACCGGCGAGCCCGCAGACGCAGACGCTGAAGGCACCGCGGCGTCGCCGGCGACGGTGGCTGCGCGCGGGCGGGGCAGGGCAGGCCGAGGCGACGTGAGCGAGCGGGCGAGTGACGCGAGGCGTGTCGGAGCGGGAAGGAAGCGGGCGGGGGGGGGGACAAGGAGATGGGATGAGGAGGACAGGAGGAGGTGAGGACCCCAGCAGATGCACGCACGCTGTTGTTCCAATCGAGGGGTGACCTAAGTTATGTTTGTTATGGTTGTTATGGGTGGGTCATGTTTGTTATGTGAATTGACTGTTGATCATCACTCCCTGGACGCATGGACTGGACCCTGGACCCCGAGCGCCAGGTGGGATTCGGGGTTGCGGTGAAGTATCAGAGATAATTCACAGCGAACGTTCGCGGCTTGCAACATGGCGGACCGTCGCCACAGTATTATACAGCCGTGGCCACATGGGCGGCCACATCTGGCTTCTCGCTACAGACGCACGACGCACGTTGACACAGTCTATACACACGCATCGGACATCAGCGCTGGCGAGATCGCCGACAAAGATCGCACGCCGTCGGTTGGGAGACCGCCAGCGGGCGCGGCGTGGCAACACTGCCCAGTCATCAGTCGGGTCGTGTGTGCACACTTGCAAAACAGTACAGAGAGACATGCAGCGTCGCCTCGCTGCCGACCAGTTGCAGCAGTGCGGTTCAAATCGTCCGCAGCGCAGAGGCCGGAAGCACGACTCGGGGCGTGGGATGTGGGGGCCGGGCCGGGGTGGCGGGGGGGCGCGCGGCACGGCGAAGGGCCGTGCGACCGCGGCTCCCCCGTTCCCCCCGGCGGGCGTCGGCATCGTCAACAGCCGTCGTCACCGCAGTGCCGTCGGCACGTGGTGCCGTCGTGTGCGCGTGCGTGCGTGCGTGCGTGCGTGCGTGCGTGCGTGTGTGTGTGTGAGTGTGTGTGTGTGCGTGTGTGGGTGCGTGCGTGCGTGCGTGCGTGCGTGTGCGCGTGCATGCGTGCGTGTGTGTGCGTGAGTGGGTGTGAGTGTGTGTGTGTGTGTCTGTGAGAGTGTGTGTGTGTGTTGTGTGTGTTGTGTGTTGTGTGTGTGTGTGCGTGTGTGGTTGTGTGTTTGTGTGTGTGTGCGTGCGTGCGTGCGTGCGTGCGTGCGTGCGTGTGTGTGTGTGCCTGTGTGTCTGTGCGCGTGGCCTCGTCGATGCATCGTGCATCTTCGATGACGACTGTCGATGCTCAGGGTCCTGGCCGCCTCAAAAATTCCAGAGCGAGTCCAGGTCCACCAACTCGTCGCTGCCGCTAACCGTGCCCAGCGCGCACGGCTCGGGGTCCTCGCGGGCCGAGCGGGTCGCGAGGCGGCATAGAGACGGTGAGAGGCAGGCGAAGGAGTGAAGGAGACAGGAGTGACCGCGTCGAGTACGTTGAGTGATCGCGCCAGGGAGGTCGGGCAGGGAGGGGGGGGGATACCTGGCACGGGGGGGGGTTGGCGGGGCTGGCGGGGATGCTCAGGGATAGGCCAGATGGGCCGGGATCGGCAGCCGAGGACCTAGGAGGATAGTGGACAACGAAGCGACGAAGACGCAGACGACGACGCCGACCACGACGGCAACGACGACGAGGTCGACGACGACTACGATTACATTACGACGGTGACGACGGTCCTGCGGCGCAACCGATCAGGGAGACGAGGGGAGGGAGCAGCTCCCTCGCCCGCCCGCCCACGCCCGTCCGGACCCCACCCCCACCCCCCGTCCATCCAGCGCCGTCCTTCAGGTTGCACGCTGCGCCCAGCACGCAGAACACCGACATGAGCTCCGCTGCGACGCAGCCGCTGTGGAACGCGTTGCCGCCGAGGTTCATCAGCGCCTCAGGCCAGCCGCAGCAACAACTCCTCATCCTCGTCCTACCCGGTCCTACCCCTCCGCATGCATAGACCCGCCTCATCCTCCGCCCCCCCCCTCCCTCCCGCATCGCACCCCGTCTGTGTGACTCTCACTGTGTGACCAGAGGGGCGAAGAGGGAGACAGGGGGGCATGAATGGGGGGCCGTAGGCTACTGAGTGTAGCGGCTAGCGGCTAGAGTCTAGAGGTGGTTGTCTGGGAGGAGCGGACAACTGACTGACGATCAGGGATCGATCCGCCCCAGCCTGACCGACCCGCTCGGTCTCTGAGCGGTCGCTGCTGAGTCCCGTGCATTGCTCGAGAATGATGACAAGCGGTCGTTCGCGCCTGGGTACGATATCGCCTGGAACCGCAAGGACTCGTGGCCAACCACGAAGCGGTTGCGAGATGTGATCCACCTGAGTACATAGCCCGATGATTCGCCGACGATGACCGAGCGACACAACGCACGACGACGACTACGGCGGCCGACGACAACGTCGCGACAGCGGCCACGCGCCGCCGACGGCGACGCGACGACGACGGCTGCGACGACGGCGGCAACGATCGATGATCGCTGGACCACAGCGACTGAACTCCCCGCTGAAGTCGCTGGCGGGACTAAGAGCTGGACATGTGGCAGTTGGGGGTCATGCACGGCGCATAGCGGGAGTGCCCGGTGGGCGAGCCGCGCTCGAGGGTCTGCCCCATCTCGACGAGACGCAACGTGGGCTCGGACAGACGTACACCACGCATCGCCAGCTGGTCACGATCCCGATGTTGCAGCTGGCCCAGGAACGGGAACTTGACTAGGTCCGCCGCAGTGTTCGTGAAGAGCTTGCACCAGTCCTGGGCGGGGCGGGTTAGAGGAGAGCGACGGAGGTGGCGGCGGGAAGAGGACGAGGACGGACGTAACGTGACGTAACGTAAGACCTAGGACCTAGGACCTAGGACCTAGGACCTAGGACCTAGGACCTAGGTCCTAGGACCTAGGACCTAGCAGCGGACCTAGCATAGGGCCCAGGAATGGGACTGAGGAGGATGGGCGGATGGGGGAGCGGAAGCATAATGACCAGGGACAGCACTGCGGAGGAGGAGGACTCAGGAGGACTGAGGACACAATTGGGGGCCATTGGCCAGGACAGGATGGAGGAGGACGGGACGGATAGGATGGAAGGTCAGACCGTCTTTAGATCCCGCTGGTGTCCTTACCTGTCGCCAGTGCGGCGGCGCTGTGCTTCAGGCCCCACTTGGGCATCGCAATCGCAGATGGGACATCACGCGATTCAGCTGTCGCTGGCAGCCCGCGGTCGCGGCCGCGACCGCCGCCGCGACCGCCGCGAGCACCGCGACCGCCGCGACCGCGCCCGGCGCCGCGGCCGCGGCCGCGGCTCGCAGGACCAGGCGCCGGGGTCGCCAAGGGGAGGTCGTCATCGTCGGCAGCCGCCGCAGCGGCGGTTGCAGTGGCAGCCGGCGGGGCGAGCTCATCGGACGCCTCGCGTTGCTGCTGCTGCTGGGGCCCGGGCCCAGGCTCTGGCTCGGCGGCGGGTTCGGGAGCGTTGGCCACGATCACATCGGCGTCGGACAACATGCGCTCCAGCTCCGCTTCGAGCGCGGCGTCGAACGCGCTGCGCGGTGACACGGGCGCCGCCGCAGGCAGCCCTTTGCCGGGGGTGTCGGGCTGCGTCAGGAACGGCAGCTCCTCGCACTCCGCCGCGATCGGCGCCCGGGGCCCCGGCGGCGGCGGCGGCGGGGGGCTGCCTGGGACAGTATCCGCATCCTCATCCCACGTGGTGATGATCATCGTCTTGTCGACGGGCACCGTGTCTCCAACGGCGGCATCGCCTGCGCCATCTGCGGCGACGGCGGCGGCTGCTGCTGCTGGGCGGCTGCGCCGAGGCAAGGGCGGCGCAGAAGCGTCGTCGACGGAGTCAATGAGGGTGGACGAGGCGCCGCCATGATCCCCGCCCGTGGGCTGCGGCTTCAGCGCGCCGAGCACCGAGGGGTGCGCGTCTGCCAGGAGGACGTCGTCGATCGCAACCTCTGGGGGGGGGGCGGCGCTCATCATCCTCCCCACTTGTCGCATCCCTATCCCCAGAATCATCCATCATACGTCCTACGCATCACGGTCCTACCTCCTCATACCCTAGGCCCGGCCCTAACCCTTGCGGTGGGAGGGGGCGCGCGAGGGAGATATGGACGCGGTGGGGACCGTTGGGAGGTGGAGCGACGGCGACGGCGACTGCGGCGTGGGACGTGAATGGGAAGAGCGATAATTGACACTCCCCGCAGGGCCATGCCGTACCCATTGACGAGGCGCTTCAGAGCGGTCGTCGCAACATTGTACGCCGCCGTGGGCGTCATCCCGCAGGCGCGCAAGAAGCGCGAGTTGATCGATGCCAGGTACAACCGCTGGCGGCTCTGCGGCCACCCAAACAAGCGGGGGTCCAGCAGTGCGGGGAACGTGTGGTACCCCACCTCGTCGAGAAGGTGCCTCAGTGGACGGCCCCTCGAACGCGCGGCCACCAGGCGGCCACGACAAGGCCCACCATCCGTATCATCCTCCCCCACCTATATCGACCGCCTCCCGACCCTGGACCCTGCCCTGACACGCGCGCGCGCGACGTCCACCGCGCCACGACCTCCACCCCAACAGCCCCCTAGCCCTAGCGCTCGCACGGCTAGGGCAGCGACATGCAACACGCGAGATTCGACTGGGAGAGCGTGCCCACCGCGTGCGTGACAGGGTGCTTGGGTAGCTCCATGAGGCCAATCACGTTCTCTGATATGCAGAAGTCAGCGCCCCGCAGCTGGTAGCGACCGAGGATCGGACCACCGCCACTGCACCGCTCCACTCGCTGTCTCGCCCGCGCGCAATCACCGCCGCCCAGGACTCTCCCCCGGACAGGGCGAAGCGCAGGGTGGGCGCGCCATCCCCGCGGGCAAGATATGTGGAGGGAGAGTGGCAACGGTGGTGGCGCGACCCGTCGGCGCATCGCCTCAGGTTTCTGCAGCAGCTCCGTGAGCGTTCTGAACACAGAACCCGTCCTCCCCGAGCCTTGTCGCACACCGTCCGCCACGTACTCCTTCCGGTTGGGGTTGCGGATGGAGACGTCCTGAGCAGCGGATGGCGGCGGTGGAGGCGTTGGAAGCGATTGGCGTAACATAGATGACTTAAGACGTGGAGCGTGGAGGAGGGGATAATGATTAGATGGTGGGATGGGGGAGGGAGGGACCTGGATAGGACCGAGGACGATGGGGGGGACCCGGGGAGGAGGAGGATGGGGAGAAGAGATGGGAGGAGGGGGAGGCGGAGGAGGAGGAGGAGGAGGAGGACGCGGAGGAGGAGGAAGAGGGGGAGGAGGAGGAGGAGGAGGAGGAGGAGGAGGAAGGGTGAGGAGGAAAGGGAGGTGCCAGGAGGTGCGAGGAGGAGGAGGAGGCGGAGGAGGAGGAGGGCGCGCAGGAAGACGACGAACAAGGGAGGGCGGCGCCGAGGCGGGGGCGTCCTTGCAAGGAAAGCCACAGATGATGCCACCGAGGTCGTGCGGGAACGGCTCCAGGGACACGCGCTCGCCATCTGAGGACGCCGCAAAGTTGACGGCATGTGGCAGCAGGAGGTGCTTGACGTCACCATACAAGTGCGAGGGGCCCACCATCTCACGCAAAAAGTGTTGTTTGGCACTGTCCACCTCGCAACTGATGTCGTGGATCACACGAAACTCCACTTTGCCGAACTCCGCGTCCAACATGGGCTTCACCACCCGCACGAACGACTTCAACACAGACACGACCCCGTCCGTACCCGCGCACAACGTACCAACCTCGGGCGGGAGGGGTGCCAGCAGCGGCGAGCAGAACGACAGCGGGCGTCCTCGGCGCGGCGACGGCGTCGGTCGGCGCTGTCGCGGCGGCGGCGGCGGCGGCCGCTGCGACGAGCACGCCGGCGGCTGCGATGGCGACGATGGCGATGGGGGGAGGGGGGAGGGGGCGGGGGGGGCGGTGGGATGAGTGAGGGCCGAGGAGGAGGGAGGGTTAACTAACGGTTTAACGGTTAACAGAGGTGAGTCAGGAGGAGGATACGGAGGGGGGGTGACGACAGGGGCGGCGGCGGGGGGGGGGTAGCCGAGCTCCCGCGAGGCAACGCGCGCCTTCAGCACGCGCTTGGCCTTCATGTACTTCCAGATGTTCTTGCGCAGGCCCGCGCCGAGCCGCCGGGTCATCACAGCTAGCAGCGCGTCAATGTAGGTCTCGGGATCCTTGGGCGGGGGAGGGCGGGATCGTCGGTCGTCGTCGCGCGAAGGGCGCGAAGGGGGTGGTGACTGGGGCGGGGCGGGGGGGGGGGGCAAACCGCCCAAGCCGAGTATCCCCCCCAGCGCTAGGACATCGCGGTCGTCCATGTCACCGACCCTCGCATGCTGTCTCCAGTCGGCGTCACCCATTCGCCGACGCGGCCCACCCATCAGGGCATCAGGGGGGCGTACGGCGTAGGCGTAGGTGTACCCCCCTCCCCCCGTCGATGCGACTGTCACAGCTCGGCCCGCGTCGCTGTCACCTCGCCCCCGCCAATAGATCCGTCGCCGTCGCAACCCACCCCCCGTCGCTGTCACAACTACCCACCCATCGCCGTCACGCCCCCCGCCGTCGGCGTCACGGCCTTCCCCGCGAGGCCGTCGCACCACCCCGCGTCGCTGTCACAACCGCCCCGCGAGGCTGTCACCACACCCCCCGCGCGGCTGTCACAGCAACCCCTGTGAAGCTGTCACAGCATCCCCCGCGAGGCTGTCACAGCGCCCCCCGAGGCTGTCACAGCCAGCACCTCAAGGCTGACACAGCCTTGGTTCGGGGGGGGGGCAGGGCGTTTCCGAAACGGCCACAAACCAAGCGGCGCTGCATACATGGCTCAATGTTCTACAATCCTGCGGGGGGCGGCTGTGACAGCCTCGCGGGGGATGCTGTGACAGCCTCCGGGGTGGGTAGCCCGGGAGCGCTGACAGCGACGCTGGGGCAGGCGTGACAGCGTCGCGGGGGCGCGGTGACAGCATCGCGGGGAGGGCGGTGACAGCCTCGCGGGGGGGGTGTGACAGCGACGCGGGCGTGCGTGACAGCGACGCGGGGACGCGGTGACAGTATCTCGGGGGGAGCGGTGTCAGCCTCGCGGGGGGGGGGTATGACAGCGACGCGGGCGTCTGCGACAGCGACGCGGGGGCGCGGTGACAGCATCTCTTGGGGGGGGGGCGGTGTCAGCCTCGCGGGGGGGAGTGCAACAGCGACGCGGGCGTCTATGACGCACGAGGTTGCGGTCGCGACGGCGGTGTGGCGCTGGCGACGGGCGGCACGGGCGTGACAGCGATGTCGACAGGGGATGGTCGGGCGGACGAGCGAGCGGGAGACGGAGAGGGGGTGGCGACGACGACGACGCCGACGACGACACAGACGACGACGACGGCGACGCGGGTCGCGACGGACCGCGCCGGCCGCCGCCCGACAGGTCGGCATCGGCGGCGCGGTACCCGGTGGTGGGGTGTCCCTGAAGCTCGGGGTCTGCGCCTCGGTACACTTGCCGTCCCAGAGGTCGTCGTCGATGTCGCACTTGATCACTGGGAAGTCGTCCAGCTGTGAGTAGCTGACCGGGTCGACGCGCCCGCCCTGGGCATGGCTCGCCCCGCCCATCCCTCATCCACCCCCCCGTCTCTCTCGGTAGGTCAGGTAGGCCAGGTAGTCACTTAGTCCCTGCGTTGCCTGCCGGCTGGCCAGCGCCCATCCTGGATAGGATATCCTGGGTGCAGGTCCTGGCCGCCCGCATGCCCCCCGCCCCCATCCCCCCTCCGCGGCTCCGAGGCTCCATCGGGGACGGTGAGTCGGTGAGTGTGTGTCGGACTACTATTTGACGCGTGCTCACACCGGGAGCTGTTTCTGCATGGCGCTGATGTCTTTCTCGCGTGCCGCCAGCTCGGTGCGCAGCCGCTTCTTCTCAGTGGTGTCGCGCTCGACCTTCGCCTGGACTCGAAGCATTGCCCTCGCCCTGGCGGTAGCATTGGTATGCGACACTCTGGCGGCGGCCCTGGCGACTGCGGCAGTGGCCTTGGCCCGCTCCCGCGCAACCACACGCGCCGCTGCTGCCTGCGCCTTGGCCTGCGCGCGAAGCACAGCCTGCGTCACGGCGCCAGAGCTGCTGCTGGCCGTCTTGCGACGGGGCCCGCGGGCAGCTGCAGCTGCCCCTGATGCGCTGGCGTCGGCGCGCCCTGCATGCTCATCATCCGCATCAGGCTCAACGACCGGCTCAGCTGCTGGTCCCGCATCTGCCTCAGCGGGTTCGTCGGCTGGTGGGCCGCGACGGGCACCGCCGCCACCGCGGCCCGCGGCGCCGCGGCCCCGGCCGCCGCGCCCCCCGCCCCCTCTGACGCTCTTGCCGCGGCCGCGGCCCTTGCCGCCCTTGCCGAAGCCTTTGCCCGCGCCACACGTGCCACCATCGCCGCCGCCGCCGTCATCATCATCGGCGGCGGTGGCAGCTGCCGCGGGCGCTGGCACATGCGCATCCACAGGCACATTCGCGGGCACTGCCGGGGATGTAGAGCTCTTGACCCGTCGCCGACGCCGCGTCTGCGACGGTGGCGAAGGAGCCAGGGCGGCCAGGGCTGGCGACGGTGGTGCGACGGCTGTCGCACCGTCGTGGAGGCCGCTCGCGTCGGCGCTAGCAGACTCCGCGGGGTATGGCCCTGGCCCTGGCGTCGCAGTGGGCTGCCTCGGCGACCTCGGCGTGCGCGCAGGCGTCGGCGGCGGCGGCCGCGCGGGCTGGGCGACCCTGGCGGCCGGGGCTGTCGAGGCGGGGGCCAGGGCTGCTGACGCTGGCTGCGACGGTGGCGAATGAGCCAGGGCAGCCAGGGCTGGCGACGGTGATGCGACGGCTGTCGCGCCGTGGAGGTCGCTCGCGTCGGCGCTAGCATGCTCCGCGGGGTATGGCCCTGGCCCTGGCGTGGCAGTGGGCTGCCTCGGCGACCTCGGCGCGCGCGCCGGCGTCGGCGGCGGCGGCCGCGCGGGCTGGGCGGCCCTGGCGACCAGGGCTGCCGAGGCGGGGGCCAGGGCTGCTGACGCTGAGGCTGCGGCTGCGGCGGCGGCTGAGGGCGGGGCTGGGGCCGCCGAGCCTGACCGCGTCCGCCTCGACGCTGGCGCCGGCGAGGCGGCGGTGCGTTTGGCGCCCTTGCTGCCCTTGCCACCGCAGCCAGCCGCCGCAGTCTGTTGGCGACGCTGCTGCGATGCGAAGAGGTCTCCGATGTGGACGGACTTCAAGTCCGACCCCGCGGGGCGGGGCTGCAAGGAGGCACCGCGGGCGCGGCCGTTGCCTTTCGCGGGGCCGCCGCCCCGGCTAGCCATGGCGACGTATCAGGGTACGGGGTACGGGGTGCGATGGGCCAGCGGCCAGCGGCAGCGCTGACTCCACGGCCGCGCGCCGCCTGGCGCCCGAAGCCACAAAACCAAAATGGCTAGGGGGAGGAGCACGAGGGGAGTAGTAGGGAGTAGGGCGTAGGTGACCCAGGGTGCGAGCGCGATAGAGACTGCGCCCCTCGCAGTGGTGGCCGGTTCCGCGGCTGGAGCGGAGGACGAGATGGAGGGCCCACCCCTCAGTCCTGAGCCTGAGGAGGGAGGGGTGCTTAGGAGGGCCGAGGGGGAAGGAGTCGGAGAGGGAGAGGGGGATGCGGAGAGGAGGAGCGGGAGAGGAGAAGGGCGGGAGGAGGAGGGGAATAGCGTGGCGGAGAGCGGGGACATGCGGCCCAGCTCGACGCGACCTTGCGCGGGCCCCGCGGGCAAGTGCAGCGGCTGTAGCGGATGCAGGACTCACTCGATGAAGCGAGGGCGGCACGGGAGCGAGCTGGGCGGAGAAGGCGGCGAGATGCGGGGAAGAAAGACGGGGGGGGAGGGAGAGCGGGGGGGACGCTGGATTTGAACAGGGAGTTGGAGCCCACCCCCGCCGAATCCCTCCAGCACAGCTCTAAGGTCCAGCTCGCCGCGCACGAGGCGGGCGGCGGCCGTCACCCACGATGACAGCAGCAGATGCAATGATGCGACGGCGAGGGAGGATTGCCGATGGATGGTGGGCGGTGGTAGTCTTTTGCGCCCAGTGGCGCGCCAGCAGCATGCAATGCTGCGCGCGCTGGCGCCAGGCTGGGAGACGACGTCGACGTCTGCGTCATTCGTTGTCGCATGGGTCGCCACCCGTCACCGTGACCATGAGCTCGGGTCGTCGGTCGTCGTCGTCGTCGTCGTCGGCGGCGTGGCCGACGACGACGGCCTCGTCGATCGATCGATGTAGTCAGTATCTATCGTTGGCTGCGTCGTCGTCCGTCGACGTCGTCGTCCCCCACCTCGGCGCCGCGCCGCCCCGCCGCTCGCCTCCGCCGACCGACCTACGCGCCGCAGCTGCACCCAAATGATCGTGCGCGCTGACGCGGTCGCGTCCCATCGCGACTGGTGGTCGGCGATGCGAGGCGAGCGGCGGCGATGCGCCCGGCGCAGCCTACCTGGCCGCGTCGGGCCGGTCCACGCTCCCCCCACGCGCAGACCCGCCCAAACAGATCATCACCGCATGCGGCCACGTATGGGCCCCATGCCCCTGTCCCACGTGGACGCGGTGCCGGGCCCAGCGCTGACCGCCGCACAAGCCTCCAGCCACAGTGGTCCCACTGCCACTGCTACGGGCTCGCTCAGGCGTCGCGCTGCGGCAGCAGAGGATGGACGAGCGGAGGATGGACGAACGGAGGGAGTGGAACTTAACCTCGACACGTCCTGGCACGCCCTGGAAGCCTGGGGACGAGGAAGAGCTTGCGGGGAGCGGGCGCGGGGAGGGGGGGGGGGGGGCGTCCACAAAAGAAAACACGCAACGCGACCAACGTGCGCGGGCTGGCGCGCCGCTTGGCGCCCGGCACGGCGCGCCCGGCATGCCCACCGCCGCTCACCTGCGAACCCGCAGCGGCTTCCTTGGATGCCGACCGACGCCAGCTGGGAATCGGCATCGGCGCCATCATCATCATCATCATCATCAGCATCATCATCATCATCATCATCATCCTCATCATCAATCATCAATCATCAATCATCATCATCATCATCAATCATCATCATCACCACCACCATCACCATCACCATCACCATCACCACCACATCGCCATCATCCTCAGCAGCAGCAGCATCATCACCATCATCATCATCGCTATCATTGTCGTCATCCATCATCATCATCATCATCACGATCAGCACCGCAATCATCATCAGCATCATTATCATCAACATCAGCATCATCCTCATCAGCATAAACATACCCATCATCATGCGCAGCATCATCATCACGATCATCAGCATAATCATGATCGTCATCATCGTCGTCATCATCAGCATCGTCATCAGCACCACAATCATCACGATCATCACCACCATCATCATCATAAGCGGCTTTCATAAGCGACATCATCATCATCACCATCAGCATCACCATCGCCATCATCATGATCATCACCATCATCATCATCATCATCATCATCATCATCATCATCATCATCATCATCATCGCTCTCCACGACGCCGTCGATGGCCACGGCGGCGGCGCCCGTGGCGGCGACGTCGACGACGGCCGGCAACGACGGCGCCGACGGTCGACGCGACAGAGACGGTCGGGACGCCGACGCCGAGTCCGACGACGGCGACACCATCGGTCCGAATCGGCCGGCGTCGGGGAGGGGCGGGGAGGGAGGGTAGGGGCCGGGGAAAGCCGAGTGCGGAGTGTTGGATCACATCCTGGGATGCCCTGGGGCCCCCCTCCGAACGCATCCCTCCCACGCTTCCCCGGCTTCCCCCCTGCATGCTGCATTGCATCATCCTCCTCCTCCTGATCCCCCTCCTCCATCGTCATGCTGCTGCAGGCCCGTGCGGGCCAGCAACCGCGCTGAGCCATGCGCCGAAGCTGCACCAGCTCTTCGGCCGCGCGCTTGTGCTGCAGCGACGAGGTGGTGCGCGCCTGCGCCAGCCACGCGAGCAGATCCGACACGGCCCGATCCTCGTCCCAGTCGTACCTGGGGAATCGCAGCAGCGGGGGGGCGGGCTCATCGCCATCGCCGTCGTCGTCGTCGTCGTCGTCGACGGAGGCGACGCCGCGTCGCCGACGGCAGGCGGTCAGTGGCGAGGGCAGCAGCGGCAGAGCGTCGTCGGCGGCGCTGTCGTCGCCCCCGCCGACTCGTCGTCGTCGCCCCCGCCGCAGCCGCTCGCCAGGTCAGGGTACCAGGTGAAGTTGACCATGCAGCTGCATGGCTTGTGGACCGCGCACTCCATCTTGAAGGTGCGCCCCCACACCTTGTACAGTTTGCCCATGTCCTTGTAGCGCATGGCGTCTGCTGACCCACCAGCGAGCGGGGACCTAACAAAGGGGCCGGGAGCGGGGGGGGAGAGGCGGGGTGGGGAGGGATGGGGGGCAGCGACGAGGGACGAGGGACGAGGGGGAGGGGATGGAGGGACGACCTCAAATCAAACACCGTGCGCGGGAAGCGGATGCCCGGCATCTGCAGCTCCAAGTCAGCCAAGACCCGCGGCAGCACGACGGCGTCGACGTGGCTCTCGATCGGTGCGGGCGGCGGCGGCGGCTCGTGCGCGAGCATGGCGACGACCTCATCGATGTGCTCCACAATGACGCTGTCATCTGGGTCCTGGTCGGGGCCGTCGCCGCCGCGCGCTGGGTCCTCGACGTCATCGACGATGAGCTCGCCCACAGGCCTGGCGGGCGGCATGGGGACATCATCCGAGGCACCGTCCGCGTCGCCATCGGCCACAGGATCGGGGGCGACGGCGCCGTGCTCTGCCTCCTCCGCGACCTCGAACTCGTCGCCGCCTGCGCGCATGGCACCCAGCAGGTCCGTCGCGACGTCCCGCGGCAGTAGCCCAGCCATCGCCTGGCGGGCGTGCCGACCCCGACCGTCGCCACAGCCCCTCACCAACGCCGTCGACGCCGACGCGATCGTCGTCGCCGTCGTCGTCGACCTCGTCGGCGTCGGCGTCGTCGCCGTCGTCGCCTCCACATCGCGCCTCATCCCTCACCCCCCGCCTACAGCCTCATGCATTCATCCACCTCCGCCCCCCGCCCATCGATATTGCAGCGCCCCCGTCGCCGCCACGTCCGCGCCATTGGACGGGGAGAGCAGATCGGCAACGTAGTCCATGGCTGGATCTAGCGGCGCCGCGCCGCCGCCGCCAGCCGCGGCAGCCCCGGCCGCAGGCGGTGCTGGCGCCGCCGCGCCCGCCGGCAGCTGCAAGGGCCTGCCGCGCTTCAGGCTGCCCAGCCACGCGTGCACGCCCGTGACGAGAAACTTGCCGATGTCGACGGCATCGCCGATGCCTGCGCAGGAAGGCCAACGCCATCGCCATCGCTGAAGAGGAGAGGAGGGCGAGCGGGAGGAGAGGCAGGATGGGGAGCAGGCATTAAGGATCCAGGATCATGGAGACCAGGGCTGCCATGGAGACCAGGACTGCAGAAGCGCACCTGACGAGGAGGAGGAAGAGGAGGAGGAGGAGGAGGAGGAGGAGGAGGAGGGAGGAGGAGGAGGAGGAGGAGGAGGAGGAGGGAGGAGGAGGAGGAGGAGGAGGAGGGGCGGGGCCGAGGGGGGCAGGGCGGGGAGGAGGACGAGGGGGGAGTCCCGGGGAGGCGGAGAGGGTGGCCTACGCCCCGGCGCCCAGGATTGGATCCACGTGCACTACTTGAAGGGTCGCCTCGAAGCGATCGAGATGGAGGCTCTGCGCAGATAGGGCGGACAAGAGGGGCGGGGGGGGGTGGGGGGGGGGCGACGACGATGGCGAGCGGGAGCAGGGGCAGGAGGGGGAGGGAGAAGGAAAGATGCGGGGGGGGGGGCGGAGGAGGATAAGGCTCACGGAGGATGGGGCATAAGAAAACGAATTATCCCAGTGCGGCCCTACAGTGTAACAGTAAAGCTAAGCTAAAGCTAAGCTAGAGCTAAGCTAAAGCTAAGCTAAAGCCAAGCTAACGCTAAGATAAAGCTACACTAAAGCTAAGCTAACGCTGAGCTAAAGCTAAGCTAGAGCTAAGCTACCGCTCAGCTAATAAAGCTATAGTAGCTAAGGAGGTGAGCTGTCGCCAAGCTGCATCTAAGCTACAGCTAAGCTAAAGCTACCCTAAAGCTAAGCTAAAGCGAAGGTAAAGCTACGCCAACGCTAAGCTAAAGCTAAGTTAAAGCTAAGGTAAAGCTCGGCCAAAGCTAAGCGACAGCTACGCTAAAGCTAAGCTACAGCTAAGCTAAAGCTACGCTAAGGCTGAGCTAAAGCTGAGCTAAAGATGAGCTAACACTAAGCTAAATCTAAGATAAAGCTAAACCAAAGCTAAGGTAAGGCTAAGGTCCTAAGGTACAGCTAAGCTAACTATAAGCTCAATCTAAGGTAAAGCTAAGCTAAAGCTACGCTAAAGCTATGCTAGAGCTAGGCTACAGCTAAGCTAAGGCTAAGCTAAAGCTAAGTCAGCTAAGCTTTAGGCTGGCTAAAGCTAAGCTAAAGCCAAAGCTAAGCTAAAGCTAAGCCAAGCTAAAGCTACACTAAAGCTGAGCTAAAGCTAAGTATAAGCCCAAGCTAAAGCTAAGCTAAAGCTAAGCTAAAGCTAAGCTAAAGCTAAAGCTAAGCTAAAGCTAAGCATAACAAAGCTAAGCTGGGTGAACCCAGGGAGCGCAACTGGGGGGCCCGCGGACGGGGGCTGGGGGGCGCCCGGGGCGAGTGCCACTGCCCGGCCCCGTTAAGAAAGACAGTAAGAACCATCGAGGCAGAGCCCAGGTAGGGAATAATGGATGGGGTCTGGGTATGAGTGGGAGAGTAGGAGTAGGTCGGAGGATGAGGATGGTCAGGACGATGGGTCCTCCGCCGACCTCCGGGAGCACGTGCTTCATCGCGTGCAAGCGAATGCGCTCGACCGTCGTGCCGTTCAAGCAATCGTGCAACAGGTACGTCGCGAGGTCAGTGCCGCTCTTGATGTCGTACATCCCTGGCCCGCTGACCACGAACCTGCTGAACATGTAGTTGTGCGCGCTCTCGTGCGGCTCGATGAAGGGCCTGCGCCCAAGCATGAGCGAGAACGGCACGGCCTCGGGCGAGTTGCACGACTCCAGCATCGCGAAGGCCTGGTACGCTGGGTGCCGACCGTACTGGCACATCGCAAAACATAAGTAAAAGTAGACGGTCGCGTGCTGGTCATCTGGCCCAGAGAGTGAAGCGCGCACCAGGATGTCGTCCAGGATGTTGGCAGGTTTGAACTGCTTGAACACGTGGAGGAGCTCGCGGTGCAGCTGCTTGACATGGCGAGATGCCGACTGGCACACGCCGCGGCACTGCGTCCCGTAGTCGACCAAGTTGGGCATGGCCTCTAAGCCGGGCGGGCCCTCCACCTGCACCACCGTGCTGCGGGCGGTCATCTCAGACGACTGCTTGTCGACCCCGTTCGCCTTCAAGGCGACCTCGAGCACCGACGGCAGCAGCGGCGAGTTCGGCGACGCGGCGAACTCGGCGTGGTAAGGGCTGTCGTTGTCGTCCACGGGCAGCACGGGCCTACCCCCCCTGGCGGCGCGCTCGATCATGTCCGTCTCCTCGAGGGGGAACATCCCGACCAGAGCGTCGTCGAACAAGCGAGGTCGCTGCAGCTGCTGAGCCGGGCGCGGCGGCGGCGGCGGCGCGGCTGCAAGCGGAGGCGCCAGCGCCGCTGCGGCCACCAGGCGCTGCTCCGCGGCCGCTGGCTGGACGGCTCTGGCCTGCGCAACTTGGGCCTGCCCCGCCGTGGTTTTGAGCAGCCGGCGCAACGAGTCCAACGCCGCCTTATCCGACGCGGCGAGCTCGGTGAAGACGGCCCGCCGCTCGGGGGCCAGCGTTGCCCAGCGCGCATCGATATACCGAATCCAGTCGGCCGTCCCGATCTTCGGGTAGTTCAAGGGCCCCAGCCGAGCGCGCTCAGGGAGAAGCTCCAGGTCGCGAAAAAACTCCTGGCGGCTCAATGCCCCGCATCGCATCCCCCCCCCCCGCGCTCTCAGTCGCATCCGCCTCCTCATCCACTATCTCCTCCCACCTCCCACCCCCCCCACCTCCATATCATTCAGCAGAGGTAGGTTGCGGAGGACAGGCCGGGGTCGGGGGGGATGCATGGGGAATCCTTGGCGGCCTTGGCCTTGGCCACCTTACCGTTCGGCAGGGCATGCGTGTACCTCTCAGCCGGGCAGCCCGTAGCAGCCTGGGCGGGGGCAGCAAGTCTACGACAACAAAACAACGGAGGGTGAGATGGCGGCGGAGGAAGAGGCGGATCGGCGGGGGGGGGAGAGGGGAGCTCGGGCGTGGGCCATTGGCAGACAGGTAGGTGTCGGTAGGTAGCAGGTAGGTGGTAGAGGCAGGACGGCATGATGGCCAGGAGGCGGAGGGATGATGGGGGGAGGAGCGGCGGAACAGGCGGCGGGGGCGGATCAACGAAGCACGCGCGGACGGATGACAGGACCGACATGATTCCCCCCCCCCTTGGAACCGAGGCGCGAGCGCCGACAATCGAGTGATCATCAACCAGGCGCGCGTGCTTGTGCTGACGCGCAGCGTCGATGGGGTCGCCCCCCTCGGGCGCGCGGCGCACACCTGCTGCTGCTGGGGCCGCTGGCGCTGCGTGGGCTGGCGGGGCAGGCAGCGCCAGCAGCAGCTGGGGCCCCTGGGGGTGGGCTGGCGGCGCAGGCAGCGGCAGCGGAGGCCGAGGCTGGGGCTGCTGCACCGGTAGGAGCTGGTCGACGAGCGCGGCCGACGCCTGTCTGCGCTTCGCAGCCGCCAGCGAGCACTTCGCAAAGTGGAGCACGCCGTTGGCCGCGATGCCCTCGAAGCGAACGCAGGCGCCTGGCGACGGTCTGCTGTACCGCCTGTTGGTGGCATGCATCCGCTCCTCCGCCGAAATCGAAAGCGTAGCCGACATCGCCCACGGAAAGATCCAGGCGCGGTCTGCCTCGCGTGCGAGGTCGACGCCGCGCGCTTTCAGCGACTGCGAAAGGCCAGGGCGAAGGCAGCACATGGGGGTGTCGTTGAACCTCTTGATGACCTCCCGGCGCTGGTCCCTGTCGGCCCGAGCGTCGACGAGCAGGGCGAAGCAGAAGGGCATGTCCAGGAGGTGGCCGTGCCTGTCGCGCGAAAGGCGCGGGCATCGGATGGACGAGAGGAGGGGGGACGATGGGGGAGGGGGAGGAGGAGGAGGAGGAGGAGGAGGAGGAGGAGGAGGAGGCGGAGGAGGAGGAGGGACCTGAGGAGGAGGAGGAGGGGGATTAGACGGGGGAAGAGGAGAAGGCTGGCCAAGGTGGGGGGGTGGGAGGGCGAGGGGTGGATGGGAATGGGGGGGGGGCTGTGGGGGCCGAGGGGGATGGGAGGATGAGGAAGGGGTGCGGGGGCGCGGCGGCGCGGGGAGGGGGGGGGAGAGGACGACGAGGTGGAGGGAGGCGGGCAGGAGGGGGATGGTAAGATGGAGGGAAGGAGTGATGAGTGATGCGAGGCAGGGAGGACACGTGGGCCTGTGCTGGATGGACGCCGCGTAAGCCAGAATAGCCCGCCTGAAGCGCCTCGCCAGGTCGGGATGCCTGCAGACGCGCTGAGGCCTCGTCCACCCTCCTCCCGTCATCGTCCGTCTCCTCAAGTTCTCTCCTCCTGGCCCTACACCCCCTACCATACTCTCTCCTCCTCGACCTCCTCCGCCCCCCCCGCCCCCGCTCCTCCTCCTCCGCCCCCCGGTCATGTTCCGACGGCGCGCGGCGCGCGGAGGGATGAGGGGAGGGAGCGCCCCCCATCGGCCATCGGGCTCATCATCTCCCCCCGTCTCGTGCCCCCCCCCTTGTCGTCACTCCGCATCGCCCTGATCCTCCTCGTCCCCGGGCCCCTCCCCCTCCCCGGGCCTCCCGCTCCTCCTCCGCATCCTCCGCGTCATCCTCCTCCTCCTCCTCCTCCTTATCCGCCTCATCCTCCTCCTCCTCCTCCTCATCGTCATCATCGTCATCATCGGCCTCGTCATCCTGGCCCTCCCCGCGTCGACCCCTTGTGCGCCGCGCGCCTATATGCCCACTGGCCCATGCTGGCGGCGCCATCCTGCTGCCAGATCAAGCGGGACATCGGGTTGTCACGAAGAAGCGTCCCCAGATATTGCAGCGCCAACACGATGCCCGACGTGCGGGGATTCGTGATCTCTGTCAGCAGCGGCTGGCCGTCCCGCATCTCGCCCTCTGACGCCTGAGGAACGGAGCGAGGAACGAGGGAGGAGTGGCCCGGGAGGTCCGAGGAAGGTGGGCACGAAGTTTGGCGGGCGGGACGACCAGAAGCTGGGGGCGGGGAGTTGAGACGCGGGCGGCGCGGAATGGGGGCGGGTTGGAGGCGGGGCCGGGCGGGGGGGGGGGTGGAGGAGGGAGTGGCTGATGCTGACGATGAGGAGAAGGAGAGGAAGGGGGGCTCGAGGGGAAGGGGCGAGGAGAGGAGAGGGGCTGCCTCCATGAAGAACTGGTTGATCACCCGACCCGGCTCGCCGATCACCATGCACGCCGCGATCCCGAAAGCGTGAGCGTCTGAGTCCAGCATGCCCATGAACCGCCTGGCGCGATAGCCAAGACACGACGACTGAGTCGGCGCTGGAGCCAGCGGCGACCGCCGCGGCGAACGCGGCGCGATGGCGGCGACAGCGGCGGAGACGACGGCGGCGGCGGCGCCGCCGCCAAAGGCGGCGAGAAGACGACGGCGGCGATGGCCACGACGGCGGCGGCGACGGCAGGACGGCGGCGGCGTCGGCGAATGACTGACGCCACCCAGCGACAATGACAACTGCGACGACGGCGAGAGGACGGCAGCGACGGCGACGGGCGGCGCACGCCTGCAGCGCGAGCCGCTGACCGCCTGGAAGTTCGCGCGGCCGTCGGAGTCCGCCTGCGGCCCCCTGCTGTACGCCAGCTGCAGCGGCCCCAGACCTCGGCCGGCGAGCGTCGATCAGCTGTCTCTCCCCACTCTCTCGCTCGCTCACCCTCGCCTTTGTTTTTGTTTTTTTTGTGGCGAACGACCCAAGGGGGGGCTCCCTCGCGGTCTCTCTCTCTCTCTCTCTCTCTCTCTCGTCAGGTGTCCCTCTCTTTCGCTCTCTCTCTCTCTCTCTCTCTCTCTCTCTCTCTCTCTCTCTCTCTCTCTCTCTCTCTCTCTCTCTCTCTCTCTCTCTCTCTCTCTCGCGCTCGCTCTGCATCGCGCTCGCGCTCCATCTCTCGCTATCTCTCTCGCTCTCTTTGTTTTGTTTGTTTCTCTCTCTCTCTCTCTCTCTCGCTCACTCTCTCTTTATCAATATATATACATATGTATATATATGTATGTGTGCATGTTCCGCTCGCTCTCTCGATCTCTCTCCCTCTCTCTCTCTATGTATATATATGTATATATATGTATATATATATATCGCTCTCTCTCCCCCTGAGCCTCGTGCTTCGTGATCCCGTATCGGTGTCTCTCTCTCTCTCTCTCTCTCTCTCTCTCCTCTCGCTCGCTCGCTCGCTCGCTCTCTCTCTCTCTCTCTCTCTCTCTCTCTCTCTCTCTCTCTCTATGTATATATCTCTCTCTATCTCTCTCTGTATCTCTCTCTCTCTCTTTCTATATATATATATATATATCCGTCTCTCCCGCTCACACTCTGTGTCTTTCTCTCGCTCGATCGCTCGTTCTCTCTCCCTCTCTTTCTATCTATCTCTTCCTCTCATGATGTCATTATGTATGTCGGTCTGATATCTCTACCACCCAGCCCCGCTCGCACGTCCTCAACCGCTACCCTCGACCTGTTCCCCCATTCCCCCCTCGCTCCATCGCCCACATGAGAGAGAGCTGGGGGAGAGAGAGAGAGAGAGAGAGAGAGAGAGAGAGAGAGAGAGAGAGAGAGAGAGAGAGAGAGAGAGAGAGAGAGAGAGAGAGATAAAAAACAAAAAAACAAACAACACAAAAAAAAGAAGAGAGAGAGAGAGAGAGAGAGAGAGAGAGAGAGAGAGAGAGAGAGATAGAGAGAGAGAGAGAGAGAGAGAGCGAGCGAGAGAGAGTGAGAGGGAGCGAGAGGGGGGGCGAGGGGGGTCGAGGGCGGCGGGGGCGGGGCGAGAATACGGTGTCGGCGACGAGGAGTCGTCGTGAAGCGGAGGGGCCCAAGCACGCTATCCTCCTCAGCTTCCTCGTCCTCATCCCCCGCCTTCCGTCCACCGCTGTCTCACCCCCGCCCAGCCCCCGCTCCCCAACCCCAATCGCTGTCCGCCGTCGGTTCTAGTAGGGCAGCGACCGATCATGGCAGCCTTGCGCAGCACGCGTCCGCACATCAGCCCGATGCCCACGAAGTCGTATGCCGGCGGCAGCTTGGTCCATTTGTTGTCCGAGGCGCGGCATGGCTTCCTGGCGAAGATCACCGCGCCTCGGCGGGGGGGAGGCTCCTCCTCTCTCGTCCCGCCTGCTACCTCCTGGTACCTCCTGGTTGCCCCTCCCTCTCCTCGTCCTCTCCCTCCTCATCCCCCCAATCGCTCATTCCCCCTCGCGTGTCCAATATCGTGTCATCGCCCACGTCCCATCCGCCATCAGATCCCTCATCGCCAGTTCCCCCCACACCCCACCTCCACCACCCGCGCCCTCCTCATCCCCGCGCTCCTCCCTCGACCGCTGTATCATCATCTGCCGAGGCGGGCCGATCATCGCCAGTGAACGATCGCGGGGGTCTAGGGGCCACGCGCAACGCCTTGGCGAAGCGCTTCTTCGCTGCCTGCGTGCGCAGCTCACGCGTGGCACCAGGGCAGCACGCACCGTCGTCGCGACAGTAGTGAACGAAGGGGGCGTTCGGGCGCGCGCGATCCTCGAACCACGGGCTGTTGAACACGGCCTGCAGCTCACACAGGGCGCGGATCATCTTTGCGGCAGCCAACTTTGGAGGGAGGTAGCCGGTAAGAGAGGGAAGTATGAGAGCAGGAGAAGTGGAGGAGATGCAGCACCTTGCCCTCGCCCTTGGCGTCGTGCTTGAGGGCCAGGTGGTAGCCGCGCATGTTCCTGGCGAGGAACAGACAGACCTGCGCGGAGTAGAGCTGCGCCTGCACGGAGCGCGCGGGCGGCTCGACGAACTGGACCTCGACGTAGCCATCGACCACCGCGTCGACAGCCGATAGCATGCGCGTCCAGTGGCCGTTCGCCGCCATGAAGAGGGACATGGCATAGATATCACCACCCATGCGATCGTTGCACTGTATGATGAGGCCGAGCGTGCACAGGTGGTGGGCGCGGTTGCCGCAGAGGTTGACCGACGAGGGTGAAGCTGCGATGCGGAGGGGGCTGGAAATGACGGATAAGAGGAGGTGAAGTTAAGCCTTAAGCAGGAGAAGAGGGTGAGCGCCCAGGGAGGCCGGGAGAAAGGGAAGGAGGGCGGGAGGGAGAGGGGGCAGGAGCAGGGGTGGGTGGGTCAAGAGCAAGCGGGAGGCCCGGCCTCGTACATGGTGCCGGCCTCGCACACGCTTGGGTGCCGGCTGAGGAAGGCGTGCAGCTTGTCGTTGGACGCCGCGCCGTCGCATTCGTTCAGGTGCAGTGACCACGTCGCCGTGGATCTGGAGCGGGGGGGGGGGTGGGGCGACGATTCCATGCGAGATGATGGTGGTCGCCACGATGCAACCGACATCGTCTCGCACGGAATCGTCGTCGTCGGTTCGGCATCGGTCGGCGACTGGGCCTCTCCGCCTCCTCCGCCCTTCCTTCTCATCCGCATCCTCCTCGTCAGTCCTTCCTGGTCATCATCCTCCTCGTCCTCCTCATCCTCCTCCGTATCGCGTATCCTCCTCCTACTCCTCGGCCCCCTCCTCCTCTCCTCAGGTCTCCCTCCTCCTCCTCCTCCTCCTCCTCCTCCTCCTCCTCCTCCTCCTCCTCTAGTCCCCCCATCCCCCCCCCCCTCCCCTCCCGAGGCGCGCCTGATCAGCGCAATCGACGAGCTGATGTCGGCCAGCGCCGGGTGCGTCGAGGCGGCCGCCCAAATGCACTGGGAAGAGTTGACCGCGAGTGCGACGGGCGGGCAGGCGACGTCGAGGCAGAGCAGCGGCAATCCCTGGGGGGGGTGGAGGGGGAAGGACCGGGAAGGACGAGGGAAGGAAGGAGGGAGAGGAGCGGGAGATCAGCCACGGTATCCCTGGGAAACAACGAAGAGCACACCTGGGACCAGGTGACCAGGATGAGGCCAGACACATGCGTCCGATTGGAGAGGACGCGCGAGAGGACACAGGGCCCTTCCGATGGCTACGGTGCCACAGGAGTGCAGAAGGCGTGGGCCGCGAAACACAGGACACAAGGGTGCTCCTGAGTTGGCATTGCCGACCTACCATGTGCACGAATGGGCAGAGCGGGGTGGGGCGGGGCGCGTCAACCCGCCGCACCGGCCAAAACACGACCAGGCGGTGGCTCGACACCATGACGCTGTACGTGTCTTTCACCTTGGGCGGGGGGGTCGGGCGAGAGGCTCAGGCTGAGAAAGGCAGGAGTGCGATGGTGGCCAGGAAGGGCGGGGGGGGAGAGGAGAAAGAGATGGAGGGCGGGGGGGGGAGGACGGGGGGGGCGAGGAGGAGGAGAAGACGGATGGGGAGGCAGGGAAGGGTAAGATGGGGATGTAAATGAGCAGGGTTGTACAGCGAGTTGCCTGTTCGCCCTGTGGGCCGACTGGCAGTGAGGTGATCTCGCTTGTCTCGTCCCACTTCCAGGTCGCGGCGACGGCCAGCGGGGGCCTGGGGGGGCATCGACGAGGGAGGGGGGGAGGGGGGGTGGAAGGCGCGGGGGGGGGGGCGCGCATCGATCCTCCACCCCATCTCCTATCCCTCGCCCTCGTCAGTCGCCGTCCGCCCACCGCCCCTGGGACGCCAGCTGATGTGCGGCTTCACAGGCTTCACATCATCCAGCCCCTCATCCGTCTCCGCCCCCCCCCCCCCCCCCCCCCCCTCCCCCCCCCGCCGCCCCCCCCCCTCCTCCTCGCGGCCGCCCGGCGGCCCCCATTAACGGTGCCCCGCGCGCCTCTGTTCGCACATGTAGGCGATCGTCTTCAGATACCGGGCCTGCTGGGTGTGCATGACGTTGGCCTGAGCTCGGGCCGGGGGGGGGCCTCCTCCTCCGCCTCCCCTCCTCCTCCTCGTCCTCCCCCTCCTCGTCCTCCTCCTCCTTCTCCTCATCACTCCCCGCATCATCATCAACATCATCATCACCATCATCCGCATCAGCATCACCATCGTCATCGTCATCATCATCATGACCATCATCATCAGCATGATCATCAGCATCATCATCACCATCATCATCATCAACGTCAGCATCATCATCGTCATCATCATCATCATCCTCATCCTCACTCATCCTCATCATCATCATCATCATCATCATTATCATCATCATCGGCCCCCATCTCCGTTCCCCATCCTCATCCTGGAGTCGCACCTGGACCCATCGATCTCAGACGCGGCCAGGACCGAGGCAGCCGAGGCCGATGCCACTGCGAGCTGGTTGCGCCTCACCGCGGAGCAACTCTGGGCGAAGTGGCGCGAGAGGGGGCGCAGCTTGCACTCTGGCGCGAAGGCCATCTCACACCTGGGACTCAGGCCGGGCGGGCGCGATCCCACACCACATCATCTCCTCCGCATCTCCATCCACCTTCCCGCCTCGCTCCGCCATCACTCCGTCTCCACATCATCTCGTGTTCGTTCCCCACTCCCCCCCCCCCCCGACGCCGCCTCCTCTCCTCCATATCCTCTCCCAGTCCGTCTGTCCTATTCATCGTCTGATCCCCCTCCTCCCCCTCCTCCGCCTCCTCCTCCTCCTCGTCCTCCTCCGCTCATTCCGCCGCCATCGCACCGCTCCGCTGCGGGCAGGCGGTAGCCCTTCCCGCGGCCGCCGCGGACGACCTTCAAGTGGCCCGTGCGCGCGTCCTTGCCGAGCGCGACTCTGCCGCCTGCGGCGCGGCAAAATAGCGGGCGGGGGGGGGGGGGCGGGTGAAGGCGGGCGGGGGGTGGGGTGGAGGGAGGGGGGGGCGGTGCGGTGGCGGAGGAAAGTGGTTTGGCCGCAGCAGACAGCCATGGGGGCGGAGATGGATGAGAAGGAGGACCAGCACCAGGAGCAGGACGGGCAGAAGGAGAAGGAGTCGGAGGAGGAGGGGGGGATGGGGGAGAAGGAGGAGGAGGAGGAGGAGGGGGAGGAAAGGGGGGACAAGGAGGAGAGGGAGGAAAAATATGAGGATGAGGAGGGTGAGGATGATGACGACATGGTGATGACGATGATGGCGATGATGATGATGATGATGATGATGATGATGATGACGATGACGATGACGATGATGATGATGATGATGATGAGGATGATGATGAGAATGATGGTGATGGTGATGGTGATGGTGATGGTGATGGTGATGATGATGGTGATGGTGGTGACGATGCTGCTGATGATGATGATGATGATGGTGTTGATGATGATGCTGATGATGATGATGATGATCATCATGACGGCGATGCTTCTGCTGATGATGATGTTGATGATGATGGTGATCATGATGATTATGCGGAGGAGGATGATGATGGTGATGCGGAGGGGGGGGGAGGAAGAGGAGGAGGAGGAGGAGGAGGAGGAGGAGGAGGAGGAGGACGAGGACGAGGACGAGGACGAGGACGAGGAGGAGCAGGGGGCGAGGGGGGGGGGGGGCCTCGCCCCACGGCAGCGATGGCCGCCGCCTCGGCCGCCTCGCGAGCCTGCAGCGCTTTCTTGGCCTTGGCTCCTCCTCCTCAGTCCTCCTCCCCCGCCTCGTCCTCATCCTCCTCCTCGTCGTCCTCCTTCTCCTCGTCCTCGTCCTCCTCATCATCCTCCTCGCCTTGGCGTCGCGCATGCGAAAGCCGGCCAGGCCCGCCGAAGCGGTGCCCGCCCAGCCAGCGCGGCGGCCGCGGGCCGCCGCGCCCGGAGGGGCGGCGTCGGCGGCGGCGCCGCCGACGATGTCGGCGAGCATGTCCATCGAATGCCGCCGCGCGGCTGAGCTGGGAGCCAAAACGGCTAGGGGATGGGATGGGGAAAGGAGCTCCCTGTGCGGCCACGAAACGTGTGAGGGGTGTGTCGAAATGAGCGTGCGTGGCGCATGCGGGCGGCGGCACTGTGGCCTACGGCGGAGCTCGCCGTGTGATATGCGCGCCGAAACGGGCGCGCGTGACGCGCGCGCGCGGTGGGGCTCCCTACGGGGCCACGAAACGTGTGAGGAGTGTGCCGAAATGGGCGTGCGTGACGCATCGAGGAGGGGGATGAGGGTCGGGCGGCCCGTCGGATGCGGGAGAGAGTGATTTATGGAGGCAGGGGGTGAACGGACAAGGCAAAAAGGGAGCAGGGAAAGGTAGCGACGGAGGGAAAGAGGGAGGGTTGGGTGGAGAAGGGAGCGGAACATGATTTTATGGGATGCTTAGGGACCGAAACCAACTATAAATGATATAAAAATCGGTCATGTTTTCTGGAAACTGACGAACTCTCCCGGGTCCACTTCAAATGTTGGGTCGCCGACCTGACCCCCCCCGAGAGAGGCTGTCACAGACAGGTCCCGCGCCCCAGCCGTCACTGTCACACGCCGCCCCCCGACACTGTCACAGACGTCGCCGTCGCACCTTGTTGGGCACCACCCGTTCCCCGGTTGGAGGTTACAGAAATGCTGGAGAACCAAGGAAGAGGAACACCCAGGCCTAGCGGCATGACATCGCCTCCCGAGGTCGCGGTCTTGCTCTCGCCTCAAGTCGGGCCGATTTCCTTTTGCTCGGAGTTGCGCTCTCGCCTCAGAACGGGCCGCATTTTTCGAGTTAGCAGCCGCATTCTCGCTTCAAAAACTGTCCTCGGCCAAGTTGGGGAGTAGGTTCACCAGGATCGGGAACTAGGATAAAACCTAGTTGCGATCTAAGATATATCCAATGATATTTCCTGGATGTGATCTGCTTGAAGAAACAGCTTAAACAAGATAGTATCCATTCCTAAAGCGGTGATCCATTTAAAAAACGGCCCGCCCTTCGAAGTAGGACTATAAGGCTATAGGGCTGTATGGCTGCAGGGCTATAGGGGTATAGGGCTATTGGGCTATAGAGCTATATGGGCTGTTGGGCTATAGGGCTATAGAGCTAACCCTGAATAGGTATATATGGGTTATAGGGCCAGGGCTATAGGGTACCCGGGCATCCCCGGGCACCTCAGGGAGCCACCGGGCACCCGGGCACCGAAATCGGCAGGGACGGGCACCCAGGCACCCGGCCCGGCCATCGAAATCGGCCGCGACACTAACCTAACCATATGAATCCGCTTGGACCCCTACAGAAGCAAGCTCTGATTGGGGAATGAATCCGCTAGGACCCCTACAGAGGCAAGCTCTGATTGGGGAACTGAAAGAGAACCCTGGGTCGAAGCCCCTTCCTGGAAAAATCGTTTATGTTTTTCCCCAACGAGAGGATGTCAGGGAATGTCCCCCACCTTCTCCCCGTCGCCCTCTTTCTTCTTATCCTCGAGATCTGTCCACGTGGCCGGCGACTAGCGGCTCATACCACATCGTGGCCCGCGGGTGTTGGTGGGCATGCGGAAGTGGGATTCCGTGGGAACCGGGCCCTGAGTCATTTTTTCGACGTTCTCGGCGTTTGGTGGCAGTTCCCAGGCTGAAAAAGATGTCGAGACCGCTAGCCTTACCTCGTTTTCGTATTGTTGGGGCTCCTTGGAAGCCCTCGTCGCCACCGCTGGATTCGCCTCGAGAAATTCAGGTCAGAACGCACCCCAGGAGAGGTCCAGGGAATAGCGGTATCGGTATCAGTTTGGTTTCTTTCGGGTGCCCCCCCCACCCACCCACACACACACACACACACACACTCGAGCCATGCGTCCAACCGGGCGTGTCAGCACGATAACCTCGTCAGGCACTCGCATGGATATCAAATTTCGCACGCGTGCAACCGAACGGAAGGGAGGCGATGAGAGAGGAAGGACGGAGGCGAGAACGACGAAGAGGACGAGAGGGTGATAATACATCGGCTCCCTTGCCCCGGGACCGCACGGAACAAAAACGACTCAGTCTGAAGAGCTGATCCCAGGTGAAAGCTCCTGGGGGCCAGAAGACCCGTTTCCATCAGGACCTTTTCCTGCACGGCAAGTGGGGTTGTTCTGGTTTTCCCGTCGCCTTCAGCTCAAGCTCGACCGGGCTCCAGCGTTTCTGTTGCGCTGCGGGGCTCCCCACCGACGCCAGGGGCTCGCCACAAGGAGCCGCCCCGGCCGGATGGCCGCCTACGCGGCAGTTGCCACTGCGATGCGGCGCCCGCCGGCCTACCGTTTGCCGCACGGCGCCGCCGGCCGCAGCACGAGGATGCAGCTGCTGCCACTGGACCTGCAGGATGACGACGCGGCGGCGGCGTCGTCACCGTCGCTGGCGCAGCGTGGCAGCCAGCTTGCGCTGCCGATCGACCGGCTCTCGCCTCTGCACCTGGACGGTGCGGTTGCCAGCCCGAGGGCTCGAGGGGGCGAGGTCCTCGAGCGCCTCAGCCAGCTGTCGCAGCAGGTGGAGCGGCTGCAACGCCTGCCACGGCAGCTGGAGGATGTGATTTGCGGCCAGGAGTCGAATGGCAAACAACTGCATAAGCCTGAACCTTCGGAGGTCCGCGCGGATTTCTCGGATCTGCTTTGGGCCCCCCCAGGCGGCGCCTCCCGCGCCGCCCCTGGCGCGCTCCGCGCGCTAGGGAGGCCCTCCGGGAGGAGGGTCCCGCGCCGATCCAAGAAACCCGCCCTGACCTCTGCCGACAGTTTCCGTTGATGCATTTGCTTGTTGGTCTAAGGAGCGCTTGGAGAGGGCTCTGGGTGTGCTGCAGCAGCAACTCAGGACTCAGAGCATTTCCTCCACCGCTGCAGTGGTGGCCTCGCCCCGGGAGCTCAGCGACAATGAGCGCGAGAGCTTTGGCGAGCTGCGCCACAAGCCTGACGACGAGAGAGGCTTCGCATCCCATGCTACCTGGGAGGTGAATGATGAAAACCCCCAAACCATGCGCAGGGCGAGTAGCCAAATGAGCTCGCACGCCACAGCGCAGGGGACGAGTAGCAATTTGTGCTCGTCGGCGCCTCCGCTAGTGCCGAGGCTCCCGAGGGAGAACGTCGGCTCGCCGGCCACTCCGTTGAATTCGGCGCAGGGCCTGGCCAAGCGCCCGCCTGGAGCGGGTGCGGAAACGCCCACGGAGGCGTGCTCTCCAGCTGCCCACGTCGCTTTCTCATCGCACTCGATCTCTGACGCCGCGTGGAGCCGCCAGGCGGCCAGCGGCCGCGAGGCGCCGGTCGGGCGCAAGAAGAGCTGCCTGAGAGAGACGCCGGGGAGCGCCAGCCCAGAGGGGTCGCCCTGCACGGAGGCGGGCGGGGCCCTCGGCCTGAGCCCAGCGGCGTCGTCGAATCAGGCGCGCTCCGCGTGGCCGTCCCCAGCGTCCCACAGCATCGTGCTGAGGCAGCGCAGGGAGCTCCAGGACAGGGACACGCTGAGCCGCGTGAATGTTCGGAGGGCGTCGACGAAGACGGCCAGCTACACGTTCTTGCCTCGCTCGGGGCTGCGCCCGATGCACCCTGACCATAGGACTCGAGGAAGAGAAACTAATATATTTACATTTTCGGAGCTCCGCGTTGATTTTTGTTGGGGATCGGCGCTGGTCCTCTCTAGGTGGCGCCTCCTGCGCCGCCCCTGGCGGGCTCCGCGCGCCAGGGAAACGAGTCTAGCGCAGATCCTATGAATCCGCGTAGGCCTTCGAGAATTTGGTGTTTATGTAGTTCTTTTTTCCCCTAAGGCCGCGCCTGGTGCTGGATCTGGTGTTCTGCGTCATGACGCTGTACGACTGCTGGGCGGTGCCCTACCAGATGGTCTGGCAGGTCGAGTACACTGGGGTCTTGGCCGTCTGGACGTTCCTCACGGTGGTCTGGTGGACCGTCGACCTGGTCCTCGGCTTCTTCACCGGCTATTACCGCAAGGACAGGGTCGAGATGGGTCTGTGGCAGATCGCACGGCATTATCTGAAGCGCATATTCTTCTTCAACGTCATCGCGGTAGTGGCCGATTACATCGTCATTGCGGCGGCGGCCCGCCGCCAGTTCTCCAACGATACGGGGTTCAGCTACCAGCTGGAGAAGGTGGCCAGTTTTTGCAAGATCAGCCGCCTCATTCGGATGTGCTTGATGGTGCGTAGCGGGAGGGTGGGTAATTTATACGGTCGCATTGTGAACGAGACGCGGCAGCGCGGGGTCGGTCGCCAGTTTTCGACAGCAGCCACGGTCATCCAGATGATCCTGTTGATGTTTTGGATCACGCACCTCGGTGCGTGCTTCTGGCGCTTGGTTGGGGAAGATGCAATTGACAAGTGGTACGCTGATGCGGAGAAGGAGGATGCGAGCGGGACGTTCGACTACGCGCTCAGCTTGTATTGGTCAGTCAGCGTGATTGTCGCTGGCGGGAGTATAATGGATGTGACAGAGACTTCTGAGGTGGTTTGCACTTGTGTGTTCATCCTGTTCGGGCTCCTCTTCGTCAGTATTCTCATTTCCTCCATTACTGCGACCGTGATGGACTTCCACATGTCCAACAAGGAGCGCGCGGACAAGATCAGGACACTCCAGCAGTACCTTCACCAGCACGAAGTGGAGGCTCCCGTGGCCATTCCCGTCGAGAAGCAGATTTTGGAACGGATGGCGCACGTGAGCCGTGTTAGCGAGGCGGACGTCACGGTCCTGTCCTACCTGTCTCCTGCGCTGAGGGCGGAGCTCTGGCATCCGGCTGCCTGCGGCAAGCCCCACCACCGCGCCAGCGCAGCAGAAAGGAGGTAGCATTTTAAGACTACCCGTGTTATCCAGGGCCCCGTCTGTTCGCCTCCTTGTTCTTCCCTTCTTGTGGGCTCATTAAAGCCTCTTGGGGGCTTCTAGGGGGCCGGTCGTGGGGCCTGTCGGGGGTCTCAGAGCCGTCTTGAGCACGATTGTTTTACATCACGAGGGGGACATCTGCACAAAGACACATCGACAATTGTTGATTCAAATATGCGAAAACATAGGACATGTGGGGGAAGAACGACATCTAGGTAATATTGAAAAGTCGGTGGAATCGGGGAATTTGTCTAGATTTGTTTGTGTCCCCCTGGGCTCCTTAGTTTGGTTAGACTATATTGGGGACGTCCAGGCGGGTCTTGGGAGCCGGCTCAGAGCTGCGTGTGGATTATATAGGCGAGGAGCTGAGAGGCTTTCGTGCGGCGCGATGCTGTACGGCTTCCTGGCAGGCTCCTGAAATGGTCTTGTGAGGGTTCCTGAGAGACTCTTGAGAGGATTCCTGGGAGGCTCCGGACAGGCTTCCTGAGATGCTTCCTGCGATGCTTTAGGCTCTCTGCGATTCTTTGGAGAGGCTCCCTGCGAGGCTTCCGACAAGTTCTTGCGAGGCTTTTGAGCGGCTGCTGGGAGGCTTTTGCGGTGCTCCTCTGAGGCTGTCGAGAGGTTCCTGAGAGGCTTCTGGGAAGCTTGTGTGAGTCTTCTGGGGATGCTCCTGGGAAGCTCCCTGCGAGGCTTTTGGCAGGCATCTGCGAGGCTTTGGAGAAGCTTTGGATCGGCTCCTGCGAGGTTTGTGGGAGGCTTTTGAGAAGGTCCTGATTTTTGTTCTGAGAGGCTAGGCTCCTGCGAGGCTTCTGAGAGGCTCCCGAGAGCATCCTGCAAGGCTCCTGAGAGGCTCCTGAGAGTCCCATGATTACGTCGACGTAGGGAGAAGGGCGACCGCCAGGACGGATAATGGATGACGGAGGATGAAGGAGGAGGAGGAGGAGGAGGGAGGAGGAGGAGGAGGAGGAGGAGGAGGAGGAGGAGGAGGAGGAGTAGAGGAAAGGGAAGGCGGAGGGAGAGAAGGAAGGGGGCATGACGAGGAGGAAGAGGAAGGAGAGGGGAGAGGGGCTGCTCACTGCCTGTCTCTCTGTGAGTTGACGTCGTCCCTGTTCCTCATCGTAGCCGCCGCCGCCGCTTCGTCGTCGTCGTTGTCGTCGTCGTCGCCGTCGTCGTCGTCGTCGTCCTCCTCCTCGTCGCAGTTTTCGTCGTCGGCGTCGGCGTCGGCGTCGGCGTCGTCGTATTCGTCGTATTCGTCGTCGTCGCCGTCGTCGTCGTCGTATTCGTCGTCCACTCGGACCCGCTCTCACACCCAGACCGTCCCAGCCAGACGCTCACAGCGGGACGTGCCAGGAACTGGGATGCATATCTGGGGATCTCTGCGTCGAGAAATCCACGGGCGGCTATATGGGTATACCTTGGATCCACGACGACTTGTAGACGGACCGCTTACAATTGGCCGCCAGTCTGCGTAAGCTGTAGCTACGCTGGCTTAGTCCGAACGAGACCCTCTTAGAGGCCTTGCTCAGGGGCTTCTCTGAGGCTTCTCACGAGCTTCTCAGAGCCTTTTTCTGAGGCTTCACAGAGGCTTCCCAGAAGGAAAACCACCGCTGGACTCTTTCCCGGCGTCCAACTCTGGAGCCAGAGTTTGAAGCCCGTGAGGTTAAGCTGGGAGTGTGGAACATCGTCGCTTGAAGACTCCTCCTTTCCAAAACGTTTCCTTCAAGCTTGATCAAACCGCTCGATGGCAAAGGGAGCACAAAGGATTCTTTTCCTGGCGGCGCGCTGGGAAAGACCCCAGTCGGCCGAGAACAAGCCCAGTCTGCAATGAAAATGTGGAGAGCCACGAGCTAGGGAGGGAGTCGCCCTGAAACCCTACAGACGCCCTATCAGACAACCAACAGGCACCAGAGCGCGCAAGAGCGGAGGCGGATAGCGTCTACGGTCCTGGCCTCTCCCGCAACGCGTTCATCCGCGCCGTGAATGCGGTCGACTCCTCGATCATCAAGGATTTATGTTTCAACGAGCACGCTCTGGAATCGACGCGATACAACCCTGGCTGCCAGGTCTTCGAGCCTGGCGAGAAAGCAGAGTGGGCCTACTTCATTAATTGGGGCTCCCTTGAATACACGACCGGATTGGCGGCCGCCGAGGCCTCTAACGCTTCTCGCAACACCGGCAACACCCGAGTGCAATCCCACACTCAGGAGTCGGCGATACGTGAGAGTGATGACCCTTCGCTGGAGTGACCTGTGGTGCCCACTGAGATGCCCTGGTCGACGAGCGCGATGCGATAGCAGCGGCCTGCGTGCTTGGGTTTGGCTCCCCCGCGCCCCCCCAAAACTGCGCACCACGTGTCACTAGTGCCCGGGGTCGTTCTTGCGTGTAGCTGGTAGGAGGTGGTGCCCGGCAAGTGGGTTTGCGAGATGGCCCTGCACACGGACTGGGAGTACTGCGGCTGGATGGAGAGCGTCACCGTCTGCGACGTGGTGACGGTGGCCCCCAGCGGCCTGATGAGGGTGATTAGCGGCAGGAAAGAGCTGCTTAGGATTTACCGGCACTACGCGGAGGCGATCATCGTCGCCACAGAGCGCGAGCATGGGATGCTCAGCGACTTGCACATGGCCGTAGACCACGAGAGCATCATCACCTCGATGCCGCTGAAGTCCCGCGTCGCTCTGTCGCAGGCCGCTCTGCGGGCACTGGACAAGAAGCAGCAGCCGTGGGGCATTCTGGGCATGCAGCCCAGGCGCGACCTCAAAGAGTTGGATCAGGAGGTGAGCAATGGGAAGTGTGACATCATGCTGAACGAGGAGGGGCGTGTGCTGCGCTCGGTCTCACTGTGCGTCGTGCGTCTCATGCGTGAAGATGGTCGCATCCTTGCGGAGATTGGTGAGATGCATGATGGCAAGCTGTCGATGGGCTGCAAGCTTCCCGGCACGAAGGTGCGCAGCCAAGAGTTACCGCACGATGCCATCAGGCGTTTGATCAAGCGGCAGTTTGGTCACCTGGAGGCTCAAGAGTTGAACCGCCTGGAGGAGACCCTGATCGGCCAGGCAACACGGGTGGTGAACTTCGAGGAGAAAGTGTCAGCGAACTACGGCATCAACTCGCGGTACACGCGCAACGAGTTCCAGATGCAGATCGGGCCCGAATTCTTTGCGGAGGATGGGTCCAAGGCCCTTCCGAGAAGCTCCAGCAAGAGCTCTGGCGGCCGCCTCGGGCTGGGCAGGAAGCTCGGGCAGTCTGGCGACTCGCTGAACATAGATCAGTACGAGGCCTTCGCGAAGATTGCTCCCGAGGAGCCGGACAGGGTCTCGATCATGGCATGGCTGGACCCCGAGGCCATGCCGTTTCTCGCTTCTGGCTCCGGGGAGGCCAAGTTGCGCGACTGGGTGTACAGCTTCCGACACGAGCTCAACGACCTCGTCGAGGGCACCGCCAACAGCGCGGGCGCCGTCGCGAGGCAGGAGTCGCTGTCGTTGTTCGGTAGGCGCATGTCGCGGAAGCCCTCGTGCAAGGGGTCGCCGAAGACCGACGGCGTGATGGTGTGACTCCCGGGCTGGCCAGCGGCAGCGCGCCCACGGTCCCGCTGCGGGCGTGCACTTGGGCCGCGCGCAAGATGGCCGCGCGGAAGAGAGCTCCCCCCCCGTGGGTTGGACCTTCGACGATTGCGCTCGGCCGCTCTTGGCACACCACCTCGCGCGCCCTCGGACCCCCCCGCCGCGCGGCCCCTCGGCGCCTCGCCTGTCTGCGGCCAGTGGACCCCCGTGGCCTCTCGGCGCAGTCTCAGCTTTGAGCCCCCGTAGCCTCTCGTTGCCCTCTCGTGCCTCTCGTCTCCCCCCCCCCTCCTGTGAAATTACATGAGCAGGCGATTCTGACCAGGCGATTCTGATGTGATCTATTCTCTGCGCTGCCCTCCTCTGCTTCTCTGCGAGCATTGTGATTAAACCCGGGACGTTGTTGTCCCCCAAATGAGGCTTGCCTAAGGGGCTCTTACTTGGTGAAAGGTTGGTGCCTCGGGGGCTCACTTTGCCCGTTCCCCGGATCTTCCTCGGGCTCCCCGGGTTCCCCGACTTTGCCCGTTCCCCGGAGATTCCTCGGGTTCCCCGGGTTCTCCGCAATGCCAAGCAGTGCCAAGCAATGCCAAGCACTGCGCTCATGCAATAGGAAGCGTTCCCTTGGTTGGGGTCGCGCCGGGTCCATGTTTGTCATAACGTGGACCCCCCAGACGTCTGGACCCCTTCCTGAGGACCGGCTTTTCATCCTGAGTCGTTTTGTTACGGTCCCCGGGCCCAGCGGGGCTCCCCGGAGGCCAAACAAACGGAAAAACAATGTGTCGCGTCGTCTTGACGCCCTGGGGGAGTCTTGGCAGCGCGGCTTTCTGCTCATGCCACCGCTCGACGACGTGGCCCTCTCGTGCCTCCCGTGGGCAGAGTTTTCGGGAGCGGGCTCGGTTGCCCGTCGGTGGCCTCCCCCGCGGCCTCGCAGCCATCCTGGCGGAGTCTCGGACCGCGGGCCCTGTGCCCGTGCCTCGCGGCATCTTGTGCCTCGTGCCCCGGGTGGCCTCAGGGGCAGGGTTGTGGAGGGGCGACCAAGCGGGGGGTGATAACTAGGGGGGGGTCTCTAGGCCGGGATATCTCCCCAGATCTCAAGGCGCCTCTTCTTATTTCACTACGTCCCATGGCCCCCCCCCCTTGGCCGCGCACATGCCGCTGGCCATGATTTGTGCCCCACCTCTTGGACGTCCCCCTCTTGGACGCCCCCGATCGGGGAGGGGGGAGGGATGGCCTCCAGGGGGTGGTGCAGCGACCCCCCAATCTCCCTGGATCGCCGATAAGGGGCCCGAGGGCCCAGCCCGCCCATGAACTGTCGGGCTTGCTATCGGAGGCCTATTACCGATCTATTGGCGACGTGTCGCCGATTCCAGGTCGATGTTGCCGCCCGAGCCAGTCCCCTACTATGGTTCCCCCTCATGTCCGTGGAGTGTCCCACGGTCGGAGCGCCACGCTGCTGTCGTGTCGCTACCTGCGCTGCTGAGATGAGAGCTGGCTGAGCTCGTCGTTGCCGTACCGGGCGTTCGAGCTATCTGGCACTATGCTGCTGCCCTGATGGTTGCGCGTTCTGCTCATGAGATTGTGGAATGGCAGTGGTCCTTTACCGAATCTGGAAGCAACTGGTGCAAGAACTCCAGAGTCCAGAGTTCCCACCTGGTTACTACGTCAATTTCCCTTCGAAAGCGAGGCCCGCACCAAGGTCCTGGCATGGCAAGCGATCGCTCCTTTTGTGTAGTTGCAAGGTTCTCGTGTATATACATACGGTGGACCTGGACAAGGACCGGCTCCCCGACAGGTGAGTGTTGCGCCGCTTTGTTTTGGGCCCTAAGATCCCGCTGCCTGCGGCAAGCCCCGCCACCGCGCCTATGCAACAGCGCAACAAGAAGGAGGCTAAGTTGCAGAGTCAGCGCAATTCCGACGAGTGGTCTGATAAGGACGGGTCGTGAACTCGACCTCGTCTTCGTACGCGTGGTAGGCAGGATGTCGAGTTCACACCCCGCGGCTCTTCAGCGAGTGGTCTGAACTGGGGAGGGTCGTGATCTCGACATCGCCTTCGTCCGCGCGGTAGGGAGGATGATGACGATGAGGAGGAGGAGGACGACGAGGAGGAGGACCCATTCCTGGGACTGCATCGCCGCGAATCCAACGTTACTGTTGCGCCCTGACGATCGCGATGCCAGAACACCGTTCCTGGGACTTCAACACAGCGAACCACGTGATTATTGCCCTTTGACAGTCCTACATCGTGCCAGAACACCATATTTGGGTGTCGGCAACCCAAACATACATTGATACCTATGCAAATTCTGAAGACGAGTGTGCGCGGCGCTATGGCGAAAGCCACGTTTTGAAATGGAACCGCCCTTTAACCGTGAAGCTTTGGCAAGCTCTTACAACGAATGCACGCGGCGCGAAGGCGATAGCCACATTTCGAAATGGCGCCACTTTCCATCCGCGAGATTCTGGCAAATGTTTAAATCGAATATGCGCGGCGCTAAGGCGAGACCCACATTTTGAACATCAGCCGCCTTCCACCCTTGAAGCTCTTGCAAACTTGAATGCGCGCGGGGCTGAGGCGAGAGCTACATGTTTAAAAAGGACCTGCCCTCCACCTGCGAAACTCTTCAACACTTTAAAATGTGCGCTGCGCGAAGGCGAGACTTTCTTTTCGGAAAGGACTTGCCCATCCATCCGTGCAACTGTTGCAACTTGGAAGCTTCAGGATCATAAGTTGTGAGGGGGTATCAAGCGGAACGCCCCGCCCACCTCACCGACACGTATCGGGATGCGACAGGTAGGAGTTATTTATAAGCAACAGGAATAGAGGATAAGGAAGAGAAGAGGGATAACATGAGGACAAGGAAGGGAAGCCTTCTTGGGGCCCTGGGGGCCGCCTCCTGGGAGCCTCCTGAGATCCTCTTGGGGGCCTCGGGCCCCTTGGAAGCCTGTTGGGGCTTCTTAGGGAACTCTTGACCCGTCTGACACCTTTGGTGGCCGCCTTGGGGGCCTCTCTGGGCCGTCTTGGTGCCCTCTTGGAGCGCTTCACGGTAGTTTTTCTTGGGGCCCTCTTGGGAGCCCCTCGGGCGATCTTTGAGCCCTCTTGAGCCGACTCGGGGCCCTCTTGGTGGCCCCTCGGGCTGCTTTGGAGCTATCTTGGCAGCCCCTTGGAGGCCTCTTGGGCCGTTTTGGGCTGTCGGAAACCAAAATAGGCGAGAGCCTCAACATCTATAAACGGGAAATCAATGGATTCGGCCTCCTCGGGCTCTCCAAAAGGCCTTTTGGGGCCCTCTCAGGCCGTTCTGGGTGCCTCTTGAGCTGTCTTGAAGCCGTCTTGGGAGCCTTTCGAACCGTCCTGGGCCGTCTTGGTGTCATCTTGGCTGCCCATGACGCCGTCTTGGAAGCCATCTTGGCCGTTTGGATGCAGAAAAAAGCGCCGGAGAGCAGATTCGAGGTGGGCGGTCTCAGGTTGACGCGTGCGGTGCAGGTGGGGAGTCGGCCTTACAACAGAAACAACAACAAAAACCTCTCGGACAACAGACAGGCATTTAAGGCGCCCACTGGGTGCAGGCACGGAGGCGGACCTCTTCCGAATGTGGCAGGATAGCCCCCACAGCGGTCCAGGATGGTCCCAAGACGGCCCAATATGCTTTGAAGATGGTCCGAGTGGACTTGGAGACGGTCCATGAAGGCTCCAAGATTGTCCAGGCCGTTCTCTTGGTCTAGCGCCGCGCAAAAACTCAGGTGCTTGAAAGTTCTAGCAGTCCGAAGGGTGCCACAGTGGCCCCCAAGATCCACCACAAGAAGGCCCCAACGGTCTCCGCGAGGGTCCTAGCTGGCCGTCGAGGGGCCCAAACGGGGCCCAAGTCGGCCCAAGAGAGCTCCAGGACGGCCCAAGAGAGCGCCAAGGGGCAAAGAGACTCCCAAGACGGCCTCGAAGGGCCCCAGACGGCCCAAGAAGGTCCCGTCACAGGCCAAAGGCCTTCCGTAGCCATGTTGGCTCAATCCGAACATCTCGAGTGCAAGGCCAAACATGGCCCGTATGCGCGCAGAGGCAAGGCCAGATGCAAGGCCACGCGTGGCCTTGCATGGACCAGGCAGGCGACGCGCAAGTCATGGCCCAGCAGGCATGCGAGCGCAGATGCGCGCGATGGACCAGGGAGCAGCCGTGCCGAATCGGCGCGCGATGACCGAGGGGCAGCAGGCCCAGGAAGGCAAGCCGCGCGCCGGCGCCGAGCCGCGGGCGCGGGAGGGCCAGCCGGCGGCAGAGGAGGCATCCATGTCGGATCCCCGGTGGAGTCTGCAGCGGGAGGTGACAACCGAGATTGCGTTGCGCGCTGCTCTTGAGCAGGAATTGGCGGCCGAGCAAGCGCACCGCGCTGACTTCGAGCATCGGCTGCAGGACCAGCTAGCGGGTCAGGGGCAGCAGCTGGCGGCGTGGAAGGCAGACCCGGCGAAGCACTGGAGTTTGGGGCAGGAGCATCTAGATCTGGAGATGACGGCCGAGTCAGCGGCGCGCTGCTTCGGAGCAGGATCTGCAGTCGAAGGTTGAAGCCATCAGGGGGCTCGAGGACTGTTGGGGCAACATCGGGGACGCTGTCCACACGCGCGCGGGCACCGTCACGCTGGCGAAGGCCGCCGCGGCCGAGATGTCGCGCGATGGCACGGAGGGTTGGGGCAACGTCGGTGGCGCTGTCCAGACGCGCGCGGGCCCCGTCACGCTGGCGAAGGCTGCCGCGGCCGAGATGTCGCGCGAGGAGCAGATCGAGGTTTTCATGAGGCAAATCGACAGGTTGTGGACTAATGCATGTGGAAATCTGCTCTACGAGCTATGCGCCAACCTGAAGCAGCCGCGCGATCAGTGGCGCGCGGCGGCGGAGGCCGAGCCGCTGAGAGTGCGCGTGCTCGCGGGAGCCTGCAAGGAGCTCCCGCAGCAGCGTGGCCTGAAGCCCCTGAACAACTCCCAGCGGGAGCATCCCCTCGCTATGGGCAGCTGGGCTGTGTACACCATGCAGGACGTGGACATCGACTGGCTGCGCCGGTTCAGAGGCTGCCCGACATTGCCCCAATGCATGGAGGAACCAGCCGAGCGAGATGGTTTCCACGAGGACTACTGAGACGGTTGCGGCGGCAATCGTAGCCCGAGGATGTTTGAGGTGGCCAACTAATTAGGCTACGTGCGTGTGCTACGACACTTGCAGACACGTGCGATCGGGGGGTCAAGAGGGGCTTAAGAAGTGGGTTGAAGAGGGGGTCGACTCGTCCGAAGGGTTGAAGAAGCAAGTCAAGTAGCTCTGCTTCCGCGGCGCTCCTGCCAAGGAGCTGGAGGATCCCGCGGCGGTCGCGCGGGGCGCGTGCAATTTGCCCCAGTCTTCTGGTGGGCCAGCGCAGCGGGGGGCACAATGTTCTGGGCGGCCCCCTCGAGCACGGCCGACGACGCTTCGATCTCGGAGACGCACTGCGACCGGCAGCTCCCGAATAAGCGCGACGTTCGCTTCGCTATCCCTGGCGTCAGCCAGGTATTTCCTATGTTCGAGTTGAGCCACTACCCGAAGGGGGGAGTGGCTACTGCCGCCGTTTTGCCATCTGGAAGTGGCGCGCGAAGACAAAGCGGTTCCGCTGCGCGCGCATTGCCGCTTTGCGGTCTGCGCGCTCGGGGGCAACCTGCACGAGGAGATGCCGCGCGACTTCCGGGAGAGCTCCGACGCCCTGGCCAACGCGGGCCTCAAGGAAAAGCGGAATCAGAAGGAGGTAGAAGGGCTTGAGCTCGAGGAGGCTGTGCACAGGCCGAAGCAGGAGCAGCGCGAGAAGGGCGCCGAGCTCTGCCGGCGCCGAGAGGAAGTCGAGCAGGCAAGGGCGGAGCTGGAGAGGGCCCGGCGCGAGCGCCTGGAGCGGGGGGGCGATCTGAAGAGTGAGAGGCCCGAGAGGGCCAGGGCAAGGCCGAGGAGGAGATGCAGCGCCAGGTCGAGGAGCTGCGCCAGAAGAAAAGTGGCAGCGTCCTGCGGCACAGTCAGGAGCTCGAGCATGCAATGTCTGTCAAGACGCGGGAGGTCGACGCCAAGGGCCCCCAGATAAATGACTGCCTGGCGGGCCCCTGGCCATGGTGGGCGAGATGCTGGGCCAGAAGTCGGCGATGTGCGACGAGCTGCGGCGGGCGGTCAATAGGGCCGATGCGAGCGGGAGGGGCGTCGCAAGAAACTCACGGCCGAGAAGTGGGAGAAGGGCAAGCAAGATCGGCGAGAAGCTCGAGAAGGATTTTGCGGATAAGGGGCAGCTGCGCCGGGAGCGCGAGACCGCATTCGAGGAGAGCACCAGGGCAGGCAAGGGGAGGTTCGAAGCTGGTCGCCGAGCGCGCGGTTGCGCTCGGGGAGCTCAAGGGCGGGCGAGCCAAGCAGACAGAGGCCGAGAGAGCCGTGGGGGCCACGCTGTGGGAGATCCAGGACAGGCTTGATGCGCAGAAGCAGGAGATGGACTTGCTGCACTCGAGGTGCGAGCAGGATGATGTTCGTGGCCCCGAGGGCTACGTGCATGCGCACTTAGAGGTGGGGCCTAGGCAGCGGGCCAAGCGGCGGGGGAACCTCGGGGAGGATCCGGAGCAGAAGAAGGAGGCGAAGTGGGGGCTTGAGGAGGCTGCGCAGAGGCTGTGGCAGGAACTGACCGAGAAGGACGACGAGCTCTGCAGGCGCGCGGCGGATGCCGAGCTGGCGAGGGCGGAGCTGGAGCGCTCGAGGGAGGAGCTAGAGAGGGCCCGGCGCGAGCGCCGGGGGGGGGGAGATATCTGAAGAGGAAGAAGGCCGAGAAGGCCAAGGCCGAGGGGGAGATGCAGGAGCTGCGCCGGCAGCGCTGGCAGGAGTTCAAGGATGTCATGGCCGCGAAGAAGAGGGAGATGGCCGCGAAGGAAGAGGAGGTGAAGACCCGCCTGGCGGACGCGAAGGCCACGCTGGGCCAGAGGGCGACGGGCCGCGGCGATCCGCAGCGGCAGCGCCGAGAGCAAACCGTAAGAGGGAGCCGGCGCAGGGGCGCATCGCGAAATATTGCCTGGAGACCGCCAGCGTGCACAGGGACCGCGCTGCTCTCCAACGCGGGCCTTGGGCCTTCCAGCTTGGGAGCTGGCCGCCGCAGACACCTCCGACGCCCCTGCCGCGGCCTCGAGCGCGAATCCTGGCGGCCCGGAGCCAGCGAGGGGGGCCCCCGCGGCCAGCGGGCGAGCGGGGCCTCCAATGCCCCCGCGACGGCCTGCGGCACGATTCCCAGCTGCCCGAAGTCCGCGAGGAGGCCTTCGCAGCGGTCGGACCGTGGCGGCCAGCCGCTGCAGCCCCGCAGCGGCGCGGCAGCCGCGGGGGGCGCCCCCGAGGCCGACGCTGCCGACGCAGGCCAATGCAGCCGCAAAGAGGTCCATGATCGAGAGGCTTTACGACGGCAGCACGGACCCGAACGCTGAGACCCCCGTGGCCGAACCGCCTGAAGGTCACTTCATGCATCGGGCCGCGGGTAGCATTCGGGGATCCATTGCAAGCGGTATGACTGAGTGAGCGCTATTTCGCCCCCGTCCTCCACCCCCCCCGCTCCTTCTCCAGTCAGCGTCAGCTCGTTTACTATCGCCCGCTGCATATGCTGCAACGTATGCCGTGCTTTCTTGACCGATATTCCCGCTTTGGTTACCAAGCTGGGGCTCCCAATCAGCGTACCTTACGTGAGCCTCCCGCGCGCGCCAATATTATCGAGGCATGCTCTGAAGTGGTGCTACGTCTCGATCAACCCCTGGTATATCCAGAGAGAAAGAAACCCAAAACGCCCAACACGGCCCAGGAGAGCCCCAGGATGTCACAATACAATCCAAAACGGCCCCCCAAACAGTTCCAAGGCAGCCCCAAGTCGGCCCAAGGAGACCCTCTGAATTCAACCACAGTTTTTTTACATCGGTTCTCGGGCATGGGCAGCATATGGTCCTCTCAGAGACAGGGCGACGCTATCTAGCCGTATGCATATTCAATGATATGTATCCTGTTCCTCTTGATTATTTTCCTCCTCCCCCCATCCTCCTCATCCTCCTCCTCGTTTTTCCGCTTCATAACACATATTCCTGAAGATCTCTTGCTTCTAATCATATTCATTTCGTCTCCATCTTCCTCCTCGCCTCTCCTCTTCAACGAAGTCACATGGGTGCACCCACAGGATGAAGTAGCTACGCGGTGTCCATGGGATAGGCCATGGAGCGTGTACAAATTCTCGTTAAGGCCGTTGAGATTCTGCAGGTTTTTATTTTCTCGGCATGGCACCTCTTCCGCGCTTTGCTACGGCGCCAACGCCAAGTAGAATTCGAGCGCGCGCGAATCGCGCGTGATGGTTTTCGTGTGACATACTGGCCACCGCTGTGTTTTTGGGCTTGGCGAGGTCTATTTCGCCATTGCGTTGGCACCTTTGCCATCGTTGCCGTCGCTGTCATCATCCTGGCCGTGGCCGTGCTTTGTATGGTCGCAGTCGTGGTGTTGGAATTGGCGGCCATTGTGTGCAGGATCGTGGTAGATACATTATGTGTTCTCTTCATGTCCAAGACGCCTTGCGCCGCCAGTGCTGCCCTTGTGTTTCCCAATCATCCTGTGGTGTTGGGTCCTCGTTTTGAAAAGACAGCGCCCCGCGTCTCACTCACTCCTCCTCCCCTTCCTCTCTCCTCCCCCGCACCGCACCCATGTCGGCACACCTCTCACACGTTTCGTGGCCCCATAGGGAGCTCCACCGAAAAACCCGGAAGGTTGCATGGCGGCCTCGGGTCATTTCGGCACACCCCTCACACGCTTCGTGGTCCCATAAGGGGGTTCCACCTGAGGCCCCAGAGGGAAAGGTTGCATGGCGGCCTCGGGCCATTTCGGCACACCCCTCACACGTTTCGTGGCCCCATATGGAGCTCCACCTACGGCCCCAGAGGGAAGGGTTGCATGGCGGCCTCGGGGCATTTCGGCACACCTCTCACACGTTTCGTCGCCCCATAGGGAGATCCACCTAAGGCCCCAGAGGGAAAGGTTGCCTGGCGGCCTCGGGCCATTTCGGCACACCCCTCACACGTTTCGTGGCCCCATAGCGAGATCCACCTACGGCCCCAGAGGGAAAGGTTGCATGACGGCCCCGGCCCATTTCGGCACACCCCTCACGAGGATCGTGGCTCCATAGGGAGCTCCACCTAAGGCCCCAGAAGGAACGGTTGCATGCCGGCCCTGCCCCATTTCGGCACGCCAATCACGAGGATCGTGGCCCCATAGGAGCTCAATCGAAGGCGCCAGTGGCAGGGTTCGCATGGCGGCCTCGGGCCATTTCGGCACGCCCCTCACGAGGGTCGTGGCCCCATAGGGAGCTCCACCGAAGGCGCCAGTGGCAGGGTTCGCATGGCGGCCTCGGGCCATTTCGGCACACCCCTCACGAGGATCGTGGCCCCGTAGGAGCTCAACCGGAGGCGCCAGTGGCAGTCTCCCTCATGGCTCTCACTTTCCTGCTTCTGCTCCTTGGTCAGGGGGACGGCGTTCTCGTCGTCGTCCCTGAGCATGTCGGGCTCCGGCGGGAAGCCGTGGCCACATAGGGAGCGCGGGCGAAGATGGTATTCACAATTGCGGTATTCACAACTGCGTATGATTGGGTTCTTCGCCAGGCTAATTTCATGTATGGCTTCTGGAGCAAACATTACGATCATTCATGCAGCGTCAGTTGGCAGTCGCAGGCTCTAGACAATGGTGTTTGGCAAAGCTGCGCTGGTGTTTGGCCCGAGCAGAAGCGTAGAGGGTGCAATTGAGATGACAGAAACGGCCGATTGCCGATGGTCGCATCGCTCTTCTACCTGCCATGACCCAAATCTAGTGGCCGTCGGCCCATTTCGTCATCGTGCCTACATATGTTGTAGGTAAAATGCCTCTTCGATGCCTGTGGGGATCTTATGGGTGGCCTCTGGGGAGCTTTTTGGGCTCGGTTCGGGGGCCTCTCGGGGGCATCTTCGCGGCCTCTTGGGGCTTGATTTCGGGCCTATTAAAGGGCCTTCTGTTGCTTCAGAGGGGCTTTTCTGGGGCTGACTGGCGGTCTCGGAGGTCGTCTCGAGGCGGAGGGCTCGAGATGTCGGTTCGTGTCTCCCTTTGGCCTCTGAAGAGTCATGTGGGAACATGCGCTAAGACTCAGGAGGCATGCGACGCGCCACAAGAGATTGGAGAATTTGGGGTCCGGGCCCCTTAATCCTGATTCACGCGGGACTGAGGACGAAGAACTCCAAAGGATCTGAGGATACTCCAGCTTGTGCCCCAGGGTAGAGTGTTGAACAATGAATTACCCCCTCTCCGCTTTTCGAACACATTCTACCTCACCACCCCGCTTTTTCCTGAATGGTGTCTCCTTTACAGAAGCAAGTCGTCAAGAAGGGCTCTCTTGGTCAACGGCATGTCCCTTGCAACCTGCAGAGTCAAAGTCGGGTCGGGCTCAACATCGCTCCCGAATGCTAATCGAAGAAGCCCTTGCCGATGTTCTGTCGTGCTTGCGCCATTCGGTAACTCAGACGCCGGCCATTCGCCGAATGCTTCTGGTGCTGCTGCTGCTGCTGCTGCTGCTACAGCTTATGCTGCTGATGCTTCCTGCGTGGCTGTCTCAGTCGCCGGGTCGTCGTGATTGCGGAGGCGTCCTTGGTGTGGTTGGGTCCAGGCTTGGGCTCGCATCGCGATCACGGCCCCCGCTGGGGACACTGCTAGGAGAGCAGCGCGTCGTCTTTGGGGCATTGGCTGACAGGGCAAGTGCTTACCCCAAGCACAAGCGCAACGTCGCAAGGAATCACGACCCGAGCACTCGCCCCCATCCTCAGGCGTGACCTCTCAAGCTGGATCGATGCGCGCAGGCCCCCAGGGCCCCGAATCGGGACGGACCCGCCACCCCACGTTGTTATGTCTCAGCGACGCCCAGAACCTGAGAAGAGAAGGCGGGTCTCCAGAGGTCTACAGAGGTCCCCGCCGGAGGTCTTCGAGGGTCTCCGGGGGCCCAGACAGGGAACAGAAAGCGTCCAGACACCTCGACCCCTGGATCCCTCCATCGATTGAGTCTCGACCCTCGATCCGCAGACATCCTCAGATATTTGTTTTTAATCCGCGGTCCCTGAGCTCCCCACCCCTTCTCCAGGATTAGTTCATCGTCCCGGGTCCATGTTTGATGGTGCCCGATAGCGGCCTCCGAGGATCGGAATCGAGTAAAAACGCCGAGATCGAAAGAGACAGATGGTTGGGCTCTGGACCCGAGGACATTAAGACCCAGAACATATTCTTGGCGAAGCCCGAGGGCGGAGGCTCGCTCCGGTGCGTGAAGATCGCGGACTTCGGTATCGCGAAGGTGCTGAAGGAGCGCGCTAGACGGCCGCTGGGCACGGCAGCAGCAGAGGCAGCAGCGACGGCAGATTCGGCCCTGGATCCCTCCCCTTCCCTCCTCCCTTCCTCCTTCCCCTCTGTCGTTCCTCCTCCTCCTCCTCTCCCTCCTCTCCCTCCTCTTCCTCCGCCTTTTCCTCCTCCTCCTCCTCCTCCTCCTCCTCCTCTTCCTTATGCTGCTGCTCACGGCTGACTTGGGTTATCCTGAAGCCGTACCCAGCTTTGCCCCCCCAAAAAGGGAGGCAGGGCCGGTTTTGAAAGGTGGCGCCACTAGCCGAAAAGGGAGGGCTACCCCAGGAGGCGAGGGAGAAACGCGGAGGGGGACGAGGCGGGAGGACAGCAACAAGAAGAGGAGCGAAGAGGGGAGGCCAAGCACGCACGACGAGGCGGGGGAGGCGAGGGAGAGGTCCCAGCCATTCGCCGAAACCCTCGAGCGCCCCCCCGAAGAAGTGCGGGAGCGCAGGACACAGAGACGGAGGTGGAACGAAATGGGGGGGCGCTAGGGGGGGGTCGGTCAAAAGCTGGGGCCTTGATATAAAGCAAAGCGATCGCTGACCTGCTGTGAGAGCCATGATGGTGCAGCTGCGACAAAGCACGGTTGAGGCAAGGAGGTGAACGGGCATCGTTGTGGCCGCACGCGAGAATGCCATGCCTCGGGTGCCACTGCAGTTGGCAAGCAAGGATTTGGCGGGTGCAGCTGCGACCAAGGATGAGCACAGTTGAGGCACCGAGGTGAGCGGGAATCGTTGTGGCCGCACTTGAGAATGCCATCCCTCGGGTGCCACTGCAGTTGGCGAGCGAGGGGTTGGCGAGAGCAGCTGCGACGAAGCAAGGTTGAGCTATGATAGTGCAGCTACGAGGGCATCGATCATGCAAAGAGGTGCGCAGGCATCGCTGTGGCCGCACTCGAGAATGCCATGCCTCGGGTGACACTGCAGTTGGCGAGCGAGGGGTTGGCGGGCGCGGCTGCGAGAAAGAAAGGTTGAACCATGACAGTGCCTACGACAGGCACGGTTGAGGCAAAGAGGTGAGAGGGCATCGCTGTTGCCGCTCTCGAGAGTGCCACGGTGAGCTTCTCCTCCTCCAACCATCCGTCTACCCCCCCCCCTCGGATGTGAGAGCTGGATGGTGCAGCTGAGACAAGACACGGTTGGGGCAGAGAGGTGAGCGGGCATCGTTGCGGCAGCATTCGAGAATGCCATGCCTCGGGTGCCACTGCAGTTGGCAAGGGAGGGGTTGGCGGGTGCAGCTGCGACAAAGCAAGGCTGAGATAAAGAGAACCTGTGAGCGCAAGGTTGAAATAAAGAGGTGGTGAGTGGGCAGATAAAGTGAGAGGTCACGGCAAAGGACGTGCCCCCGCTTGTAAAAACCGCCTGGGGGTAGCCGCAGTGGCTCGTCTTTGGGGGTAAAAGGCTGAGAGCGGCGGTGGCTGCTCCTTTGGGAGGGGGGGTGCTGCAGTTAGCTTGCTCTTTTGGAGTGGTGTAAACCTCCCAGGCGGCTTGCCGCGACATCTGCCCTCACCCATCCCATCCTCGCATCCCCACCCACCGATGTGACAGCTATGATTGTGCAGCTGCGTCACAGCACGGTTGAAGCAACGAGGTGAGCAGGCGTTGCTGTGGCCGCACTCGAGAATGCCATGCGCCGGGTGCCACTGCAGTTGGCGAGCGAGGGGTTGGCGAGTGCAGCTGCGGCAGAGCAAGGATAAGACAAAGAGGATATGGGAAGCAAGGTTGAGCTATGATAGTGCAGCCACGACAGAGCATGGTGATGCAAACAGGTGCGTATGCATCGCTCTGGCCGCACTCGAGTGCTGCTGTTAGCTCCTCCACCTCCCCATAACATCCCCCAGGCCTCCGCCCATCCCTCTGTCTGGTGCCCATGCCTAATTACGCCTGTGCACCTCAGAGGTGGAGGTCGTCACGGAAATCGAGGTAGACGGAGTGTGCAAGGCCGGAGACGTGGTCGGTGAGCATGCCTTGCCTATTCCTCCGATTTAGATGTCCACGCGGAAAACGTAGTAGATGGAGTAAACGAGGTCGGAGGAGCGGTCGGTGCGCATGGCCAGCCGGTGCATCCGAGGTGGACGTTGACGCGGCGATCGAAGTAGATGAAGCCTACGAGGTCGGAGGGGTGGAACATGCCCTGCCTGTCCTGGTAGATGTCGAGGCGGAAGTGGAGTAGGTGGAGCATGCGAGGTCGGCGGGGTGGCTGTTGCGCATGACCTTGATTGGATGTGTGGGTGAGGGGGTGGCAGTGCCTGCGTTCGGCGTCGGGCGCGTTGGCACCTCGCGCGGCTTCGCAAAGTGGCGAGGATGGTTATCGCCAGTGGTTAGGGGCGTAGTTGGGTGACGTAGTCGTTGAGTTTGCCGAGGAACTGGACGGTGAAATCGTTGGCCGAAGCGTTTTCCTTCTGAATGTCTACATACGACCTAGTTGTAGCTGACCTGTGGTTCCCCTGCCATCGTGGCGAGGGTGTCGAGCTTGTCCACGATGTCGTTGTAGTGGGAGCGGTACTCGATGATGATGTCTGCGATCAGGGCTTGTTTGCTGCTTCGCACGTTGCTGGGTTGGGTGATGGTACTGCGTGCCCAGAGAGGTCGTTTTGCTGTTGAAGGACATGTTGAGTATTGTGATCTCATCGCCCTCGTTGACAGTGATGGTGCTGTGGGCAAGGGAGTCCTCCAGCTTGGTGTGGTAAGGGCGTATGGTGGCTCCCATAGGGAACGTGATTGTGTCGGGAATTACCTTCTCTTGGGTGATCGTCGTAATTGGGAACCATCCAGTGGGCTTCTGGGGCTACGCTTGTATCGGGGGAGGTCGGTTGCCGTTTGCGATTGGAGTATTAGTGCTTGGAGTCGGGTCGCAGGTGCTGGATGAAGTAGTGCGCGCGTGTTGTTATCCTGCCGTGGGTGCTCCCAGCTGTGTGGTCGCATCGTCGTAGTCGGTATTGTCTTTTGCTTGTGCTGTATCTTCTTTTTGAAAGTCGGTATGGTGGGCGGGGTGTTGTACCTTATTGGCTTAGGGTCTGGGCTTGGCGTGCTTCGAGGAGAGACTTGGTGAGCTGGGCTGAATGTCGCGGGCGAGGGTGCGGTGGCTGCCTTGGGCTGGTCATTGTACTGCCGCTGCTGGTAGGTATGATCGTGCCGGTCATTTGGCTTGTATTGTCGGTTGCGGTCGTCGGTGTAGTTTGCTTTTTGTGGGTGCCTCCACTCTGCGATGTCGGTTCCCGCTTCGGGAGTATCTCGATGTGGATCTCGCGCTCGAAGATGCCGCGGTCGTCGCATGGTGCAAGTGTGGTATTCGGCCTGCGCATCTCTTTGCGATGGAGATTGCGGCATGCGCGTGGAGGGTGTGGGCCTAGTTCCCTCATAGGTGCGACAACGAGCAATTTGTTGCCGAAGATGATGAATGGCTTGGTGTTTGGGATCAGCTTGAGGTGGGAGAAGAGCAGGCCTTGTGCTTGCTCGCTGTACCATACATGTGCTCGGTCGACCCTTTCGTGGACGTCTGGGTCCCGTAGGTAGTCGGTCCGCATCTTTTCGGATAGCTCGTGTATAGTGAGCGTCATGGATTTATTAACTTGCTCGCGCATGGCTGGGCACTCTGGCATTTGGGGGTAGTCGGCGAGGGATGGGGGGCATATCGCCTTCAGATTGTGGTAGAAGCAGCCGTCCCTGGTGATGCTGAAGACCTCGATGTTCTGGTCGGCGAGCTGCCGAGTGCAGCATGGTTCGTAGCATGAGCCGCCTGGGAAATTCCACTGAGTGGTGCCAGTGTCCTTGTTGTAGCACTAAGCGAGGCATCTCTATGCGCCTGCGTGTGCGATCCAGCCAGTTGGTGATCTCCCATGGTGAGATGGGCCGGGTGGGAGAGCGTCGCCTTGCTTGTGCGTTGGCGGGTCGCACGGTCCGCGGAAGCATCGGCTGGCTCCTGGCGTCGCTGTGGTAATTTGCATGGGGGTTCTGCCTGGGGGTGGGCCAGGCGGCGGGGGCGGCTGGATAGGGCTCGGGGTTTTGGTTTGCTGGTGCATGCGCTGGAAGACACTCGGTACAGGGATTGGTATGGTTTGTTGGAGTTGTGGAGTGTATCTTCGCTGGATGAGCTGTAGGTCGGAGCGCGAAGTAGTCGTGCGCGTTGGGCGTTGTACTTGTTGTGGTCGAGCCTCTGGGAAAGCCGCGTGCCAATCAGAGAAGTTGTTGTGGGTCCAGTTGAATGGCTGAAAGCCGGCGTTGCGTAGTTTGTGGCAGTAGTGCAGCAGGTGACGTGCACCGTGGCTCTCCTCGTCGATGATGTTGCCTTGCTTTGTGGGCTTCGTATTCGGATAGCTTGTCGACGTCGGCAGCTCAACCTTTATCTGTATGATGCCGCCAAATATGATCTCAGTAGGTTGCTTGTGCTCTGGTGCTGCGTAGTCGGGTCGCTGTCTCTATTCGGCGGGGGCGCCCCCGTCGGGCGTGAACTCCACGTGGTGGGTGATGATCTCCCGCGTGGTGGCCTCAGTGTGGACGTTTGTGGTCCCGTCGATTCGTGTCGTGCATGTCTCCGAAGTAATAGTGACCTCCTGCAGATCTTTCGCTGGGTAGTCGATGCGGGCGTTGTTGATCATGGCGGGCCATTTGGGCAGGTCACTGATTGGCGCGCTCAGCTTGGGGATCGCCACGTGATCGATTTCCTTGGTTGGTATTGGTGGCGTGCGGTATGTCCCCGTCCATGCCGAAAGCAGCGTGGCGTCCCGTTGGTGGCATAGATAGATTGATGGTCCTTGTCCTCTAAGGTCCGTCTCGTCACAATGTAGTCCACCTATTGTTTGTGGCGTAATGTGGTGGCGGTCGATGGGTAGCATGTACTTGTCAGTATATTGGTGTAGTGCTCCTCCTCCTTGGGCTTCAGTGGTGTCTCTTGCGCATGCCGATCGTATCCCTATTTCGGAGGTCGGATGCAAGGTGCAGCATCTGTCGGTGACCGCCACGATATAGACCTCCTGGCTGCATCGCTCGATGTTGGCGCGGATGGCTTTGAATTCTATATCCTCGAAGTTGCGGCGCTTCTCCATGCCCTTCTGTTTGAAGATGTGTCGGGTCTGTAGATTGGCGCGCGGCTCCTCGTCTCCGTTATTCCACGGTGGCGCTTGTAGTTGCGGTGGGTCTGTGCTTGCGGGTTATGGGGTGCCTTGCTGGTCCAAGTTGTGGACGGGTATCTTCTTGGAGTCGCGGTCGTTCGCCGCGCCCTCTGGTGCTCGGTGCTTTGTGGCGGAGCGGTTGCGCGGGCAGCTGTCAGGTCTGTCCATTCAATGGCCTGTATCGTTCCACATTTCGTTACTGGAGTCGACCAGAAAGTCGTCGTAAACGGTGCCTCAATTCTACTTGGCCTTGTCTTTCCAGCATTTCCCCGTCGCGGCGAGGTAGGCGATGGCGATGTGGCGACGATGAGTGGTTCGCACAAATCTGCCCTTCACTGCCGCGGGGGCGCGTATGTAGCCGAGGTCGGGGTAGACGTGCGTATAGTGGCGTGTGAGGACGCGGATGCGTTGGTTCCCTGTGATGGCTTTACAATGCCTGGGCGCGCAGTCAGTCCTTGTGGTTCGACCTGGGGGTCTCCTGGAGTGTAGATGAGCGCCTTCTTATTGTCGTAGCCTTTGTTGTTGGACATGGGAGTAGGCGCCCCCTCTTGTTGGTGCTCTGGCGAGGCCTCGCTCCGCATCTTACGTGGGGCCGCGGCAACGGCTGCTCTGGCGTGGCAGAGGTCTTTACTTCGGTTGGCGCAGTGGAGCTCGACCTCATTGAAGCCGATGGACTTCAATAGCTTGCCGAAGGCTTCTGCGGACACCCAGGTGAATTCGTCTAGGTCTGCTTGAGCTGGGGTGATCTGCTGAGGATGGAGACCCCGCGGAGGCCCCGTGATGCACTGCGCTTGGCAATGAGGTGCGCCAGGGGCGCGCTGGTCAGCATGGGCGAATAAGCTCTTGAGCCGAAGCTGGGTCACGGTTGGTGATATGTGGGTTGCCGTTTGCTGGCGATGGACTGCGGGGCGTCATCTTTTTTGCAGGGTGAGCGACCAGGCGCCGCGGTGAGGCGCGCCAGAACCAAGGCTGAGGTAACAGTCTGTATCCTAAGCAATTGGCCGCCGTGGCCCGCATTGCGGGGTGGCCCCCGCCCGTCGGGGTCATCCTGCCGTGCTTCATTGCCGCCTGCGAAAGTTAGATATGTAGTCGGTTCCTCTCTGGAAGTCGTAGCGCGGGTCCAGCAGGATGTAGAATCCCGCAATGTCGCCTTCCATGACCCAGTTCTCGCGGTCTCGCGGATGTGTCCATCTGTGGTGGATGGCGTCCATGATGGCGCGAGGTAGTAGTCTGCGCATCTCGGCGGCGTAAGTCGCGGCGGCCGCGCTCTCCCACGAGCCGTCGGGTTTCCTTCCAGTTAACCGGGTGGAGGTAGCCTATGCCATTCTTGCATCTTCCGCGGTTGGTTAGTAGTGTTATGGCCCGTCGTATCTCTGGCGCCTGTAATGTGAGGGGTGTAGTGGGTGTCGCGGCTGCCTGTCTAGTCATGCAATGGTCGAGCGTGGTGACACCCACCCCGCTAATTCTACGCAGGTGAGTTAGTTCTGGTAGTAGCCAGCAGCTTGCTGCGTCTCTTTCGTCGTTGACTGCGGCGGGGTGCTCCATGATAATGGGGCCTTCGTGTTGGTGCATATGTATGCGGGGGGAATGGTGGTGCGCAGTAGCTGGTTGCCGCTGCGTAGTTGATCGGGCTGCCACAGTGACTGATGATGTAGTCCCCAGGGCCGTTGTCGGCTCCTCAGGGGTCGCGGCTGGTGCCCGCCCCATGTCTCGCGGGGTGGTCCAGCTATGATCGCGGCGACGCGACCGCGCGGGAGCTGGTCTCTCCAGAACTGCATGGTGTTCCATCTCGTGAGGTCTCCCTTGATCTCGTCGTAGGTGATGTCAATGGAGAGTGCTATAATGCAGTTGTCGTTGGAGCCGAGGTGCTCTACCCATTGTTGTACGTCGCCATTGCGTCTGTGTCCGCTGTAGATGCGTGGGGCTACCTGTCCCGAAGTTCCTGTGGGTCTTGGTATGGGCTTAGGATCGGGCCCTGCTTTCAATGCTGCCGCAGCAGGTATGGGCATCTCTCTTGTAGCCTCGTGGTCCTTGACGTACAACGGCGGTATGTCCGTCTTGTAGCTGGCGCTGTGGGCGTGGAGCGGAGGTAGTCCAGCCTTGACGTTGGCTCCTTGCTCGTCGCGCATGGCTTCCCTGTTCGCTTCTGTGGTTGCGTTGCCATGCCTGTCCGCGCCTCGTTTCCACGGTGCTGCGCGTGCGGTGCACGCGAGTGGGTGTTTGACGAGTCATCCAAATGCGTGGTATTCGTGGGTGCGTGTCAGGCATCTCGCTCCCTGAGCCCATTTGGTTGGGCGGTCATCTGTCGGGTGGTGTTTTCCCACGTGGACGTGGAAGGCGTTCATCTCGGTGAAGGTGGCGCCGCACTCGTGGCACATTATCGTCTTGTCGTTGTGGTTGTTGTCGGTCATGCGTTGTGGGACGAGGTCGTTGTTTTGGTAAGCTCGCAGGCTGTTGTGCCGTTGTCGTAGGTGACCTTGGTCTCGGTAGTGTCGCATGTGGCGTTGCGTCACCGTCTTGGCTTGTGACGTGAAGACTCGAGGCGTCCTCTTCGAATTGTGGACGGGGTCGAGGTCCACCGTGGGGTGCAGCTTGTGCTTGTCGCCGAGGTATGTCCACATCCACTGTAGGTCGCAGTATAACAAATTGCCCCCATGACGATTTGCGGCTGAGGTTGGCGTCGGTAATTTGTAATAGCATGGTCGGGGCATGTTACAGGAGTGCCGGTAGATATCGTAGCCTGGAGATGCGCATGGCGATGTGCGAATCTACTCGTTTTACCTAGGTAAGTCCTTTGCCGTTGTTGATCTTCTGGTCGTCGTGATTGGGGGCCTTGCATCCAGCTGCCATCCTGCATCCCTTCAGGCACTCGGTCTCAATGATATGGAGCTGCCCCTGGTTGAGAGGGTTCCAAATCTGAGAGATGTAGAAGAGAACAGTGTTGGCGAGCGCGTCGTTGAGGAGGGTCTGTTTGTCGATACTCTGCTGTTTTCGCTTGTAGACCTCCTTGCGCTGTGGGGCTCTTCTCGTAGTGGCCTTTGAAGTTATCCGCTGAATTTCTGGTCCTCCGTCGTATATAGCCGTACCTAGCGACATCTGGTGATTGACGAAATCGTTTGGCTCGCTGAGGTGCTCATTCTCGATATGTGTGTGTGTGTGTGATGTTGTTCCTGGCAAGTTGCTCTTTGGCTGTTCCACTCTGGTGTCCGTGTAGGAACAACATGATCTTGTTTTTTTGGCGTGGAGTCGCATGCCGTGGGCCATGGTCCATTGGACTATGCTGTTGGATAGCGTCTTCGCCGCGCTGAGGATCTCAGGTAAGGCGTTGTGCCGTATGCGGGCGTAGGCATTCACGTCATCTACGAAGGAGGTGTCAGTAAATTGTGCTCCTCCGTCCTCGCCGTCTCTTGGATGTCTGCCCTTGGAGAAGGTGCTCCTCCCTCTCCTCCTCCTCTTCCTCCTCCTCATCCTTCTCCCAGTTATTCCTCCTTCGTCATCTCCTCCTCCTTCTCCTCCTTTTCTTTCGCCTCCTCCTCTTCCTCCTCCCTCCTCCCGGAAAGACCCACGGGCGCCAGAGTTGGCCCCCCTCCGCCGAGGGGACCCGTGGGGACACAGCGGGGGGGCTTTGAATTAAACAGCATGAGTTACCCCTAGGGCTGTGATTTAAAAGCCGACACAACATTAGAGGAAGAAGAGGAGGAGGAGGGAAAGGGGGGAAGCGCAAGGCGCGCGCGGCAGCAGGGGCGGCCAGGCAGGGGCGGGGAGAGGAAAGGAGAGGTGCGGCGGGGGGGGGGGGGCGGTCGAGTCGGGGGTGGTGGTGGTGGTGGTCGCGGCGTTGTCGTGCTGGTGGAGGTCGCGGTCGTGGTGCCAGCTGGCGGTATCCGCGGTGGTTGCCGTGCCGGCGCTGGTCGTGGTCCTGGTGCTGGCGGTTGTGGCGGTTGTCGTGATTAAGGTCGTCGTCGTGGTGCTGGTGGTGGCGGCGGTGGCTGTCGTGCTGGTGGCGGTTGTGGTCGCGGCGCTGGTGGCGGTCGTGATGGTTGCCGCGCCGGCGGTTGTTCAGCTGGCGGTGGCCGTGCCAAGCGGCCTCCGGCCTAGCGCCCGAGCGCGCTCAGCAGCATCTCAGCACTACCCCTTTTGGAGGGTTCTGCTAGGTTTGCTGATCTGCCGCCAGAGGCCGCCCAGCAGCTCGGAGTGGTCGCCGTCGTCGAGGCCGACTCCGTAGCTGCGGACGAAGCTAGCTGCTTCGTCGCTGGGCCGGCCCCCCGTCTCGAAGACTAGGGGGAGCAGCTCGCCCCCGTGCGGGGGGTACCGCTCCCGCTTCTGGTCCACCGCTTGGGCGGCCGCCAAACCATCCTTGTCGGCCCGGGCACCCCTGCGTGGAGCGTAGGTTGAGTGTAAGCAGGTGATGCTCCAGTCGACGTAGACGTGGCGTCCAGTGGCTGGGTCGTTGGTGGAGAGGTCCAGAACCGGTTGCTGGAGCACTCCCGTGCGGGGGCGTCGGCGATCCCAGGCGGGAACGGATTGTTCCGTGGGCGCGGCGAAGTTGGTGAGCTCGGCGTGTTTCGCAGAGTGCCAGCCACGGCAGCTGTTGTGGCGCTTGTTGCGGGACTCACCCACCTCGCACTTGACTGCGTGCCAGCCGTGCGGGTCCAGGAGCTCGTTGCACAGGCTGCCGTCCTTGCGGCGGTGCTGGCAGCGTGAACCAGGCGGGCAGACCGGGATGCAGAGGCGACGCTTCAGGTTGCCGCAGAAATGCGGGTCGGGCTGGCGGGGGTCGTCTGGCTGGCGCGGGAGGAGCCAGCTGCCAGCGCCCGTGCCTCCGTTCTCCCGCAAGCGTAGGCGGCGGTCTTCGTCGAGCGTCCGCAGCAGCTTCTCCCTGTTGGCCGCGGAGGCCGTCTTGCCCCAGTGGTTCTGCAGCTTGGGCCGCGGTTCTGCTGTGCAGCCTATCCAATCAAAAGGCGTCTGAAGGGCGTCTGCTGCCCGGAGAGCTGCCTCCGCCTGGTCGAGCGTCTGCTGTGTCCGCGGGCAGCGGGCTCGGAATTCCTTTAGCGAGCTGGCTCCGAGGCAGGCCATCACGTCGTGAAGGAGGGCCCAGCTAGCAGCGTAGGCAGCAGGCGCCGTCTGGGTAGCCGAGGGGAGCGCGCACCCGCCGTCGGCAAGGCGCAGCGTGGCCAGGAGCCGCTGGTGGGGGTCCAAGGTTCCGCCGGCGATCTCCTCCAGGCAGCCGAAAAGAACGCGGTCCAGCTGCTCCGTCCAGCCCCCCTGAAGGTTGGTGCGGAGGTGGTGCGTGACGCATCCGCTGGCGAAGGTCTGCAGGAGAGTGAAGGCGCTCTCGGCCCGTAGGCCCGCCTGTCGCAGCTCTTGCAGGCGGGCGGCAAACGCCGTTGCCTTGGCCACGGCCGTGGCCCTGTCTAAGCCGGCATGGACAGTCACCTTGTCTTCTTCCTCCTCCCCCCTCCCCCCCTGCTCAAGCCAGGGGGCAGTGTTTCCCAAACGCGTGAGGTGGTCGACCCAGCGCCCCTGGACAGTGGCGGGCAAAAGACCGTGCCCCCCCGCGGACCAAGCCTGTGTCTTGGTCTGGTTGACTGCGCGTTCGTGTCGGGTGAGGGTGTCGGTTAAAACCTGCATGGCTGCGTTCGCGTGCTCTGGCGGGGCGAAGACCATGATGTCGTCGAGGTGGCTGAGAACCTTGCAGGAGGTCGAGAGGGCTTGGAGGTGGCCGTAGACTTCGTCGAGCGCGTCCGCAATGCCGATTGCGAAGAGTGCCGGCGAGAGCGGGCAACCCTGATGGTCCACGCCGCTGCTAGCCCGAATGCGGTGGGCGTCGTCTGCAGGGTCGTCCCACCAGTAGTGCCGCGTGGTGCCCGTGAGCCAGCTGCGGGTACTCTGGAACAGCCGCGGGGCCCGCCGGCGCACGCTGTCCAGCACCCTGCCTCGGGGGATGCTGTTGAAGACGTTGGAGCAGTAGAACGCCAAAGCGACCCCGAGCGGGCGCGCTTCCGAGAGCGCTGCGAGGCATTTGTGCACAAGTTCGCAACCCGCCGCGCGGCCGATTGAGTACTGGTGGGGGCCGACTGCGCCCTTTATGTCGTCGTTGTGGACGTCGCAGGCGGCCCTCGCAGCGAGGCGGCGGAGGACGGAGCCGCAAGCAATCGGCCGGAGGGTCCCGTTACGCTTGCGCTGGGCCAACAGTCGGGCTCCCAAGTTGGCGCGCGTGGCCTTTGGGCTGAGCTCGCCGAGCAGGAGCGCGACCGTGACGCCGGCCACCGCCTCGAGAGCGGGAGTGTCTGCCAGCTGCGTGCGCCAGTGCTCGAACCTGCTGCCGTTGGGCCCCGGTCCGGAGCGGCGCGGGCTCCTCGCCAGGCTCTTGGCTGCGGCCGCGGCCAGGGGAGCGCGAGTGTCCTCGTCTGGTGAAGCTGGTGCTTGTGAGAGGTGCTGCTCTGGCCCCTGCGGAAAGAGGCTCTGGAGGCCGGCCTGGGCGCCGGGCCCTGCGGCCAGCGCGCTGAGGCGGATGGCTCGCTGCATCGCCGTGCTGATGAGGCGTTCGTCCAGCAGCGACTCCACCGCCTGGGCGTCCTGCTTGGCTGTTGGAGCGTTGCCTCCTCTTCTCGGCCCGCGGGTCGTGGCCGTCGTGGACTCGCGCCAGAGCCCTCCCCAGTCCCCATGCTCAGCCATCCGCAAACGTCGCGTCAAGATCCTGGTCAAACCGCCAGTATTGCATGTTTTCTGGCCCCCGCGCGTTTTCCCCGGCGTGAACATCATCACCCGGTCCAAAAACGTGAAAGCCTTCTCTGCCCGGGCCTGGGCGACAGCTTCGCCGGCGGCTCTCGTGGCCAAAAGCTGCTCGGCAACGCGCCCGCGGAGCTGGGCCAAAGCGGCGCGCACGGTCGCCGGCACTTGAAGGATCGTCGGGACGTAATGCTCCAGGGCGTCGCAATCCACAGTGTCTCACCATTGCAGGTTAGCGGGTTGGGGCGGCATGCTGATGGATGGGGCCCCCTGGTTCGGGTCCGAACGCCCCGTCGTCTTCCAGCAAGGGCACGCCTAGCGCAGCGGCCTGGCGGGCGGTGTCTGAGTCCGTCCGAGCGCGTTTGGCTCCGCCGTGGTCTGCGACGTACTCTGCCCGGGTGGGGCGGCCCGGGCGGTCGCAGTGGCCGCGGACGGCGCTCTGTTGCTCTGGCGAAAGTGCGCCCCTTCCCCGCACCTGGTCGCAGGGCCCCAAGCTGCCCCCCACGCAGGCAGGGTGGTAGTAGAGCGGGTTGGCGAGGTTTGGGCTGCACGCCCGCAGGTCCCCCTTGGCGAGGGCTTCCCGGCAAGCTGGTGCTCGGCAGAAGGCGCCGCGCCTACTCTTCTAACGCTCGCCGCCCAGGCGGTTGCGCGCAAGTCTCGTCCTCCCGGGGGTCTGGGCTCGGCGCGCGGCTGCGATGGAGGCGGCTCTGCTGCCTCCGGGAAAGCAGGCCAGCAGGCCGCGGCAAGGGCGGGCACGCATGCCTGGGGCTCCAGTGTCGGGCACCCTGCGACGGCGATTGCGGCGCTCAGGAGGCGGCAGAGCCATGGCGCGGTGTGGGTGCCCCTGAGGATGGCCACAAGGCCCCCGACCCCGCAAAGCGCACGGACACCTCCCATCCGCACGGCGCTGAGGGCCATGACGGGCACAGGAGCGCCAGAGCTGACGGCGAGCAGGGACGCCGTGGGGAGACTCCCCGAAGTGATCGTTTGTCCGGCCAAAGTCAGCAGCACCGTGATGGGAGTTTCTGGGCGCAGCGCCTGGAGGAGGCCCCAGAGAACGGCCTCTGACGTCACGCGCGTGGCCATGAACGCCCCGAGCAGTACCTTGTCGATGCACCTGGGCACCCGAAAGTCGGGATCTGCGCCGCGTGGGCCAGGTGAGTCCGCGGTGGCGGTGCTCGCGCTGGCGGCGCCACTGGCGGACGCAGCGCAGGAGCGGAGGTGGTGCAGGTAGTAAAGCTCCGCGCTAGCGACGCGGGCGTCGCCCGGGCAGGCAGTGAGGGGTGTGCGGCCCACGCACCGCTCATAATCGCACTGCTGTTGACCACCTCGTGTAGGCCTGGGTGCTGGCGCACTGCTGGCGTCGATGCTGGCGTCGGCGCTGGTGTCGACGATGTCGCTGACGTGGAGCTCACCGTGGAAAGGGCCGTGGGAGTCCCACTGCTCGAACCGGTACTCATCGTCATCGCCGTGCCCATGCTTGTGCCCACACTGGTCGCGACCGTGCTGCTCGGGGTCACGCTGCCGCTCGTCTGAGAGGCACTGTCGGTCAGCGAAGCGCTGAAAGTCGACGATGCTGTTGGCCGGGAGCTCGCTTTGGAGTTGGCCGTGGACGTCGCACTGCCGGAGCTCGTCCTCGCTGTCGTCGCCGTGCTCGTGCTCGTGCCCGTGCCCGTCGTGACCGTGCTGCTAGAGGTCCCGCTGCCGTTCGTCTGAGACGCACTGATAGCCACCGAAGTGCTGGAAGTCGTGGTGGTCAACGATGCCGTTGTCGTGGAGCTCAGCCTGGAAGTGGCCGTGGACGTCATGGTTAGAGATGGTACTCGCCGTCGTCACCGTGCTGGTGCTCGTGCCCGTGCTGGTCGTGATCGTGCTGCCCGTGGGCACGCTGCCGCTCGCCAGGGCCGCACTACTATTCACCGAAGCGCTGAAAGTCCCTGTGGTCGACGGCGCTGTCGTCGTGTAGCTCAGCGTGGAAATGGCCGCGGACGTCGCCCTGCTCGAGCTTGTACTCGCCGTCGTCGCCGTGCTCGTGTCTGTGCCCGTACGCGTAGTGACCGTGCTGCTCGAGGTCCCGCTGCCGCTCGCTTGCGACGCACTGCTACTCACCGAAGCGCTGGAGGACCCCGTAGTCGACGATGCCGCTGTCGCGGGGCTCACCGTTGAAGTGGTCTTGAGAGTCCCACCGCTCGAACTTGTACTCGCCGTCGTCGCCATGCTCATGTTTGTGCCCGTGCCGGTCGTGACCGTGCTGCTCGAGATCCCGCTGCCGCTGGTCTGCGGCGCACTGCTAGTCACCGATGCGCTGGAAGTCCCAGTGGTCGACAATACTGCTGCCGTGGAGCTCACCGCAGAAGTGACCCTTGACGTCGCACTGCTCGAGCTGGTACTCGCCGTCGTCGCCGTGCTCGTGTCTGTGCCCGTGCTGGTCGTGACTGTGCTGATCGCAGTCGCGCTGCCGCTCGTCTGCGACGCGCTGCTCGTCAGCGAGGCGCTGGGAGCCCCCGCGGTCGCGAGTGTGAACTCCGCGTTCCCATGGCGTGATGCTCGTCGCCGTGCTGCTGCTTCGTCGCCAAGGGCGCCGCGGTGAAACTCGTCGTCGCCCTGCTGGCCACTGCGGGCCCCGCCCTGGAGAGGAAGAGAGGAGGTGCAGCATCCATCGCTCTGAGACCCCACGTCAATCTTTGATGTGTGGTCACGGAATGCCCCGTTCCTGGGTGGACGCCGGCGTGTCGTCGTGGTGGTCGTGGACGCGGTCGTGATGGTTGTCGCTAGCTCTGCTGCTGTTCCCAGTCGTTTTGTTGCGTCGGCGTCGGTCCGTAGGAGGAGGACGCAGTGGAGAGCCGACTGCTGGAGATCGAATGTCGATGCGCCGAGGTGGTGCGTGCTGGAGGTCGACGTTCGGAGGTGGTGGAGTGCGGTCGGATGCTGGCCGCTGGATGTCGGAGTGCTGTTCTGGTGGGAATCGGATCGCAGGATGCTGGGTTCTGTATCTCGAGATGCCCAAATGGAGGTCGGAATGCTGTGCTGGCAGGGGGTGGTCGGCAATTGTGGGAGATGGAGGTGTATAGTCGGCCGCTGGAGGTCGGAGGCCGGAATGTTGAATTCGCGGTGGCAGGAGGTCGTTGGGTGGAAGTGCGTGGGAAAAATCGGCCGCCAGAGGTCGAATGTCGCGCTGGCGGTCGACGCGTGGAGGTGGAGGAGAGCGGTCGAATGCTGAACTCTGGAGGTCGGAGGCCCAATTTGATGGAGGTCGGAATGCTGGATGCTGGATGCTGGAGGTCGGAATGCTGAGCTGGAAGTCGGAGTTCGGAGTGCGAAGCGCGCGCGCGGTTGCTGACGCTGTCGGCGGCGCAGGCTGGCGTAGGCGCGGGCGCTGGGGTGTGATAATATGTTTTGTTCTGTGATGGCGCTGAGTGTGGGAGTCGGTGGGATAGTCGGTGCGGGAGTCGGTGAGCTGGTAGGCGCGGGGGTCGGTGAGCTTGACGGGGCGCGGGGGGCGACGAACAGGTCGGCGAGGGAGTCGGTAAGGTGGACGGCGAGGGTGCCTGCGAGCTGGTCGATGCAAGAGTCGGTGAGCTGGTCGGTGCGGAGGTCGGTGAGCTGGTCTATGCAAGAGTCGGAGAGCTGGTCGGTGCGGAGGTCGGTGAGCTGGTCGGTGCAGGAGTCGGTGAGGGGGTCGGTGAGGGGGTCGGAAAGCTGCACGGCAAGGGAGCCTGAAAGCTGGTCTGCGCCGTCAGCCCCGCCATCGGATGAGCCGCCGAGGATCTCCGTGTAATTGGCCGTGGACGTCGCACTGCTTGAGCTGGTACTCGCTGTCGTCGCCGTGCTCGTGCTCGTGCTCATGCCCGTGCGCGTCGCGACCGTGCTGCGAGGGGTCACACTGCCGCTCGCCTGTGATGCCCTGCTAGTCACCGAAGCGCTGGGAGTCCCCGTGGTCGATGGTGCTGACCAGGAGCTCACCGCGGCATTGGCCGTGGATGTCGCACTGGCAGAGCTGGTACTCGCTGTCGTCGCCGTGCTCGTGTGCGTGCCCATGCCCGTCGTGACCGTGGTGCGAGGGGTCACACTGTCGCTCGCCTGAGATGCACTGCTGGTCAACGAAGCGCTGTAACACCCTGTGGTCGACGATGCTGTTGTCATGGAGCTCTCTGTGGAAGTGACCGTGGACGTCGCACTGCTCGAGTTGGTACTCGCCGTCGCCACCGTGCTGGTCCCTGCACGCGTCGTGGCCGTGCTGCTCGAGGTCACGTTGCCGCTCGTCTGCGACGCACTGCTGGTCAGCGAAGATCTGGAAGTCCCGGTGGTCGGCGGCCCTGTTGACCGGGAGCTCACCGTGGGAGCGGCCGTGGACGTTGCACTGCTCGAGCTGGCGCCCGCCGTCGTCGCCGCGCGCGTGCCCCTGCCTACCTCGCGACTCCGATGGGTTGGAGGGGAGGACGAGGGGGAGGAAAATGGGGAGGATGAGGGGGAGAAGAAGACGGAGGAGGTGGAGGAGGAGAGAACGACGAAACCGCTCTCCCAGTCGAGGTCGCAGTCGGCGTCGTGACGCTGGCCCTGGTGGCACTCGTCGAGCCGGTCGCGCGCCTGGATGCGCCGGTGCTTGTGGCTGTGGTGCGGCGCGGTCATGTGGTGCGCGACGTCGCGCTGACAGTCGAAGCCTGCCGACGCCGACGCTGGCGGTAGTTTCGGCGCAGGCGTAGACGTTGTTGCCGGCGTCGGGGCTGGCGTCGACGTTGGTGTAAGCGCTGTCGTAGGCGTTGGTGCCAGCGTAGGTGTGGGCGTTGGTACTGGCGCCCGCGTTGGCGTCGGCGCTGGTGTCGGTGCTGTTGCAGTCGTTGTCGTAGGCGTCGGTGCCAGCGTAGGCGTGGACGTTGGCACTGCGCTGCTAGTCCCGCTCGCGGATGTCGACGCCCTCCTCCCTCCTCCTCCCTCCTCCTCCTTCCTCCCTCCTCCCTCCCTCCCTCCCTCCTCCCTTCCTCCCTCCTGAAGCACATGCGGCTCGAGGGCTTCCGTTGTGGTTTTGGCTCCATCGCAAGTCCTCAGTCGCTTCTCGATGCCTCACCGCGGCGCTTGAGTGGCACCCGCGACGCCGGGGCCAGCGAGTCCAGGCTAGGCGGGTTCGCTAAATCGAGGAGAACAGGGTGAACCGGTATGAGTCGGTGGCTGCTATGCTGGACTGTCCTCGTCGCGCTGGACGGCGAAGGTGACATGCTCGGCAACCGCGCGATCATCGTCACGGACTCGCGTTACTGAAGTTACGAAGGCTGCCTCAGCGACGACGGGTACATTGGGTGCATGGCGAGCGAAGCGCTGTGCTGCTTCTAGGTGGAATTTTGCTACAAGTCGCTCTGCTACGTCTGCTGCGCAATCCGCAACGGCTCGCCCGCCGCGCACTTCAAGTCGCAGGCCCAGGTTTGCTGCATTTTCGGCGTGGGCACTACCTCGTGCGACGAGGAACTGTCTCACATTTTCGGCACGTGCGACATCTTCTGCTATCCTGGGGCCTTTTGGTTGTTGTTCTTCGGCTTCGACCTCATCCTCCACCGCGCTGGGCTCGGCGCGTGCGAGAAGGGCGACATGGTCTATACAACACGCGGTCCCATCGGAGTGTCGCCACTTACCATGCTGGTTTGGGCTAGCGCGCCAGGCGTCGAGCCGCAGGCCCAGGCGGGCTACAGGGTTGGCGCGTCCGCCATCCCGTGCAGAGCATTGCCTTGCGTCTTCGGCACGTGCTGCTTGATCTGCTGTCCTAGGCCGTTATGGTTGCTGTCGTCGGGCCCTGACCTCATCTCTTATTGTGTTGGTATCGGCGCGTGCGAGAAGGGTGAGCAGTTTTACAGCACGCGGTCCCATCGGCTCATTTTCGCTTATCATGCTGGAATGGGCTAGCGTACCCGTTTCCGAACGTGTTGAGGACTCAGCATCATATTGGTTCAAGCCGTTCCGCCAGTGCCCTCACTGGCGGCCTTCCTCATCTCGACTTGTTTGGGCGGGTATGGCTTGGACTCATCTGTCGGCGCGGGTTCAGTTGCAAGTTCAGTGTGCTTATGCCACATGGTCAGTTTTCCCCGCTCGTCGTGCAGAGTGTCTTGATGAGCATGCAGGTCGGGGACTTCAACTGTCGGTGGACTTCCTTTGGTCGGCTGGGGCGAGGTGGTTTGTGGGCGAGGCGAGCTCATTGGTCGGTTTAAGTTAGCCCAGTGGTCGACAGTGTCGCCGTGTCGGCACAGCTAGGGCCTCACAAAGTCAAACTCACTTCTGCTTAGCCATTGGATATCTCATTACGGAGTCGTTTTGGCAAAGTGCCTCCATTTTTCATATTGGAATGGCTTGGTAGTTTCTGTGGTATTGCTACTGAGGTCGTGCACGGGTTGGCTTCTGCGACGGGCAATATTCATCAGCTTTCTGCCGGCTCCTGCCCTTCGTCTTCTGGTTCGTCAACTTCAATTTTGAACTCAGGGGCCGCTTGTGTATTATTTAGGCCACGCCTTGGCTGAATCCCTAGAATCCTCCCTTCCTCCCTCCCTCCCTCGCCCCTTCCTCCCTCCCTCTCTCGCTACTTTCTTCTCCTTCCTCCCTCCTGCTCACCGAGACATCCTCCGATGCGTTGATCCACGACGTAACACCCCAGAGGTCTTGACCCCTTCCCGGGACCGACTTTTCATCTCGAGTCGTTTTTTGACGATCCCGGGGCCCGGCGATGGCCCCCAGACGCAGAAAGTAACACAAAGCCTTCCGTTGTTATGTTTTCGCGACGCTCGCCCTCGGGCCCAGCGGGGTCGCCACCGGAGTCGCGGCGGGCGGCCCCGCCACGTCTTGTCGGGCAGGGCCCGCCTGTCCGTGGCTCGGCCCCGCTCGTGGGCGCCGGCGCCGTGAAGGGGCATAGGCTCGGGGGCAGCAAACAGGGGGGTGATGATTTGCGGGGGGGGATGTCATGGCGGGGGCCATGCCGCCTCCCCAGATTTCATGGCGCCTCCCCTGGGCCGCGCACGTGCCCGCCCCCCCCCTCTTGGCCGCGCACGTGCAGCCGGCCATCATTTGCGCCCCCTCCCCCCCTCTTGGACGCCCCCCTCTTGCACGCCCCCGAGACGGGCGACAAGCTGGCCGGACCGACGCACAGGCCCAGTTCCTTAGAAGAGAGGTGAGAAGCTTGAAGTGCAAGCACTGTTTGGGGAAAAGCATGCCCCACCCCCACCTTGCCCCCCCCCCCCCCCGCCCCTCTGGGGAGGAGAGCTGGGTGGTGGCGGGGGCGCCTTTTTGCCCCCATTGCTGTCACCTGGCTGTATTCCAGCCGCCTCTCCCTCTCCGCCTCCCCTGCGAGCGGCCTCCCCGGAGGATTCCGCCGCGCTCGCGCACACGCAGGTCGGGACGCCGTGCCCTCTACGATCCCCCGCCCACGGCATGCCCAGCGTGCCTGCTGGCAGTTCCTCTTCTCCTCCTCCTGCTCTCCTCCTCCTCCTCCTCCTCCTCCTCCTCCTCCTCCTTCAATGGCACTTTGACCCTGAGGCGAGCAAATTGTTTTGGGGGGCGTCCTGTCGGCAGGCCCCGCCAAGGGATGGCACCAGGGCGGGGAGCAAAAGCTCCCTTCCGTGAGCAGCTCGTCAGGTGGACGTCCCCACCCCCCTTTTGCCTTCTCCGCTTGCTGTTTTTGTCCTGGGCCTCCCTCTCCCCTGCTTCGGTGGGAAGTGCACCTCCATCAGTGTCCCTCCCGCGCTGCCTTCTCCGATGACCGACTGCCTCGACTCGGCAGTCAGGGAGCCCCCCACCTTTTCGCGCCTGCCGGGCTCGGCTCGAGGTACTGAACAGGGTGCGTCTGCAGGGTCCGCGGTTCGAAGTTGGGGCCTTGAGGGCTGGGGCCTCGAGGATCGGCGGGGGCCCCAGGCCGACTTTACATGGTTGCAGGCCCATCGTCCTTAGGTCTCCATCCCGCAGGGCCCCATCTTTGAAGTGCCGAGAGGGGCTGAGTCCGAGGATGAACCAGCGAGAAGGTCATGGTATGCTTTTCGGGGACGTGTCAGGCAGGCAGGAGGGAGACAGTCAGGCCCACTTTTTCTCTTGAGCGTCATCTAGATCGGGGAGGTCGTTGTCCAGCAGGGGGCTTCGACCAGACTGGAGCGGTCAGCCCACCACTTCGGCTTGGCAAGATGAGCTACCAGGTGAATGCGAGGATGTACAAGCGGGCATCCGATCGAAATTTCTTGTTTGTGTGCCGAATGCCAGATGCACGTGCTGCGCGGCATCTGCGAAGACTGATGGCATCTCACAGCCTGAAGATCTTAATTGCGGTCAGAATCAGAACTATGTCAAATAGGTCCCAGGTGTCCAGGCTTCCCAAATGGGGCCGGAGCAGGTGGGGTCGGAGGATCGTGCTGCATCGACGTTACATCGGCGATACCGCGCGATCCAGAGTCCGTTCTCCTCCATCCCGCCGTCGCCGATGCATCGCCGATGAGTCGGCGATGCGGCGCGATCCTCCCTACCTCATCTGCTCTGGCCCCTTGTGGGAGGCCTCCAAGGTCGGAGCGGGCTGGCTCTTTCCGAGGGAAGGGATGTCAATTTCAGGAATATTCAGCACATAGAGCGTAAGATCAACCATGATCCAAACGATATTTGCCAAACTTTGGGAACGGCGCTCGAGCTTTCTTTGGCACTGGGATGTCCGTTAGGGCTCTCCCAGCGGATGGACGAACCACCGACGAGATCCTGGAAGTCGAGATCGAATGGTATATTCCAGACGGACAGGGCCAGATCGGAGAGCTTGCAGATTCAAAGGTTGGGGTATCAGTCTGTTTTGAGGTGACCCAAGGTCTTCCCGCAGGACTAGTGCGAAGCTTGTTTAACAGGCAAGACCGACTGAATCCATATGCGAACTCGATCATCTACCCACCGAGCATTACCGAATGTCGGCTCGCATGGAAGAGTAGGATTAATGGGGCAGGAGACTCCTGGCCCTCGGCGACTCGTTTTTTTGGCGAGTCTCCGCCCGCGGACTCCTCGACCCGCTTTCTGGGGCAGATTTCTCATCCTGGGGGCATTTGTTGACAGACCTGAGGCCGGGAAACGGCACCCCAGGCGCCGAGAACGGCGGGAAATTGTTTGACCGATTTTTGTTAGAGCCTCCAGGAGGCAGGAGTTCCAGGCCAGGTTCCAGGGCGACGAATGAGGGCCGGGTCTGTGTGCGGCTCCGCGCGAAGCGAAGCTAAGCGAGGTACTACTTGAGCCCCGAGATCTGCCAGAGGCAGCCGTACGCCTGCCCGTCGGACGTTGCCGCTGGGGATCGGATATTGACGGGAACTGGAGGGGTGGATCTGACACGGAGCGTTCCAGGAAAGGCCTCGTCTTCGAGGTGTATAGAAGAGTTGATATCTCTTCCTCGGCGGAAGGTGGCGGAAGTAAAACGGGGGCTGTTCGGCCGGGGCAAGTTTGGCGGAAGGCGGTGGAAGTAAGCAGCGGCCCTCCAAGGGACGACAACATTTCCGGAACTCCACATCTGGACCTCTGACGACTTGGCCAAGCCGCGCCAGAGGCATTTCGCCAGCTTCGGCGTCTGGAGGCCGCTTGCTTCTGGGCCTGGGTGCCGTCAGAAGCTACAGGGAGAGGGTGGGCGGGTGGAAAGGAAGAGAAGCAGGAGGATGCTTCCCCATCCTCCTCCTCATCATCATTTTCTCCTCTGCTCTCTTCTGGAATTAATTGTGCTGTCGATTGACGGGGTTGGAGCTCGGCGACCTTGTTTTCCCCTGACAGGCAGGAGGGAGTGGATGGGGACGGGCGGGAGCAGGAGCAGGGTCAGCATGATGATGATGATGATGATGATGATGATGATGATGAGGAGGAGGAGGAGGAAGAGGAGGAGGAGGCAGAGGACGGTGATGAGGGGAGGGAGAAAACGATGAGGAGGACAGGGAGGCGGATGACGAGGAGGAGTAATTGGGAGGAGGAGGAGGAGGTCTTATAAGTTTTCGTGGTGTACAGAGACTCTGGAGGGGGGGCAGCATCAAGATGAGGAGCTGAAGAAGAAGAAGGCGGGGACTAGGAGGAGGAGGAGGAGGAGGAGGAGGAGGAGGACCAGAGTAAGCCAAATATGTCAGCGATGCTGCACTATACCCTCCCAACCCAAGTCCCCTCCTCACACGCCCCTACAAGTTTCCTTTTCACTACGAGAAATGATCCTCTCTAAAGACCAGCACAGTTGGGCCTGCCATTGTGGCGAGGGCCCCGCTTTGAAAGTTAATTGCCTTGCAGATTTCTGGCGCATCATCGGGAACACGAGTAAGTATAGTCATACATTTCAACGAGATGTCGAGTGATATCCCCCTTTCGAAGAAAGGCCGCCCCCCACCCGTGTAACTGTTGCACACCTATTTCTATGGTCATGAGCTTCGGCAGCACCATGTTGAAAAAGAGCCGCCCTGGATCCATTCAGCGAAACAGTCAGTGAAGTCTCCGGCTTTGAATTTAGCAACGTCTGACGCGACAGCTTCATCTTGAAAAGTAGCTGACCCTCCATCAGGCTGAACATCACCTTAACAAGCAAATGCCTGCCGCGCTGAGGCAAGGGCTCCGTGTTCGAACACGACCAATGTTCATGTTGAGACGAATGTTCGCGGCGCCAGGGCGAGCGCCCCACATGGAAACGGAACCGCCCTGAACTCATGATGTCACAGCAAGTTAGCAGTTAGCACGAACGCGCACGGCGTTGAGGTCATAATTCCATTTTGGCAACGGCCCGCTCCTGCCTTCAGCGAAACTGCCGCACACGTGTAAAACGAATGTACGCGGCGCGTAGGCGAGAGGCACATGTTGAACATTGCCCTTCTTTCCCCCCAGATGCTGCTGAAAACGTTGAACACGAATGCGCGCGGCAATCAGGCGAGAGCCACATTTTTTATATTGCCCCATCCATCCCTGAAGCTGATGCACAGTTTTCAGGCGAATGTGCACGGCGCTCAGGCGAGAGCCCGTTGCCATTTTGGCTCAAGTTCGAAACCTTGCCGCGACGCTTCGAGCTTGCCCGCAGCCGTGCGGCAGGCTCTGGTGTTTGCGGCGTGTCCTTTTCCTTGGGTGCCCTCAGTTCGGCCTGCCCAGGCCAGGGGCGCCTACCGTGCTGTGTGAGCTTCTTCGGAGGCAGACTACGACGACGAGCCCGCGAGGGCACTCCACTGTGAATGCGGCCGCATGGCCCCAGGCAGTGGCGGGGAGGATGCTGGAGAAGTGCTCCGAGGACCTCGTCAACCCACCTGGGCGTGTGGCACGTGCGGACGGAATGCCAATTTGGCGTTCAGGATCAAGTGCAGGTGCGGCGCCTCAGCTCCGTCGGGAGTTCTCCGCCGCGCCCGCGGTCATGTCGCTGCTGCTGGATCTTGCCAGGCTGCTCGTCAGGGTCCTCCTCGTCGCTCTCGAGGCCCAGTGCGAGGTCCTGTCCAGCTGCAGCTTCAGGCGATGCAGACGACGATCGAGAAGTTGGCGGCAGGTCAGCGCGTTGCAGCTGATGCCCCTCCACCAACGCCTTCCACAGATAAGGATAAGGATAAGGACAAGGACGGTGACAAGGATAACAAGGAGCTGGACGACCCGCGTGATCAGATCAAGCAGCTCGAGATTCCCGCGTCCAGCTGCAAGAAGATACCTGGTGAAGCTGGTAAGGATGCTGTGGAAACTCTCCATCGCAGCCTTGGCGATGCAAGGAAGAAGCTGGCGGAGCGGAAGCCACAGCTCACGAGACATACGACAGTTGGGCACGGGCTACAGCGCGCGCCGGCCAAGAGAGCTCAGCTGGAGCAGGTGGCGACTGACCTGATGCAGATCATCAAGAAGGCTCAGGAGAAGATCGGTTCATCAAGAGCCCAGATCGCAGCCGCGGATGAGGATATTTGCGTACTCAACCAGGAGCCGCAGGATACTATGCCCAATCCAGCGGTGGCAACCCTCGAGCTTGATCATGAGTTTTTGGAGAACCACCCTGACAAAGATGCGATCATGGGCTGCATGGCCTCGCAGCCGTTCAAAGATTTCACGAAGGTGCTCACGGGGAACAACAGACACAAGAAAACGAGGGAGGTGCCCATGGCTAAGTCCCCGTCTGTCTTCGCACGAGGTCACCTTCGACAATGAGTCGGTTATTGCCTGGGTTCATACAGACGAGAGACTAATCATTGATTGGAACCACAGGCCAATATTGGAGACCGCGATCCAAGATCGAGTTATATCTATCCCGTGGGATGATGATGGGAGATTCCTTTGTTTCCGTTACCGCTGGGTGAGGACAGGTTTTGCCAACTGTCCTGTCTGCAATTGTCCAGTCAAATACAAATGCAGGGTCACGCACGATTACATGACCCAGACATGGAAGCGCAGAATTACCCCGCAGTTCTTGGAGGCACACGGCATCTTCATAACAGTGGACCATGAAGAAATTCTATCATGGAATCGCCACGAATATATGGAAGTGCGAATAAAGAGACAAGGGAGAGCCCCTGCCAATGTTACGAAAAACGTCAACAACAACAATCAGCAGGAGCGAAAATGGGCCTCCGGGCAATTTGCTATAATAGCGGCCGCTGGCACGATATTTAGCAACAGCCAGCCTGGAAATTGTCCAGCTTGGATCCCAGAACACGTCGAGGCTCAGCCTCCGGCGCGACATGCTCCGTTCTTCCAATATTTGAAGCCTTTGGTCGAGAGGTTTATATCGTGGCTTGAACATTCGGCCAAAAACGTAGGAAGGCAAACCCCGTCCATTAATAAATGGTGGCCGAGATTGTGGGGAACTGAGTTTGACCAATACGCTCGCCCGAGATCTTGCCCAGCCTTGCAGGCATTTCACTGGCCTGATGAAGAGGGTGACTTAGTCACTCCTCGAATCGGCTGGGAAAGATGGTTCGACAATCTGACTAGAGCCAGCATCTTCGTTCCTACACATGCTACAATAGATGACGCGGTAGAGTTTGGCAGATCTTGGTTCGGCGTATTGCCTGGGGAGAATGGAAACTACGCCGACAGCGCCAACCCTCCTGCGAGGTTACCAGTCGCCTGGGAGAACAGTTTTAGGGCGAGGCCGACTCGCAGTTCTCAGTCTGTTTCAAGACGGATTAGCACGTGTCGGGACCATCGCCTTATTATCCCCGTATTGCGACATGCCACCGGCGCAGCCGCGATGGCACGCGAACTGCCACAAATGGATCTGGATCTCAAAGCGATCAGCGGGCCTAAGGCCGCGTTGATAACTGATGGATTTTCTCTCTTGACCATTCTGAGGGGCGCGTATATTCTCACCATGATGACCCTTTGATTAAAATAACATTGTTCGGGAGAGAAGTTCGGGAAATTGCTGCCCATTACATAATAGAACACACTGGATTAAATCCTACTAACCCCGGCAGGGTTACCCTGGCCGGCGCGGCAGGATACGTGATCCCGGAGATCATCCTGACCGTTGTACATGACCATTGGTTAGTACCAGTACAACAAAATGCAGTTGGGCCTTCGGCCCATAGGGATTTTCGCAATTGTTCGTGAGACAATCAGCGATTTCATATCAAAAAATCATTTTATCGGCTACCCGGGGCGAATCATTCGCCCCGAAATGGTGAGCACAAACGAGATCGATTCAAAGAAACGGGCCGACGAATATGCTTTGGATTGCCGCATTCGCGCGGTTGTTAAGACAGACGACATTATAGAAAGGTGGGCCCGCAAGATGGGCAGGAGAGTACAGAACGACGCCCGCTGCCACGGTGCTCTAATACAGGACGCCACTTCTTGGCTACAGGATAAGTATCCTGACCCTGGCGCCGAACTCCAGGACAAAGAAGATGGACCTTTCCGCGCTGCATGCGGAATATATGGTGCCGCTGCAGCAACTGCTGCCAGAAGTATAATACAAATTATGAACGATCGTAGGAATAATGATCCTGAACACGACGGCGAAGCCGAGATCGTGGGGCCACATGCGCCCGCTGGACCAAAGGCCAGACCCCTGTCGCGCCCGCCGCCTCTTCGACCTGGCATCTCAGACGCTCAGGTATCCGAAGAAGCTACTGGGTCCCCCCGTTCAGTCGCCGGCTCAGCCGTGACGACCAGGGAGACAAACCCACAACATCCCAACATGGGGGATCGGTCGGAATTGCGCGCGCGCGATGCTGCCATGGATGCTGCCGCTAGCGCTGACATGGATGCTGCTGCTGGCGCTGCCATTGACGCTGCCGCAGGTGCAGCCGCGGATGCTGCCAGCAGCGATGCAGGCCGCAGCTACGAGCACGACCCTTCCAGGTCCTACCCGCGCTACGTGAACGGAGCCCTCGTCGGGTACTACATCCACCGTAACAGGGCCACGCGGCTTACCAACGAGGAGTGGTGCACTGTGAGTCATTGGCACCAGCTATCAAAATTGGAGCATGACCACCACTTCCCGCCGAGAGGGACGGCACCTATGAGCGACACTGACAGAGAAAGAAGGCGGTCTCGCACGCCTCGTGGCGTAGACGCACAGACGGGAGGATCGGCGCCTTCGAACCCGCCGCCTCCGGCGCCGCCCAGACGAGAGATCGAGCACAATCCGTGGAAGGACCTGAACTGAGTTTCGCCCGCGTGACTCAGTCGCGGCAGGCGTATGCAAAACAATTCACCCACACGCGGAACGCGCGTTGGGCGCGGACATCTCTACTGGTCGGCTAAGCCGGTCCAGCGGGGGGAATTTATTTATCACAATGGTGGGAAACGTCGAGCCTCTTCGGCCCTTGGCCCCCCGGCAGCCACCGTTGAGCTGTAAAAGCTTTTTCGGGTTGGCTCCGGTGGTTGTGCAAATGTACAGGCCGGGGGTGCTGTGGCTGGATGGGCTCTACGCGGCCCGCCGCGGGGGGAGTAAATGTGCTCCTCTCCGCCTCATAATCAATTAAGACATAACTTAGTTTGCATGCATTGCACTGTCCGCTGGAACTGACAGCAGCGTTCCGCAGCTGTATGACTGCTCGAGCAAACCAACCTCGGCTTGCAGGAGAGAAAAGGAGTGCGCTGGGCGTGCGGGCGGCTCGTCGTCGTCCGTCCCCGGCCGACCTCCTCCCTTCGCATTCCTGATAGAGTAGCCTTGCTTAGCGGATACTTGTCTTATGAATGTCTCATCCCGTCCCCTCTCTCCCTGAGCAGAGTGAACATGAGATCTTAATTCCTTTGTCATCTTACCCCGATTCTCCGAGGAAAGACTGGAAGAGGAACGAACGAGGAAGGGAGGAGAAAGAAGAGGAGGAGGAGGAGGTTGAGGAGGAGGAGGAGGAGGAGGAGGAGGAGGAGGAAGGAGGAGGGAGGAGGGAGGAGGACGACGAGGGGGTGTGATGTTCGGCCTCCTCGGGCCTCCGTGGGGGCGAGGAACGCCCCGAAACTTTTCGGACCACGACCTTTGCAAGTTGGCGAAAATCTGAGGTGCTCTCAGACTCCGACCTTCCCGTCCGTTGCGAGGTACCCAAGACGGCCCATGAGAGCCCCCAAAACAGGCCGAGAGAGCCGCCCCAGGAGTCCTGTAGGGTCCGCGACCCCCCCCCAAAGACGGCCCAAGACGCCCCGATGACGGCCCAAGAGACCCCCCCAGCGAGGCCCACGAAAACCCCCAGGCGCCCAAGAGCGCCCCAGGAGTGCCCGAGATGGTTTGAAGATGGCCGAAAATGGCCCCATGACGACCTTCAAGAAGTAAACATCGGCCCATTCCTTGCGTAGAACGAACATATTCAGCATATTCGTTTGCTTCGTCTTCACAGTGCCCCTGACGCCCCCGAGGAGCCCCGGGACGGGCCAAGTGGGACCCAATATGGCCCATGAGAGCTACAAGCCAGCCCAAGAGAGCCCCAAAAGGCACCCACCAGAGCCACAACGGGGGCCGGAAGAGCTGCCTAGAGATTCTCGGGGGGCCTCTTCCGCAGCGTCCGGAATCATGCTCCCGGAAGCCTCTCTGGGAACATGAATTCCGGGCTCCCAGGACGCCCGTGAGGGCATTAAGGCGGCGCCAAAAAGTAGTTTTAAAAGGGCGCCCAAAAAGGCCCGGGGGGACATAGTTCGTTGATTCGCGCGACATGTTGTTGGATGTCTTGCGCGCGGAGCCGCATGCGAGCGCAGCCACTGGGGCGCTCGGTGGAGCTCCCTATGGAGCCACGAAACGTGCGAGGGGTGTGCCAGAATGGGGGGTGGAACCGCATGCGGGCGCAGCCACTGGGGCCTTCGGTGGAGCTCCCTATGGGGCCACGAAACGTGTGAGGGGTGTGCCAGAATGGGGGGTGGAACCGCATGCGGGCGCAGCTACTGGGGCCTTCGGTGGAGCTCCCTATGGGGCCACGAAACGTGTGAGGGGTGTGCCAGAATGGGGGGTGGAACCGCATGCGGGCGCAGCCACTGGGGCCTTCGGTGGAGCTCCCTATGGGGCCACCCACGAAGCGTGTGGAACCGCATGCGGGCGCAGCCACTGGGGCCTTCCGTGGAGTTCCCTATTGGGCCACGAAACGTGCGAGGGGTGTGCCAGAATGGGGGGTGGAACCGCATGCGGGCGCAGCCATTGGGGCCTTCGGTGGAGCTCCCTATGGGGCCACGAAACGTGTGAGGGGTGTGCCAGAAAGGGGGTGGAACCGCATGCGGGCGCAACCACTGGGGCCTTCGGTGGAGCTCCCTATGGGGCCACGAAACGTGTGAGGGGTGTGCCAGAATGGGGATGGAACCGCATGCGGGCGCAGCCACTGGGGCTTCGGTGGAGCTCCCTATGGGGCCACGAAGCGTGTGAGGGGGTTGTGCCAAAGTGGGGGGTGGAACCGCATGCGGGCGCAGCCATTGGGGCCTTCGGTGGAGCTCCCTCTGGGGCCACGAAACGTGTGAGGGGTGTGCCAGAATGTGGGATGGAACCGCATGCGGGCGCAGCCACTGGGGCCTTCGGTGGAGCTCCCTATGGGGCCACGAAACGTGTGAGGGGTGTGCCAGAATGGAGGTGGAACCGCATGCGGGCGCAACCACGTACTGGGGCCTTCGGTGGAGCTCCCTATGGGGCCACGAAACGTGCGAGGGGTGTGCCAGAATGGGGGGTGGAACCGCATGCGGAGGCAGCCACTGGGGCCTTTGGTGGAGCTCCCTATGAGGCCACGAAACGTGTGAGGGGTCTGCCAGAATGGGGGGTGGAACCGCATGCGGGCGCAGCCACTGGGGCCTTCGGTGGAGCTCCCTATGGGGCCACGAAGCGTTGTGAGGGTAGTCTTGAGAATGGGGGGTGGAACCGCATGCGGGCGCAGCCACTGGGGATTTCGGTGGAGCTCCCTATGGGGCCACGAAATGTGTGAGGGGTGTGCCAGAAGGGGGGTGGAACCGCATGCGGGCGCAGCCACTGGGGCCTTCGGTGGAGCTCCCTATGGGGCCACGAAACGTGTGAGGGGTGTGCCAGAATGGGGGGGTGGAACCGCATGCGGGCGCAGCCACTGGGGCCTTCGGTGGAGCTCCCTATGGGGCCACGAAACGTGTAGGGGGTGTACCAGAATGGGGGGTGGAACCGCATGCGGGCGCAGCCACTGGCGCCTTCGGTGGAGCTCCCTATGGGGCCACGAAGCGTGTGAGGGGTGTGCCAGAACGGTGGGTGGAACCGCATGCGGGCGCAGCCACTGGGGCCTTCGGTGGAGCTCCCTATGGGGCCACGAAGCGTGTGAGGGGTGTGCCAGAATTGTGGGGTGGAACCGCATGCGGGCGCAGCCACTGGGGCCTTCGGTGGAGCTCCCTATGGGGCCACGAAGCGTGTGAGGGGTGTGCCAGAATGGTGGGTGGAACCGCATGCGGGCGCAGCCACTGGGGCCTTCGGTGGAGCTCCCTATGGGGCCACGAAGCGTGTGAGGGGTGTGCCAGAATGGCGGGTGGAACCGCATGCGGGCGCAGCCACTGGGGCCTTCGGTGGAGCTCCCTATGGGGCCACGAAACGTGTGAGGGG
>CAUYUJ010015571.1:0-19381 GCA_963575745.1 Prorocentrum cordatum | reverse complement strand
CCTCCTCCTCCTCCTCCTCCTCTCGCTCCCCCGTCGCCATTGTGCCTCAAGCTCGAAACGCTCGCCTGGCGCTTCGGGCTTGGACGCAGCAGGCCCTACATTTCACCCTGCCGTGCGCCAAAGCACGCTCCGTTTTGGCCTCTCGCAGACGTCGCGTGCACTGCGTGGGCTGGGTAAACTGAGACTTTTCCAATTCCTGGCCTTGGCAGTGTGTTTTAGCCAAGCGATGCAGCATCTGCCCCTCGCAGCGAGCGCGGGGGGCCCCGGGGGAGGCGACGACCCTGCCGGCATCGACGGGGCGATCGCCGACGGGGCCGACATCGCGACCGCTCCTCCTCGCGCTCCAGTGGGAGCACCATGCGTGTCGACAGTGCGCAGGCAGCTTCTCGCACGCTTCGCGACCATGCTCGCGATCGGGGCTTGCTACTTGATCCGCTGACGCTGTTCGCGAGAACCGAGATCGACACGGCGACGCCATCGACGCCCTTGCCGCTCCCGACCAAGAGCGCTCTCCGCCGCGTGGAGAAGCGCACCGCGTCTGACATGGCCCTGACCTCAGGCGCTGGCGATCCTCGGCGCGATCGTCGGCCTCCCCCCCCTCAGTCTACGGCGGAGGGCGTAGAGGCAGCTGTCGCCGCTGCCCCTCAATAGCAGCAAGGGGAAATGCGTTCGGAGGTCAACTCCGTCACGAGCGCGGCGCGCGACAGCGCGCGCCAGATAGCGGTCGAGCTCCGACGCCCCCAGGTCGCGAAGCTCGACAGCCACGGCGTCGACATCAGGAACCTCCGGGACAAGACGGACAGCACGGCGCAGGGCTAGCGCGCGCTCCGCGAAGACCCGGGCGCAGTGCAGCGTTGCCTTGCCTACGCCCAGGCCGCCCGCGAGAACGCCCGCGGCCTCGGCGGGCTGGCCGCGCGCGATCGAGCTCCGACCCGAGCGCCCCCCGCGTCGGCTGCGCCCTGCCCGCGGCGCTGGGGGGGTCGAGACTGCCGCCCCCGGCTGGATCAATGACTCGGGCCTCGAAAGCATTCGCTACGCGTTGCAGGGCATCTCTCCGGGGAAATTGTTTCGCCCGCACCTCCCTGGAGCTGCCGCTGGGGTGGCCCGCGCTGTTCGTCTGGCCCGTCGCCTTCAGCTACCAGGGGGGGGGGGGGGGGCGGCGCTCCTCGGCGACAGCTGTCGCGGGCTCGTCGGGCGCCGTCTTCAGCAGCCCCGACAACGGCCCCAAGCGAGCGCGTCGGGAAGAGCATGGGAAATACTCCTCGGCATCTTTCCGCGCGCATGTGCGGACCGCGACTGGCGCTTCCTTCGCGCGAATCAACGTTGAAACCGCCCCCGCGGTCGAGGTCGCCCCAATGGGCGCCGACGAGCCAACGCGACTGACTTGGTTTCCGCGCGCAGTGGCTGAGTGCAACATTGACTTCCAGGGCATCAGCGCGCAGTTCAAGCAAAAGCTCCATGGCGCGGACGCATCTGCGTGGACGTCGTCCTAGCAGACGCTTTCTGCCGTGGGAGATCAGCAAAACCTCTCAGCGTGGTTTTCGCGTCGCATCCTGGAACGCTGGTAGGCCATGCTGTTGGATCCACAAACGTGGACGCCAGAAGTTCGACAAACTGAAGCACCCCCCGTTGCGGCGCCACTTGGTTTTCCTGCTGGAAGTTCACGGCAGCGAGATCGTGCCCACCTCGCTCCTGGATCAGCTTCCTATTCATCACGAGTTAAACTACTCGGGCTACCCAGCCGGCCCTGCTGCGCAGGCCGATGACACCGATCATCGCGCAGGAGAGCTTGCAATCATTATCCCACGGCGCGCTCTTTTTTTCTGGCATCTACCTGATACCGACGCCCCGCAGTTCGCGCATTCCGTCATCGTCCCTGGCCGTGCTATCACGCTGAAGGTTACTGGTTCAGACGGCCATGCTGCGCGGGTCATCAACCGACGCAATTTTGGCACTGAGTTTCGGGCTCGCGGCCTCGCGCGGCAGCAGTGCAATCGCAATCTGGAGTGGGCTCGACATAATGAGTTGACAAGATTGACCATCTGTGCTTGCGACGTTGCCGCGAGCAACTTTTCGAACCAATCATTGGTCTTCCCTCGCCGGCGGCAGGCTCGTAGGACGCGAGGCGGTCGCGCGAGTCAAATCCGAGCCTTCTCGGCGAAGCCTCTGTGACATTGGCATGCTTGAGATTGAGGGCCCATTGCCGACGCGCTTCGATTGATCTTCGCAGTCCATGAGCACGATCGAGCGGTTCTTTACTTCGTTGAGCACCCACTGCGCGAGTGACTTCGACGCCGCGAACAACGCGCTTCAGGAGGCTGAGAAGTTGAGCGACAACTTCCTTTCTGACCATGTACTCATTGTCCTTCATCTGCAACCCGAGCGCCCCCCCCGAGCGGAATGTCACGGCATGCCGAGGCGCATCTTCCGCAGCGCTCGGTTCAATAGCATCCTGCGTAACTGCGTCGGATGCACCGACCTCTCCTCGATGGCGGTGGATGGGCGGTGGAAATCGGGTACAGGAGCTAATTCGCTGCGCTTAGTAGAGGCGAATTTCAATGCGACCCCCCTGGCGATTGCGCGCGACCTGCTGGGCGGACTAACGAGGAGTCGGGCGGCATCGAGATAGCGCGCGTGACTCTTCGGGCGGTTGCTCGGGCGGTGTGGCGACGAGATGCGCGGCTGGCTCGCAGGCCGCGAGCGTCTTCTGCCCCGGCAAGACGTTTCTTGGATATCTCGGCAGGCGGCGCAGCATGCGCCGCGGACTCGGAGGGCTTCCGCAACTGCGCGAAGGACTGCAACCAATGCCGCTTCGACCTCAGAGGGCAGCAAGCGGCTCGAGGTGCCGAGCGTCGTCGCCGCGCCCCGCAGGGGGGCGACTCCCTCGCTGGCTTGCCAAATGACGTCAAATCCAGATGACATGCGCGCGGCAGGCCCTGGCATGGAACCCATCTGAGCGTCGGCTGGCCCTGAAGGGTATCGAGCACGCGCGGCCGGCCGATGGCCCCATCATCCGCGGCCCCAGCGACATGGCCGACGCGTTCCGCGCGCTCTGGGAGATTGTCTTCGCGGAGGCCTGCTGCAACGACCAAGCTATCTCTGACTGCCTTGATTATCATCTCCCTCGCTTTCAACCCGCCGGCCTCCCGATCCCGACTCCGGAGGACCTTGCCGGAGCTCTCAGGCGCGGCGGGGCCTCTTCCGACCCGATCGCATGCCCCGCGCGGCGCGGAGAGCCGTGCCATTCGCGGCCGATGTTCCGCATGATGTGATGATGCGGTTATTCTCAGGCGGCGCCCCCGCCAGCGGCGCGAATGAATGCAACCTTGCTTTCGCCCCCAAAGGAAAGGGTCACCGTGGCCTCGCCGACTGCGCGCGCGACGCGGGCTCGCTTGGGCCATTGAATTTGAAGAGCGCCGACGGCGAGGCCCTCGCCCATGCCGTCAAATTTTATTTCTTAGTAAGATAGCAGGAGGCCGCGCCCACCGCGGTCAGCAAGGCGCCATTTCGCGGCGAAGCTTTGGCGCCCAAGCTATAGGACAGGATGCCGAGCCACGTTTACGCGGCATTGGAGGCGATGCCCGCGAGAGGCGCCCTGCTTTATGGCGAAGGCCTCATGGCCAGCGCCGCCGACCCTGAGGTCGGGGGGGGGGAGGGGGCGCGGAGCGCGGGGGGGGGGGGGATGAGGAGGGGGGCGGGGGGGCGACGAGCATGGGGGGGGGGTTGGAGCGCGGGGGGGATGAGGAGGAGGAGAGCGAGGCGAGCAGGGTCGCGCGCGAAGGGGCGTGCGGGGGGGGGGGGGGGGGGGGCAAGGACGGCAGAAGCGAGTAGAGCGCGGCGGTCATGAGGAGGGGGGCGGGGGGAACAATGCCGAGGACGTTGGCGATGTTGACGACGACGCTGATAGCTTATTAGGACCCTTCGGGATCGTCTTGGAGCCCTCCTGGGGCGTCTTCCAGGCTTCGTTCGCAGTTTTGAAATTATGTTCGGCATCTTTGACATCTGGGAGGCCACGGGGCGGGGATTCGGGGGCTCTGGGGGCCCCGGAGGGGCGCTCGCGTGCTCTCGCGCGCCCCCCCCCCCCCCCTCTGAAAGGAACACAGAGTAGCAGGCGCGTGTGCTGTTTAGATTTTTGATGCTTCTCTGTGTGTTCATGGTCTGCCGTGTTCTGTGACCGCCGCCCACTGGCTCACTGTGTGGGTGGGCGGGCCTGTTTTACCTAGGCAGCTGATTGCAGCTGCACAGATCGCGCACTGGGGCCGCGATCGCTTCAGGAGAGCAAAAGGTGCTCAACGTGTGAAGCAGGATTCTGAGTTACGAGTAAATCTTGAACATCAGTTTTGGACATCCCTGGAGAGCGAGGTGAGCAAGTTCGAGAACTTCAGAGACCTCTGGAGGCTCTTTGGGATTCAGATTGGTAGCGGAGCTCGTGGTATCCGCACCACGGGCTCCCACCAGTCTCGTCACCATGACGACGCCAGCAGGGACATCGGCACCATCACGAGTTGAGGTACCATCCTGGATCGGTGAGGCAGAAAAGCTGTCGAACTACCGTTTCGAGGTGTCGATGTTTGTGAAGAGCATCAGAGTGAACGACCGCTACGTCTGCGGACCACAACTGGTCCCGGCACTCGGACCGCGGGTTCGGAACGCCGTGGAGAGCTGCCCCTCGATCGACGACGTAGACGAGGTGGACGAATACGGAAAGTCAGTCGGCTGGGAGACGGTGTTCAATTATGTGCTTGAGAAGTTGGACTACACCAGCCTCAATGACACGGGTCTGTTGGCCGAGGAGTTCTTCCTGAAGATAGGCCGCGACTCGGGGGAGACCTTTCAAGACTGGGCGGCCCGGTTCGAGAAGAAGGAGAGGGAGCTGTTGACCCAGCTGCAGGCCATCGACCCACACGTGAAGGAAGTGATAGCGAAACCCCTTCGCACATGGTGGTTCCTGCGGAAGTCAAGGCTCACCCCCGTGCTCAGAGGTGAGGTGGCGGCGACCGCGTGAGGGGACTTCAACTATGCGAAGACCTACAAGACGTTGCTCACGCGCTTCCCAGCGGAGGCTCTTGCGGATCTGGACGGCAAGGTCAAGCGTGAGCGGGCGTTGTTCGAGAACGACATTGAGGCGGACGAGGACGAGACTGGTGGGGAAGCGGAGGAGATCTACGAGATGGCCGAGCAGCTCCTCAACTTCGCGGACGAGGAGGAGGAGGTGGAGCCCGACGACTTGGAGGCGGACAACGAGGTGTTCGCGCAGTTTCGCCAAGCGGGTCGGAGCTTCAGGGATGCCAGGGATCTCCTTCGACAAGTACGAGTAGCAAGGGACTACTACCCGGTGGTGGTTCCGCGAGAAGATGGACGACAAGCTCCACCGCCGAGGCCTCACGCTGAGGGGCGGCCCCGAGGACATTCTAAAGGACGTGGACGTGGGCAACAAGATCGACGAGTTCGCTTTGAAGGTGCGCGAGATCTGTCCAAGATGAAGTGCATCGTGCGCAAGCAGTTCGGACATCGAGCTCGTGACTGTCCCGACCGTGGCAAGGTCGGGAGCGGCGCCACTGGAGGCGCGACGAACACGCACAACGGCTTCATCCTGTCGGCCCTGGACGAGTACGTCTACCTGCTCGAGCGCGAGGGGATCTGGGCCGTGCTGGACATTGGAGCCACGCGCAGCCTCGGTGGCGTCGAGAGCGTGGAGAACCTCATGTACGAGATGCTGGTGAACCACGGGAGTTCGAGGCGCACGGCGACACCTGCTCCTTTACTTTCGGCGACGGGCTCCAGAAGAGCTCGATGGGGACGGTCTCTGGACGTGCATACTTGGGACCGGAGCTCCGAGACATTAGCCTCTCGGCGATGGCGAACCGCGTCCCCATTCTCCTGGGCATGGACATCCTGACGGACGACTTGAAGGTAGTGGTCGACTGTGGCCGCAACTGGATTGGGTTGCCGACGCTGGGCAACAAGGTCTACTATTGCGAGAGGCTCTCGAGCAAGCACCTGGCGATCAACCTCTCGACGCCGCAGTGGTGGCGCGAGGTCTCTCTACCCTTGTCCCTGGAGAACTGCCGCGTCAACATGGCAGGGCGGGACTCCATCGTGCTGGACGAGAAGCCGGAGGAGCCCGTGACGGGCTGCGCTGGCTGCCTCGCCGCGCGCTAGGGACAGCACCCCCTGGTGATGTCGGCGAGCGAGATATCATCTCCATCGTCATCCTCATCATCGGGGCGGCCCACAGAAAGGTGCCCAAGGAGCCCAGGTTCGTTTCCCGGTCCAGGGGACAGCCACGTCCCAGGAGCCTCGAGGACCTCAAGAGGGTCCACATCTCCAGGAGAGACCTCGAGCCAGCCCCCCTCGAGCCGACCGAGAGCGACGCGATGTGCGACCGAGAGAAGACCCACGACGTCTCAAAGTTCGAGCAGCCCGAGACCGATGACGACCAGGGGTTCGAGTGGGACAAGGTGGGGGAGCTCTCGGACATTCTCGGGGACTTCGGAGGCAACAAGAGGTTCTAGTACGAGGGAAAGTCCTAGGGGAACCCAGAGGACAACTAGGGTAAGCTTCGGGAGACCTTCCAGGAGAAACGAGGTGCACCTGCCAGAGGAGGACCCTGAACAGAACCCCAAGAAGCCAAATGATATGCCTCAGCCTCGGGTGGCCCAAAAATGTTGTGCAGGAACTTCCGAGATTCCCAGCAGTTCAGCTTTTCCATATCCTACATATCAGAACGCGTCTGATGTCACGTGGAGACTCTTCTTCGCGACAGCAGCCGCCGTCAGCACGGCCAGAGTGGGCGCGTCCGAGGACTCGAGCTGAATCCTCGCCTGCCACGCCGACGTCAGCTCCGTCGACAGCGGGCTCAGCGTCAGCAACACCACCGCTGCAGATGCCGATCAACAGTCCTACGGGATCACCAGTGCGGTACCAGCCACCAGGACGATGCCAGTGCTGCGGAGCGGTGGGACGGACTCGGAGAGGGTGCAGCTGCAACGGCGGCATGTCCCACTACTGCCTTCGACTCCAGGCACGGTACGGACCTCATCCTGCATGGCCTCCTGCTGCCCTACTTGCGACGCCCCACGAAGTGTACATGGGGATGGGCTACCCGGTGCCAGCGACTCCACCAGCAGGACCACCGCTACAACCACCGCCACCGCCTCCGACACCACCGAGCTCAACAGTTCGATCGAGGTGCTCATGCTGCAAGGCACCCAACCGCGCGATCACGGGATGCAGCTGCCGCGGAGGCAAGAGTCATCGATGCCTACGCCTGCATCCGGACGAATCGACCTCGGAGAAGGAAACCCTCGGCGAAGCGCTGGGGGACAGCCGGAGTCAGGCCGTGGCGATGCGGTGGAGGCGCCTGGCGTCGAAGCTGGCAAAGTGCGACCCTGCGGGGCCCTGGGTATTTCTGCCAGTGCCGGACGACAGCATGCTGGACGATTCGGACGTGACGGAGACCGTGAAGAAGCGGGGCCGCTGAAGCCATTGAATGACGCGGACCTCATCACATTCTACCAGGCGCAGACCAAGGTGATGTACCAGATCTACTTCGAGATCGGCGAGGACACCGTCAAGCTGACCAAGACCAAGCGCGCGGATCTCATGGAGGTGTGCTGCCCGAACGAGTCGTCGCTCGGCAAGGCGGTGGAGGCGCAGCATGGCCAGGTGATACGGTGTGGGCTCTTCAACGGCTATGACATGGGCACGGCCACAGGCGTCCGCAGGGCCATACATTTACTTCGAATGGCACGACCTCGACGTTTGGTGTTAAGCCCCCCGTGCACCGCAGACTGTCCCTTCCAGAACCTGAACCAGAAGACGGAGGCCCAGAGGAAGCAGCTCTCGGACAAGATCCGACAGGCGCGCAGGATCCAACGGGGGTGCCTGGCCCTGCACGAGGAGGCGAAGAAGATAGTGGACTGCCACATTGAGTTAGAGCAGCCCTGGAACAGCCGCAGCTGGTCGAGGTCACCCTCCATTAAGAAGATGCGGTCAGAGATGTACGAGACGATCATCCATGGGTGTGCCTACGGACTTCGTGACGAGAGGTCAGGACTCTTGGTGAAGAAGGCATGGCGAGTATGCTCTACCGACCCCGACTTTGGAGCGAAGGTGGGCCGGCTCTGCAGCAACCGAACGGGACGAGGAGATAATCACCTACATCGTGCCATCGAGGACGGACATCTGGTGGCTCAGACAGCCTACTATCCTCCGGCCATGTTCCGAGCCTGGGCCAAGCACATCCTTAAGAAGAACGTAGCCTCCCAGTACGGCAAGGAGATCTACGCGGGCCTGGAACAGATTTCAGAAGAGGACGACGTCGAGACGTCGGGCGAGTTAGGGGAGCTGAACACGGAGGAGGACATCGAGATGGAGACCGCCGAGGCTTCCCTCAAAGGCCTGGGCGTCAAGACGGAGCTGTCGAAGAAGGAGGTCTCAGAGATCGAGCAGAGACTCGCGCGACTTCATCGCAATCTGGGACATCCCAGCAACAAGACACTCTACAAGATTCTCAAGGCCTCTGGTGCAGCGGTCCCTGTACTCCAACTGGCACTTCAATTTCAATGCCATGGTTGCCATATTGGGAAGCTCCCCAAAGCTGTGCGAGTAGCCTCAGGCGTGGAGATTCCGGGCGTGCTCGAAGTCCTCGCCACGGACGGACTGGAGTGGCTCTCACCTCAGCAGACCTCCCACATCATGACCCTGAACCTCGACGAGGGGTCCGGCCTCACCAGCGTCACCTACCACGGGCAGAAGGGCGAGCGCAGCGGCAACCGGTCAGACATCGAGGTGATCTCTACGTGGGAATCGTGGTGCAGCCACTACCGTCAACCTGCCCTTCTTCGCATGGACCCAGAAGGGTGCCACTGCTCTCAGATAGTCGCGAAGTGGGCATCCGACCATGGGATCGAGATATGGATCGCACCTGGGGAGGCGCACTGGCTCATGGGCAAGGTGGATCGTCGCATTCAGCTCTTCAAGCGCCTCATGACGAAGATGGCCACCCACGACTCCGAGTGCAGCACGCAGGAGCTGGTCACCTGGGCCGTGAGTGCGATCAACTCCATGGACAAGGTGGGGAATCACTCCCCATTCGAGCACGTGCTGGGCGTCACAGGGATGGCCCCCACGAGTAACCCCTTCGCCATCATCGACGGGGACACCGGCGAGACGCAGGAGCAGAGGCGACTTCTGGCCCGCCAGAGCTACCTCGAGTGCGAATATGCAGAACGGCGACGCCATGCCGAGCAAGCCAGGAACCGGATCTACCAGACTTGGGAGGCCGGCGACCTCGTGTACTTCTGGCGTGACGGCAAAGGACGGGAGAACCGACCTGGCAAGAAAGGAGGGTGGTACGGACCTGCACGAGTGCTTGTCCAGGAAAAACGGCATATCGACGGCCGCACTCGGGTGACCTCGGTCGTCTGGATCGCCCACGGGAACACGTTGATCAGGTGCGCGCCCGAGCATCTACGACCAGCCTCCGAGACAGAGAAGATGCTGACCGAGCTCAAGAAGCAGGCCTCCCTCGGGAAGACCATGACAGAGATCCTGGAGACCGCCAAGGCTGGGACGTTCGAGGACCTGGTGGAGCAGCGCCGCCCAGACCTCACAGCATACGAGCCCCCGAGGACCACCGAGGCATTCCAACCAGGAGACGAGGCAGAAGCGCCGCCGGCCGCTGTCACGGAGGAGGAGACGAAAATACCGGAGTCGAGCCACATTACACCGAGATCTATGGCTCAACCAGAAGCAGAACCAGGCGAACCCTCCGAAGACGCTCAGGACCAGGAGATGGCACCACCCGCAGGAGAAGAGATACCTCAGCAGCCTCCGCCAGTGGACCTACCTCCAGCTGAAGCACCAGCATCTGAGGGAGCAACACCAGCAGCACCAGGGGAGCCGTCTGCTTCGTCATCGTCGGCGCGCCCTCGGAACCGCATGACACATCGTGGACCGGAGCTGGACCTTTATCAGCCGCCGGAGAAGCGTCGGAAGGACAACAACGACATGGACGAGAGCGAGCTCTGGGCGGACCTCCAGGAGGACGACCTGGACATTCTCCTGGGGATAGACGAGCACCAGACAGCATATTTCGAGCACATCAAGAGCGAGGGGGCCGACAGGAGCGTCGAAAATCGCATGATGCAGGCAGTTCTCAACAGCTTCGTCGCCAACCAGCGCCGGAAGGACAAGCTCGAGCTCTCATGGTCCAAGATGAACGCATCCGAGAGGGCAGAGTTCGAAGTGGCCATCTCTAAGGAGACGGACAACTGGCTTCAGCATCGTGGACTCCGACCAGTACCTGCGTCTGAGGTCAAGGACAGTGCCGACATCATCCGGGCGCGGTGGCTCTTCACGAGGAAGGCGGACGGCAGGGCCAAGGCGCGACTCGTGCTCCTCGGCTACCAAACGAAGGACCTCGGGAAGGAGCCTACGGCTAGCCCAACTGCATCTAGACGGGCTCGCAGCGTGATGCTCACGATCGCGGCTGCGCATGACTGGAAGTTGATCAAGGGTGACGTCACCTCGGCGTTCCTGCAGGCTAACGAGCTGGACAAGGACTTGTTCATCGAACCCGACGCCGTGCTGAAAAAGGCCTTCAAGGTGAAGGAGGGCGAGCTACTACGCGTCGTCAAGACCGGGTACGGCATCGGGGAGGCCCCGCGTCACTGGTGGGAAACGGTGAAGGTCGATTTCAAAAAGCTCGGACTGCAGCCCTGCGAGCTGGAGCCGTGCATGTGGCAGGTGCGGTGCCCACAGACCAGACGCCTCATCGGCATGGTCATGGCGCACGTGGATGACTTCATTCTGGCAGGTGGCACCGCTCACCCCAAGTGGACCAACATCGTGTCTCAGATCCGGAGGCTCTACAAGTGGGGCACCTGGGAGGACATGAATGACGGTATCACCAGCCTGGAGCAGTGCGGGGTCACCATCGAGGAGAACGAGAAGGGGTTCTTCCTGCACCAGCGCGCCCACGCCGACAAGATCGCCGAAGTACGGCCATCTGACGGAGGACGGCACCGACCGACGGACAACCTGCGCGACAAGGACCAGACCGTGCTGCGTGCGTTCTGCGGGGAGGTCTACTGGCTGGGCGTCAACACCATGCCCTTCCTGCTCGCGTGGGTCGCAGAGCTCCAGTCGAAGATTCCTGAGGGCACCCGCAGTCTGTTCACGGCCGCCAACAACATCGTCAAGCTGATCAAGCAGAACCAACGCATGGGTCTTCAGATCCACCGCCATGACTTGGACGACCTGGCCGTCTTCACGCGGTGCGACGCAGCCGGGCTAGCCGGCCAGATGGCCATTCACAAGGTGGCTACCTCACCGCCATCGCAGCCACGAAGGCCATGGACGGCGAGAAGTCGCAGTTCACCGTGCTCGACTGGGGCTCTAAGAAACTCCGACGCGAGGCTCGCTCGAGCCTGGCCGCAGAAGTTCAGGAAGCTGGAGACGCTGAAGGCGAACAATGCATGGTGCGGGTGGTGCTGGCCGAGATACTGCTGGACAAGTCTCCCATCCAGGAGAAGATGACGCTGCTCCATCATTTGCCGGCGGTGCTGGCCACGGACTGCAAGGCGTTCTACGACGGAGTGGCACGGTCGCAGTCGGCCGGACTCGGGCTCGAGGAGCGACGTGCAGCGATCGAGGCCCTGGCTCTTCGGAATGCACTCGATGAAGGGAAGACCGTGGTCAAGTGGGTGCACTCCTACGCGAAGATCGCAGACGGGCTCACGAAGGGCAACTGGCAAGCCTTCGGTGTCCTCAAGCTGTTCCTGGAGAAGCAGGAGTGGAGGCTCATCTACGACGAGAACTTCATGAGTGCACGAAAACGGGCCGCCCTGGGCAAGGGCATCTTCGATACCACGAAGCTCGAGGACGCTGCAGCCGCCAAGCAAGTCTTCGAGGAGCGCCGGAAGTCCAGGCAGCTGCAGGAGCTCCCGAGGGAGATCCAGACAGAGGACGGCAATGTGGAGCCGAGCAGCTCTCGGCAGGGTCGTGATGACCCCGTGAACACGGCAGCTTCTTTTCCGCCTGTCTGAAAGGAACACAGAGTAGCAGGCACGTGTGCTGTTTAGATTTTAGATGCTTCTCTGTGTGTTCATGGTCTGCCGTGTTCTGTGACCGCCGCCCACTGGCTCAAGGTGTGGGTGGGCGGGCCTGTTTTACCTAGGCAGCTGATTGCAGCTGCACAGATCGCGCACTGGGGCCGCGATCGTTTCAGGAGAGCAAAAGGTGCTCAACATGTGAAGCAGGATTCTGATTTACGAGTAAATCTTGAACATCAGTTTTGGACATCCCTGGAGAGCGAGGTGAGCAAGTTCGAGAACTTCAGAGACCTCTGGAGGCTCTTTGGGATTCAGACCCCCCCTCCCCCCCGACAGGAAAAGGCTGCCCCCAGGGGAGGGGGGGGGGGGCAGCCATTCGCCGTTGCACCCTCGGCAAGCGGGGCTCGGTTGATCTTCATATGAGCGGCCCTTCGACGTCTTGCAGGAATTGCGCGGGGCCGCGGGGTTCCCGGGAGAGGCGTCGCATCTGACCCGGGTGGAATCTTCGCGACAATATATATATATATATATATATATATATATATATATATATATGTGTTTTGTTTTTGTTGTTTTTTGTATGTTGTTCTTTTTTTGGGGGGGGGGGTTCGGTTCGTACATCGGACGTATTGCTTAGAGGTAGGTGCGCGTTTCGCGTTTCAGTGCGCGCGCGTTGCAATGGCAGTTGTATGTTAGGCGGGCGAACATTTCATGTGTGACATATAGTATGAACAACAACAATAATAATATACGTGGGCATTATCATGCTCGCTTGTCGGCGCGGTGATTCCTATGATTGGAATGATGTTGTGCTGCGACTACTTTGACCCAGAGCGCTAATTAATGGGCCGGGCAGAAAGCCCCCCCCGCAGCGAGAGCCCCCCCCCCAAAGCGAAGACGAGTCGTTGCCACGTAGCGCCAGCGCGCGCCAAGAGCCCAACAATGACGATAGACCCGCCGCCGGCCAGCCCGGCGTAGTTGATGCAAGGTGAGACTGGAACTTGGAGGACGACGACGGTGCAGGTGCTGAGTCGCTCCAAAAAGACGACTTCGAATCGCTCCCCGGGGGCGGCCGTTGCTCTGAAGCGCGCAAGGGTGGGGTTGAGGGCCAGCGGGCAGCGGAGGTGTGTCAATGGAGGCAAATGAAAGCTAAGCTATCCACTGGCGAACTCGATGAATGCGTGTTCCAGCTGCTGGTCCCCATGCAGATAGCCGACGGGGCGACGTCGGGAAGCCGCCAATATTTCAAGTTTCAATTCCTCGGGGTCAACGCGCGCCGCGTCGCTTTCCGCGAGCTGCTCGGCATTTGGGAACTCGCATTTGGGTGGGCTGATGCGGTGGCAAAATGAAGGGCATGCTCAACCTCCTCGCGACCTTCGCCACGCAACGGTGCGCGACAAGGGGGCCGCTGCGACTGCATGTGACACGATGCTGCAATGAGCATATGACGTCTTGGCAGTTTTTCCTCCTCCCTCCCATTCCCCTCCAGAAAGAACGGCTGGCCCTGCGCAAGATACTACGGCTCACGCTTTCCAGTTTCGCACTATCAGAATTGCAAGCGCCCGAGTCGTTGCGCATCATGAGCTTCGCTGTTATATGGAGGCGGCGGGTCGGACCTTCAGGCGGTGGGGGGAAGTGTGGACCTATATTCAGCTTCGAGCATGGGCCGAAGCACCTGCCAAGCGCGCCATCACAGGCAAGTGGTGCGCATCGTGCTGGCGCAGCCAGACAAGCATTGTTCAGAGGCGCGCAGCCCTCTTGATTCCATACTCTGGTCCCCCCTCGCCCGCTGCCTGCTCTCACCTCTTCCTCCCCCCCCCCGTCATCCAGCGAGCTCGCCAATTGGCGATTACCACTCAAACGTCTCGTGCGAATCGGCGAAAGCCACCACGTTGGCAGGCACTATTTACCGCCTCGTTGCGCAGTCAGACCGTGCCCGACGGGATGCTTGCCCTCATTACTCGACGAATCCGAACTCTCTGTCCTGAGCTCCCCCCGTGCCCTGCTCGCAATCTCCTTAAGCGATGGTGCCGATTGAAACGCCTCCTTGCCCGTGTCCCGCGCTCCCATGCCTGTCCTCACGTGAAGTCTTTGTCGGGTGCGTGGATAACTAGCGTGAGGGTGAAGATATTGCTGCAGTCCCCATGCAGGTTCGGCTGTGCTGATCAACCAGATGCCCAGGCACTTTACTTACTGTGTCCGACTGTGTCCTCAGCTCTGCGCCGCCACGGACCTCCTCGGTCCTCCTCCCCCTCCTGAGCCTCTGTTGCGTTTGGGGTTGGGGGACCTCGGGGACTACGATGAACGGGAGGTCGGCTGGGTGCGGGCTCATAGAGCCCTAGTTTTGTCCTATCACATATGCCACAAGCTTCGGCCCCGCCTGGGAGCTGCGACGGTGATCTCTCACGCGTTGCTCTCTCAGGCTCGTAACGCATCACGCGCTGCACTCAACAACTGACGAACGAACACGCCCCCCCAAGGCGACGTGCGCTCCTCCTCCTCCTCCTCCTCCTTCTCCTCCTCCTCCTCCTTCTCCTCATGCGCCGGCGCCGGCGCCGCCCACGGCGCTCCCGTCGACTCTCCCGACGACGCTGCCGACGGCGACGGCGATGCCAAGCAGGACATGCCGCAACTCGTCAACCGCATCGTGGCTGGGCCGATGCCGCGCGTGCCGGCGGGCTACTCGCGGGAGCGGGGATGGGGGAGGGGGCGTGTGAAGGAGGGGAGGGGGGAGGGAATCGGGAGGGAGGGGGGGGGGGGGGGGAAAATTGAGGAGGCGGAGGGACGAGGAGGTTGGCATCCCATGCCAATCTTGCTGCGCCTGGCCCGCCACCCGTCGTGCTCCGCGACTCACCTCGTCGCCTGCGCGCTCGAGCTGGCGGGCCCGCCTCGGATTCCTGGGATCCGGGGCCCGAACTCACTTTTCGAATGATTGAATATTGAGGACGATGGCGAATCACTTTAAGAGGTTATACAGTACCTGCACGTACACGTATACGATGAAAAGGGAACCCTCTGCTGCTGCGTATTCACTGTTGAATTGGCATGGGTCATGAGAGCACGTGGTTTACCTACACGTACAAATGCACGCGCACACGTAACTGCGACGTAGACGTGTACGTCGATGTACATCGTGACTGTCAGTGGACGTGCGTGTGTGTGTGAACATATTATAGATGTATAAAGTGTGTACAAATATGCGTCGACACGGACGTGTGCGTGTGTGTATATATAAGTTGGTAGGGGGTCCCGGGACGCCCAAAGTGCACTGATTTGTCTTCCGGCCGTTTCGGGCCCAGCGGTGAACGCCAAAAAGCGTCAAAGGGGGCCGAGATACGTCCAAGAGGGCGCCAAGATGGCGCAAGAGCGCTCCAAGAGAGCCCAGGACCGCACAAGAGCGTTTCAAAATTGGTCCTAACATGGCTTGAAGACAGCCCAAGGGAGCTTCAAGACGGCCAAGGTGCCCTCAAAAAGACTTCCACGAGGCACTCAGGAGGCGAAACAAGTAGGTTTTTTCTATGGTTGTTGAAGGTTCTTCGTGTTCTCGGTGTTTCGTGCTTCCGATGGTCCAAGACAGCCCACGAGGTCCAGAAATCAGCTCAAGACGTCCCAAGAAGCACCCATAGAGGGCGCCACGACGGCGCAAGAGTCCCAAGACGGCCCAAGAGTGCCGCAAGACAGTCCAAGAGGCGCCCAAGATCGCCCAAGAGGGCCCCAAGAGGGCCCCAAGACGGCCCCAAGAGGGGTGCCCAAGAGGGGGAGCACGAACTGACAATTCGAGCCTTCCGCCCCAAGAGGCCTCCAGGAGGCCCCAAGAGGCCCCAACAGAGCCCAAGAGGCCCCCTAGAGGCCCCCTAGAGGCCCCCTAGAGGCCCCACGAGGCCCCAAAGGGGTCTGAAAAAACGCCCCCCAAACGGCCCCCAAGAGGCCTCCAAAACTGTTTGTAAGGGGCCCTCGGGAAGCCTCCCATGAATTCCAACCGACTTTCCAAGAGGCCTCTAACCCACAACCCAGGCACGGTGGCGGGATGGGCCGAAGGCCACTATCGGGAACGTGAACCGAGAACCTGAGATTTTCGCCCTAGGAGACCCCCAGGAGGGGTCAAGAGGTCCTCAAGAAGCTTGGCGACAGATCACCGGTTGACCGGTCGATGAGAGCGGAGAAGGAGGAATGAGGAAGAGGCAGGAGGAAACAGATAATGTTGACCTCATTATTAATGACCGCCTTGTTGTTGTCTCAATGCGGTCAGCACCCGACCAGCTAGAACCCAAGCGCGCGCGAAGCGCTCGCGATGGCTCTAGAATAAATAATTGTATATATATATATATACAGATATACACACATGCGGAGTGTTTATCACGTTCTTGTTCGGCTGAGAAGTCTTGTTGGGTGCTTGCCGCACAGACGTGGGGTTGCGAATGTTGGGTTATCTTAGTACTCCCCTGGGCTCACGTTCCACGCTTGGGGCGTGTTGTTTCGTTTTTTCAGATCCACGTTGTTTTCCGGTTTGGGGATCATATGTTTTCCGTTTTGGGATTGCACTATCGTTGTTTTCGGTTTATTTTGCGATCCGCTTAGTGTTTGTTTATTGTTGCGTTGTTTTATGTTTTCCGTGTCTGTCAATTGTATGTTGTTTTGTTTCCCGTTTTTTATGTTTTGGGTTGCCGTCGTTCTCTCGTTTTGGGCCCGGCCAGTGTCGTTGTTGTTCTGTGTTGGGTTGCCGTTTTGGTCAACCGCAACACGAGAAGTTGAAAACGAACAATAGCAGCGCTTTTGAAAACAACTAAGGGGTCAAGCGCAAGCCCGACCCCCCCCCCGAGGAGGGATCGAGCGGGACCACCTGGTGTGCCCGCCATGTATCAGAAGCCTGGTGTGTCCAGAGAGCTCTGGCCCCTGACCTTCGTGACTTGCTTCAGGCCTCCAGCGTGATCTCGATCGTGACCCAGGTCGGCCTCGACTGCTTGGGCAAGGCGTGTCAATGCGTCTGGCATTGCGCCGTTCTGGGCCTGGCTCCTGCGCAACTTGAGCGCCAAGTGGCAGCAGCGGCGGGTCTTGCGCGGGTTGCAGCCGCCAAGCGGAAATTTGGCTAGTCATCTTCTCCTGTGCTGCGCACCCCCAGACAGCGATGTGTACTTCGAGTACCTAGGTGGCTCCAGCTCTGACTACCAGGCAGTGCGCTTCTTCCCGGACAGGCGGATCGCTCCGCCCTGGATCGATCGGGCCACCAGCTGACGAGCTCACCGCGTTCATGGGCCATGTGCGGCAGGCGGCAGACGTCGTGCTTGGGCAGCTGTTGCTGGCGGCAGCCCTGCTGGGTGTGGCTCAACTTGGTGGGGCCCCTGGCTTGCAGGTTGTGCCTCCTCCCGGCAAGGCCCTCTTGCCGTGTGAGCTCCCGGAGGAGCCAGCGGCGGAGCGGCCTTCCGAGCCGAAGGAGTCTCCATGCCACCTGCGGGCGCCGAGTGGATCAATGTGGAACCAACCTCGTTCATGGTCCACTGCGCTGCAGGGCCCCCGGACGCCGCTGGCTCGGCCATGGGGGAGGTTGAGACCCATACGGCCATGGGCATGGCCATTCGCGTGCATGACATCCGCGTTCACAAGATTGACGAGTTCTGGCCAGCGGAGTCCCATCACGACCTCCGTTTCGTGAGTGTCACGGTGGTCACTGCTGCTGCTCGAGCCCATGAGTGGTTCCAGCAGTTCATGGTGATCTTGCGCCCGCCCGCCTTCCCTGGCTTTGACCAGGGCCAAAGACGGTCAAGTGGTGCTGCGATGATCCGCGGCGGGGCCATGGCGGACCTCAGAGATTCTGCCCTCATTTGATCGCCTCGCGCTCCTTCGAAAGGCTCTCTGCTGCGACGCGGTGATTGCACGAGGTCTACCTGGCCTCCGCAATCAATGTGCCATGGGATAGGACATCGTCACGACCGCACACCCCGCTGCGCGCAGTGTACAACGAGAGTGTGATCATCTCTGGTACGACGCCAGGCTCTGGCAGGTCGATTCAGCCGCCAGTGGGGCGCCCGTGTGATGGTCGAGTTCGGGTGGACTGCCGTCGTGTCGAAGCAGGTCTTCGTGGCCCACGAGGGTAAGAAGGAGGTCGCCAAGCATGCGAACAGAGAGGATGCCAAGGGTTTAACATCCTTCTTGGTGGCCCTGCGGTGCTGTGCGTGAGATGGAAGGGCCCCCTGGCTTGCCCTCTGGGGGCCAGCCTGCTCCTGGCCACAGTTTTTCTCACGGGGGAGCGTCAACGCAATCCGCTGCCTCTCCCACGCCCTCTTCCAGTTTTGTCTCGAGAGCGTGATGGACCTGCCCTACGTCTCAGCAGGTCTACCCGACGCTGGCTTCAACAGAGACCACGTGGGCTTCGAATGGATGAGTAAAATTGAACTCGTTCCTCTTGAAGGGCTTCCTATTCCTGCGTGTTGCGACTGTGAAGCCTCTGTGGAGTCGAACCCCGAAGTCTTGGAGCCTGATCTGGTCGTCTCGGAGTCTTGGGTGTGGGATGGGCACTCTATTCGGAAGGCGGCGGTTTTTGACAACGGGGTCCAGGTTGACTCTTGGGAACATCGGGCTCATTCGAAGCCGAGGCGTAAACTCAGAGCGAGCTGCAGGCCCAGAACGGTTACGGGTGGTCGGAATACGTCCAGGACCGAGAGGGGTTTGCACCCTTTAGCCTCGTCGAGTCTCAAGGTTCAGGAGGTCTGTGGCCTGAACCAGTTCGAGAAGGACTTGTGGCGGCCCTTCCTTGAGGACTCGGCCGAGTCCCGTAGGAGTGAGGCCCAGGCTGCAGCTCGCCCGTCAAATTCGAGGTTTCGAGCGAGGAGCGAGGCCCCTGGGATTGACCTCGTTCGAGGTCTGGCCCTTGTTGGCCTGTCCGAGGAGGAAGCGAGGACCTTGGGGCGACAGGCCCGCGAGCGGGCCCGCTCTCGTTCGGTGGAGGGGGATGAGCTCCTCCCAGAGGGGCCATGACGGCCCGCGCCCGTTTTGGCGCTGCCCGACGCCCCCCTCGCGTTATGGGTTTGTTCCTCTTTGTGCATGTGAATGAGGTAGCAACTTTCTGCGGTAGAGCTAGCGAGGAGGCGGAGGATGATGTGGAGGAAGAGGAGGAGGAGGAGGAGCAGGAGGAGGAGGGGGAGGAGGAGGAAGAGGAGGATGAGGATCAGGGGGGGGGAGTAGGGAGGGGTGGCCCAAGAGCGTCCCGGACAACGAGAGACCCGATTTGGACCAGATGTGTGCCTGATGTAGAAGGGGAGGAGAAAGGGAAGGAGGGAGGAGAAGGAGAAGGAGGAGGAGGAGGAGGATAATCATTGAGGAGGGGG